>JACEEZ010019231.1:132935-152935 GCA_016584305.1 Chionoecetes opilio | reverse complement strand
TAAATTCTGGGGCACTTCTGAAATATTTTTGAACACCCTCTGGCACTAGTCAGGATGAGGAACCTTCTACATTTGCCTTTTCTTACAATTGTTATAATTCTTATCTATAGTAATTTTTTTCTCTATTTGATTTGTATGTATAAACTACAATTTTCTCTATTTTTTTCTTTTTTTTTTTATGCTTGTAGCTTTATAACTTAAGTTTAATTTTCATTAGTTTTGTGTTTATGTTAAAATTTATTTATATTAAATTTCATTATTTTATGTTGTATATATATGGATCTATATATATTATTTATAATTGTTGCATTATTTGAAATGCTACGGATTCAAGTTTTTGGTTTCTAGTATCTTGATAAAAGAATATTTATTGTTGAATTTTGACTTTTTTGTGTGTAATAGCATAAGGGGGGGGGGGCGACGCTAGGGTTCGCCCAGGGCGCCACACAATCCAGGACCGCCACTGACCCGGGGTCACTAGATAAGACTAAGGGCTTGGCGTAAGTCGCCGTATCTCTTGACCGGATATGCAACCCAACACAAACAAACAGGATTACCTAACTAATAACACTTGGTATGGGTGATCACTTACGGATACATCCATATCCTATAACTAAAGCAATACTTTAGCCTGTGATAACTGAGGGTTATATAATTATTTATGAGAGAAGGGGATAATTGTGTGGTGTGTATGGCAATGGGGGGGGGGGCGCAGGGCGGACATCACGGGGATCTCTTATCTCTTCTCTCGTCAGGTATCTGTGTGTGGATGGAAGGGGCAAGAATGGCTGAGTAAAGGCAGGTTCACACTGAGCTTTTTTCGGCATTTTTGTATTGCGGGGAAGTCGGAGAAGAGGTCTGGGTTTGGGTGTCATGATCGCCCTAGGTTTAAAAAAAAAATCACACACCGCTCGATCGGTCTTTTATCGACCGAGCGACCGAGAATTTCGCGCGCCAAATTCAAATAAACGCAGAAGCCAGCACCACCCTCTTCCCAATCACCCCAATTATTGGTATAATTTCGGTATTGGGCACTAAAAACTAACAAATTTAACTTACATCATCGTGCAGATGATGATGGTGATGGCAAATGGTGGTGGTGCAAATTTGCACCTTTCCTGCACCATTTTTTTGTGTGTGTAGCGCGACGTGACCCTTGACCCTGCAGGTCAGGCACGGGAAGTCAGGGGCGACCCTGATCGTCAGTACGAGCTTGACAGGCGACCTACAAAGCGATACCAAAGACACTACAACGTAGTGTCTTTGGCGATACTAAGCAGAAAAGGTCACAAGAAGAAGAAGAAGAAGATTTGTTTCCCGAAACGAATTGCGTGTGTGAACGTAATCTCCGCACTATCCCGCAAGAGACCGACTTCCCCGCAATACAAAAATGCCGAAAAAAGCTCAGTGTGAACCTGCCTTAAGTCGAGGGGATGCTACTCGTCCGAACTGTACGCTGCACGCCAACCTTGACTACAAGTTCTCTTTTTCATAAAATCTAATAAGGGGAGGGGGAAAGAGAATATAAGATAATCCTGGGCTTACTTATCAATGTGGTTGACTTCTCCAAGGCGATTAAGAATGATTTTTTATTACAAAAATGAAAGTTCGAGAAAAAGGATCTAAACCGTTACCAAAGTCAGGACACATAAACACTCCTGCCTTCGGATGAAAACTCAGGAAATCATGCCTGAGAATGCTGTGGGTGCGCAAATTACAACACATAGATTACAACAATAGTTGTTGAAATTATTACCTCCTATTAATAACTACATACTGCATGTCTCCTTCCCATTTACAGTCGGGTAGGGATGAACTTTATCCTTTGCTTATCATCTTATAATGTTATTCTGCTAAGAACTAACCTACAATACTTCTATTTAATGTAAACGGTTTTTTCACAAGATCTCTCCGCATTTTACTGGCGGGTCATTCAACATTCTGGCACTAGACAGACACACACACACACACACACACACACACACACACACACACACACACACACACACACACACACACACACACACACACACACACACACACACACACACACACATACTCACACACATACACACACACTCCGTACCGTAGATAACACTATAGTCGCCACCTGCACTAATGTCGCCAGGCGCCATATATTACGAATTATAGCATCACTACTGATTTGTATGTGCCACTGAAGATGATACACAGTAGTTTATATCATGACTGTATAATCTACCCTGTTTCAGCGTTGTTTTTGTGCTTTGTATTGGCAAGTATATACGGTTTCAAATTTCGCTACTCGTTTTTTTTCGGCCGACGAAGACGGCGGGAGGACACTCAGAACATAAACACTAGCTGGCGATCTTAGTGTAGGTCGCCAATCGGGTGATATTTTTGTAATTTGTTCATTTATAGCCATAATATGACACAGATGATGACACAAAATGACACAGACTCTCTAGCTAGCCCCTTTTAACTTTCCTGAAATCATGGACGTAAAAATGTAAGTATTAACGCCACCAGACGTCTGTAAATCGAAAAAAACGTTGTCCTGGCGACTTTAGTGTTATCTACGGTAGTGTAGATGGTAGCACGCTCGGTTCAGAACCAAAAAGTCCAGGGTTCGATCCCCGGGCGGAGCGGAGAAAGTTGGGCGGTCTCTTATAGTCCCGAGCCCCTGTCCACCCAGCAGTGAATGGGTACCGGGTGTTAGTCGGGGGTTCGTGACCCGCCTCCCGGGGCGATGGTTTCGGCCAACACTAATAAGGACTAAGGAAGCAAATTAAAAATGTAGATATGGAGACGGGACCATACGAGTGTAGCTCAGGCCCTGTAAAATTCAACTAGATGAATACAACCAGATGAATACAGGGAGAGAGAGAGAGAGAGAGAGAGATAGAGGGCGGGGGAGAGAGAGAGAGAGAGGAGAGGGAGAGGAGGAGAGAGAGAGAGAGAGAGAGAGAGAGAGAGAGAGAGAGAGAGAGAGAGAGAGAGAGAGAGAGAGAGAGAGAGAGAGAGAGAGAGAGAGAGAGAGAGAGAGAGAGAGAGAGAGAGAGAGAGAGAGAGAGAGAGAGAGAGAGAGAGAGAGAGAGAGAGAGAGAGAGAGGAGAGAGAGGAGAGAGAGAGAGAGAGAGAGAGAGAGAGAGAGAGAGAGAGAGAGAGAGAGAGAGAGAGAGAGAGAGAGAGAGAGAGAGAGAGAGAGAGAGAGAGAGAGAGAGAGAGAGAGAGAGAGAGAGAGAGATTTGTTAATTCCGAATTCAGTCTCACAAAGAGACAACTGTTGGTGCCCACCTGCTTGCGCTGCGCTCTGCTTCCTCAAAGCTGCCTTCAGCCTGGACTCCTTGGGTCTTCTGGGACGAGATTTTCTGAAGAACAAGACGATACAGAATGATGGAGGAAAGACAATTAGATTACTGATGAATCCAATCCCGAGGGCTTGTGGAGACACACTGACAGGGCCTAAACGGAGACCACCGCTACCAGGCTCTTCAGGCATCTGCAAATATAGACCAAAAGGAGAGGATAAAAGTATTGGAGTCAAAACGACACTGATTTTAAGTAAGAATGACTTTGATGGCGTCAAATAAGTCAGAAAAGTAGGTACATGATTCGCGTCTGGTTCATCGCAAAACATTGAATTAGAATCCTGAATCCCCAAACTCCACCTTCTCGTAGAACATGGCGTTGGTGAGCATGGAGAGGTAGAGCAGCGACATGCAGGCCGACAGCCGCTGCACTCTGGTGAAGCGGGAACGAGGCGACCGGAGGAAGATGCTAAACCAAAGGTGATCGTCGGCCAAGTTCTTCTCCACTGTCTTGCCAAACACGTGGGAGTAATCCTTCAGCTGCTGCTCACCTGCCACGGCCACGAGCCGGTCAATCTAGGGACAGGCGTGACAGTTACTAGTTTAGAGGCCCAAGGTTGGTTGTTTTACACAGTCGTGGGCAGGTGCTCCGCAAATTGCGCCGCTGCGCCGCTGCACCGGCGGCGCACCTTAAAAACCGGTGGCGCAGCGGCGCCGGCGCGAATTCTCAAAAAACCGGCGCAACGGCGCGCGGCGCAAGTCAAAAATCCGCGCCGCTGTCCACGCCGCTGCCCAACTTTATGGGGTACAAGTACTTGGAGCCTAACATGGAGGACAAGGAGGAGGAGGAGGACATTGAGTAGAAGGATGAGTAGAGACAAACTCAGACTCAGTGGGCGGTGCCAATCTGGCTAAATTTACCGCCGGCCGAGCAATATAGCTCACGGGCCATAGTTTAATCTTTAATGAGAATATAGGTAACTGTGATGCCTATTATAAGTTGTATTTTCAATAAAAATGACTTTTTTATAGCCTAAAACTGTTTTTTTGGGGCTAAATAGGTAGAAACTTTGGCACTGCACACAGTTTTTGTATAAGCATTCTTAATTAATAGCGGCGCGCGGCGCAGCGGCGCAGCGGCGCGGGGCGCAACTGCAGGGGCCAAAAATAGCGGCGCAGCGGCGCGGGCGCAGGTGGGTATCGCCGCCGGCGCAGGGGCGCGGGCGCAAGTACCAAAATTCAGCGGCGCGCCCACCTTTGGTTTTACACCATTGGTTCTTAAACTAAGGCAGATAGTCAAAGCTAGAGAGAGGTACGCAGTCATCTTCTGACTTCTTTCTTGAAGAGCTCTATTTAGGACAAAACTTGAGCTATTGAAGGACAGTGATGGTGGTGGTGGTGAAGTATCATCAACCACCGTACCTGTTGATACAACCTCAACGCGGGACTAAGTCATCAGACAGGCTGTGATGAGGCCTTTATAATTAAGAAAAGAACTATTACATCATGATAGAACAAAAGAAGATGAGAGTGAGGGGCTAGTAGTCCTCAAGAAATAAAAGACTTAAGAACTTAGCAGGGGCGTATTTAGGATCTTGAAACATTGGGGGCTTAGCCCAGCCAAGAGATATTTATATTTTTACTAGATAATTTTCAATTTATTTAAGAGTATAATTAATATAATATGTGAGTCACTGTGCTCTACCAAAAGGCTCTGGTCATTTGCTTAAGATAACTTTCGCAAAATGAAATAAAAAAAAAATCAAGGCAATCTGAGTTGGGGTTCAACTTCGTTATTATTTTTATTTTCATCAGTAGGAGAAAGAAAGAAAAAGAAAAAGAAGAAAGAAAAGAAAAGAAGAAGAAAAAAGAGAGCTTTGGCGTGATGAAGCAGTCATATAGTAGATTGTATTTTGCCAATGCTTTGATCGATACTGAAATCTGACCAACCTTGATCTTATAACTTTTTTCTTTTTGTCTTACATCACAAAAGACTGGCCAAGGGCACAAAAAAGTAACAAATAGCCCGCTCACTTGCTAGTTCCTATAAAGAAGATAGTAAGAAAATTATTTAACGGGGGGGGTTGGGCCAATTTAGTTTGGGAGGTGTCTTGTTTTCCTCCCTTGAAAAGATTCAAGCTGTACGAAGGTGGAAAAGTAGAAACAGGAAGAGAGTTCCAGAGTTTACCAGTGAAAGGGATGAAAGAGTGAAGATACTGATTAACTCTTGCATTATGAAGATGGACAGAATAGGGATGAGAATGAGTAGAAAGTCTTGTGCAGCGAGGCCGCGGCAGGGGGAAGGGCTTGTTCCTCCTTCTCCTCCATCCTCTGACTATATTATGCCTGTTATTAAGATCCTTTGTAATGATGTTTTCTTTGCCCTTTCTGGCCTAGATTCCTCGGAAGGCTTACGGACCTGACGGAGTCCCTCTTACTGTTCTCAAAAACTGTGTTTTTGTGCTTGCACCCTGCCTTGGCAAACTTTTTTGTCTTTGTCTATCTACTTCCACCTCTTCTTCTTGCTTTCGGAAGTTTGCTCACATTCAACCTGTTCCTAAGAAGGGAGACGTTCTAATCCTTCAAACTACCGTCTTATAGTTTTGACTTTCTGCCTTTCTAAAGCTTTTGAATCTATACTTAACCCGGGAACCCTATCTCTGGGTATTTTTTACCCAACACGCCGTCACTGCGTGACTGTCAGGTGGTGCGTGGAGATAGGAGTCTGTCTCTCCCAGTAGTCCTCAGTGCGTGTCAGGACCTTGTAATGAGAGGTGCTGTTCTTCGTGTCTCTATTTGTGTTAGCTCTGGAGTCTATTTTGGGTGAATTTTACCCGCCGTTAGGAACAGCGTAGTAGTGTCACAGTGCCAATTATATACATGCATATTAATCGATGAATGAGGCCGTGGGGGCATTGGTGGTCCAGTACGAGGCTGAAGGGACCCAAGAGTGTGATTGATAAGTATAAAATCATTCTGATCACTAGTAACCTGTCTCTGGAATTTATATTGCAAAAGTAAGGTAAACAAACACTTTTTTCTGTTGTTTTCTACAGTGCTACCTCAGTAATAAAATGTCAGTTTAGGTTAAAGGTTTTTACAGTAAAATAAAGTTATCGAGTTATATTTTTTCACTGCATTGTCTGATTTAATGAAAAATTATTAGAAATGGTGTATATTTCATCCTAAATATTGGGTATATTCCACCCGGGGTTAGTAATAAGCAACATTCCCCAGGGTTAGGGCTCTCGGGTTAATAAGAAGATTCCTAAGCATCTATCTGATCGTCAGTACGGTTTCCGTAAAGGGCGATCTACTGGCGATCTTCTAGTTTTCCTAACATTGAATCTTGGTCATCCTCCTTTAGGGGTTGCGGTGAAAATTTTGCTGTTACCCTTGACATATCAAAAGCTTTTGATTGAGTCTGTCACAAATCTTTAATTTCCAATTACTACCCTCATTCGGTTTATATCTTTCTCTCTGCACCTTCATCTTAAGTTTCCTTTCAAACCGTTATTTTGCAGCTACTGTAGATCGGCATTGTTCTTCTCCTAAGTCTATCAATAGTGGTGTTTCTCAAGGTAATGTCCTATCACCCACTCTCTTTCTATTATTCATTAATGATCTTCTAAGTCTAACTCAATGGCCTATCCATTCCACTCTCTTTCTATTATTCATTAATGATCTTCTAAGTCTAACTCAATGGCCTATCCATTCCTACGCTGATGATTATACCCTGCATTTTTCAACGTCGTTCAATAGACGTCCAACTCAGCAGGAACTAAGTAATTCACAGAGAGATGCCACAGACCGTCTAATTTCTGATCTTTCTATAATTTCTGATTGGGGGAAAGCAAACCTTGCTTTGTTCAATTCCTCAAAAACTCAATTAATCACCTATCTACTCGAGATAACCTTCCAGAGACAACTATCCTCTTTTCTTCAACGACACTCAACTGTCTCCCTCTTCTACAATGAACATTCTAGGACTATCCCTTACTAAACATCTGAAGTGGAAGTCTCACATTTCATCTCTTGCTAAATAGCTTCTATGAAGTTAAGTGTCCTGTGGCGTCTGCGTCCATTTTTTCTCCCTCTCAGTTGCTTGCTCTGTACACTGTGTACAGGGGCTTTATTCGCCTAATGTAAGGAGTATGTCTCACATGTTTGGGGGAGATTCAACTCATACAGCTCTCCTAAACAGGGTTGAGTCAAACACTTTTCGTCTCATCAAATCCCCTCCTCTGACTGACTGTCTTCAATTTTTAAATCACTGCTGAAATGTTGCTTCTCTTGCTATCTTCTACCGTTATTTTCATGCTCACTGCTCTTCTGAACTTGCTAACTGCATGCCTCCTTCCCTCCCGCGGCCTCGCTGCACAAGACTTTCTACTTATTCTCATCCCTATTCTTTCCATCTCCTTAGTGCAAGAGTCAACAGGTATCTTCACTATTTCATCCCTTTCACTGGTAAACTCTGGAACTCTCTTCCTGTTTCTACTTTTCCACCTTACGTACAACTTAAATATTTTCAAGGGAGGAGTAAGAAGACACCTTCCCCCGCTTCCCCACTACCAACACTCATCCCCGCTTCCCCACCACCAACACCCACTCCCGTTTCTCCACCTTCATCCCATTGTGACTGATGGCGATCCCTATTCCAATCTGCCCTTGTCCGACGCCCAAACCTTTTCCACACATTTCTTGTGGTCCTATATCGGTTGAAAACTTGTGCAAACTTCTCTGGAAAGGCATAGCTTTCTTGCTGCACCCATAAAGGATGCATGTATATTAGAGTGGAGCGAAAATTACCGCTTTTGCAACTTTTTCTGTGAATCGTTTGGAATAGTGGGGGAATTGTGCGAAATTAAGGTAATTCACGTAAAAAAAAATTGAAATCTCTACGAAATTTTTTTAAAGTGCCCCAAAGATGTCAAATATTTGGTTTTATGACAAAAAAAATATAATGATCATAATATATCAAAAAATATTTTTTTTCTTGAATATTTTGTTGGAATAGCATGAAAAGTGTTCACGAACACATGCTTTTGAATATACTTTTGAATATATTTTGTACAAACTTTCTACGCAGATTTTTTGAGGTGCCCCAGAGGGGTGGAAAATCAAGATTTATTCGAAAAAAGGAGTTTTTTTAATACATTGAATATTTTTGTTTGATTCGAATTAAATTATTCCAACACTATACTAAGATAGATTGGAGTGCCCCATACACCTCAAAATATAAAGAAAGCATCAACCCACACACTTCCAGCAGAACAACGTCAGAGCTGCATTTCTGCCTTCACACCGCTATCATTCATTGTGTTTGGGCCACCTCTAAATACTAATGCTGTAGATTGGTTTCATACTTTTTTGTGCCTATGTTATGGTCATTCTGCAGCATATTTTCGGTATTTCGATCTAATAAAAGTAACTTGAAAAATAAAATAAAAAAATTCTTAATTTTTTTTTTTCCTTCATATTTTCGATTTGATCAGCACTTGGGGCACCTGAAGATATTGGATTAGACACGTGAAATTTTGGCAACTTTAATTTGGGTTACATTGGCACAATTTCCCAACTATTCCGAGTCATTTATACAAAAAAGGGTTTTTCGCAATGTACTAGTAATGTTCAATGTACTGCAATTCCTAATGTACTATATACCACCATATCGCAAAAAAAAAATATCAGAAACACCCAAAATTCTTCAACTACTATGTTTATTGCCTGTGTTTACATGCTATTGTTCGGCGGGAGCCTGCCACTCCTCCCTTCCGTGACGTCATCGAGTCATGGTGCGTCGTCTGCTAGTGTACAGGAGCGTTTTGGAAGCTCGGGGAATTTACAGATTTTTATTGGGGATTATTTAATTAAAAACGGGTGACTGTATGCAAAAGGTGACAACATATTGTTGATATACTCGATAATGGCTATATTCTATCTACATTAAATCAGGAATGATGAAATGGTCTGGACGATTACTTTAAGTTAGAAGTGATATTCATAGATTTGATGCTCTTCAATTTTTGCTCTGTATAATTTTTTGATCAGGGTAAGCCCTTCTTGCATTTATTTATACGGAGTGCCCACCCTGCTCCTCCCGGCCTGCCCCGTAAACCTTGCTTCGCTTTGCACTGTCGTAGTATTGATAATTTTATTTTCATGCATAATATGTATCATCTGTTACTTAAGCAAACCTCACCTATAACCTAACATAGCCTAATCTGATTTAACCTAACTTAACCGTTTCTGGCTGAAATAACGGTATATTTTCGGTAGTATATATATCGCCATTATTATTCAATAGCATCATGGGAAATGGGTTTCAAAAGACTCAGATGGAAGAAATCTACACGATGATGTAGGTAAGAATCCTAGGACTTTTGAAATCCCACTACCGAAATAATACCTTTATAATTTCTTTTATTGCAATTTCTTTAGCGGGCAATCTTACCATACCCAGTTGATTTTTGACATCATAATATAGTGTATGCCTGTAACTATAGTTTTTTTGTGTGCAATGAATATTTCAAATTTAGGTATGTGAGGTAGGTTTGGTTCTAGTCACCTATTTTTCTTAATTTATTTATGTTTTTAGTTTAGGTTAGGGGAATTACTGTCCTTCATATTAGTGCATCCTTCAGATAATAAATCTGTACCCATTTCAATGTCGCCTATAGATCTCGTCATTCTGAGTATTTTTATGTTTGAGCTGGTTTGGCAAATTAAGTATTAAAGAACCAAGAACCAAAGTAGTGAATAGTCAGGGTACGAGGTTACAAAAGGTTAGGTTAGTTATAATCAGGTTAGGAGGTTACAAAAGGTTAAGTTAGGTTCAGTTAGGTTTAGAGGTTACAATAGGTTTGATTATATTTAGTCATGGAGTAGCGGAGCTGGTGGCGGTGGGCCCAGTGCGGGGCAGGTAGCAGGCCAGTGGGTGGCTTCCACCACAAACCCCAGCACGTGTCATTGTAACTGTTATTTACGAGGACGAAACTATTTTTTCTGACAAGTTTTGATGTGTTTTTAATTAATATGGTAATTTTTTCACGGGGAATTGCTTGTTGATGGGACATCCCCGTCCCCATCCTTAAAGAAAAACCCCACATTATTTTGCCAACAAATGGTTATCAGATTCATTCAAAACATCAAAATCTATCAGAAAGAAAAAGTGTCGTCTTTAAACTAGCGAGATGGACTAGACAAAAAACGTACCAGATTCTATTTCCCTATATTTCTTCATTTAGTCTCTAATACTCTTCACAAAGTATTAATGTATTAGAGAAATGTAATCAAAGACCAGCTGATGTGGCGTGTGATTAATATTCAATATAAGGAAAATATGATGTGACTGAGGAATACTGAATCCCTGTCAAGATTCATTGAGGTAAGGACATGCATGCTCTTACCTGCCCATCTCCTTCCTCCACCGCCAGCCACTCGTTGTTGATGAACTGAAATTCCTCTCCAGTCTGGACATCTCGCACCACCATGTAAGAAAATAACCACGAGGCTTCCTTCCCCTTGCCACTGTTGTCATGCCAGATGCGAAGGTACTGGAGTGGCCCAAGGGGTCTGGGGTGTGTGGATGAAAGAATGCAACATGTTAAGAGAGTGTGTGCTAGGATTCCCGGTAATGGGTCCTTGGAGTCATATAGGACATTATTTATTATTATATATTTTGGGAGTACACCTGGGCCTTACATCCTTGGGTATAGGGGGACCTCTAAGAGGACACCCGGGCTCCGGTGGTTAAATGTGTGTGGAGTGATGGAGAGGGGGGTGAGTGAGCAGAATTGGGTAGTAGGAGAAAGAGGTGGAGGCGGTAGCCCCATGTTGAAGTAGGACGGGAGTTTCTCGTGGGTGTTGTTGAAGGGTGGTTGTGGTAGTGGACTACCATACCATACAACTTTGCTATGGTTATCCTTTTAAGATTTAGTTTTCTCTCATACGTTAGCGAGACATGGTATTCCTTTAGAATAAGGAGCTGAATAGCTAGAATTTTATAATGTGCTATTGGAAAATCAACTAGACTGTAGATTGTAGTGCCATTCTCCGCTGTCAGGTAGCTCGGGAATCCTGGCTGCCAATCGTAAGGTGTTAATCAACGTAACGTATTTTATATAATTTACAGTAAACCCCCACTATAACGAACCAAATGGGGGAAAGGGGTGACGTTATATCCGAAAGTTCGTTATATCCGAGGGTCCGAACTTTTCGCATATAACAAACTTTGTTCGTTATATGAGGTGAAAGTTCGCTATTTCGACCATATCTGTGTATAACGAGCTTTGTTTGTTACATTAGATGAAAGTTCGTATACTTCAGCCATCACAAATACTACATGCATACAGGAAAATTAAATTTAGGGTGAGTCAGGCAACGTGGTGAGGCAAATGAAGAAACGCCACCTCTCACGTCCTGTGAGAGGAATTGTTTACGATCGGGAAGACAAAGTTAGACTGATCGGCGCGGAGCTACGCACCGCCCGAGCGGCTTTATTTTCACTGCCACCGTCCGACCTGCGTGTACATTTTTGGCTGGCCCACCACTGAACCAAACCCCGCATTTACCAAATAAATTCGTTATATAGAGGTCCATAAAAGCAAGGGTTTACTGTACATCCCATGTAACACATTTTCGAAGAAAAATATTGGATACTATTTGGATATTTAAAAAAAATCTAATGGATGCTTTTTATATATTAGAGCCCTGGAGGTCACTGCCTACAGGTGCTATAGGCAAAACAAAGTAATTTTCAAAATTTGAAATTATTTTTTTATTAAATGAATATTTGCCAGCGCCATTACGACTTATCGGTAATTCCGACAATTTGAAATATATTTTTATATGAATATTTGCCAGCCATTACGACTTATCGGTAATTCCGACTTAACGAATACTGACTTATCGAAGTTGCACTGTATTTGCAAATTTCATTTCCATTCTTTGTGACACTTGTTTACTTATTTGCACGACACATATTTACACTTGACACAGCTAAATGAACGAACTAGCATCTCAAGGCTCTGTACTGAGCATAAGCAAAGTTTTTGCGCGAGAATAATGCGTGGATTATTTGAAACGCTGTAGTGGATTCTGGAAGGCATGTCGCAGTCCAACGGACGGACCTTCCAGAAAGTCCGTCGCAGCTAAGGGGTTAAGAGTGAGAGGGCATACCAACAGGGGTGTTGCTACTTCATTACCTGACAGAGGTATCGGTGTCTCTTTCAGCTGCCCTGGAGGCTGCAACAGGGGAGACTAGTTCATGGTTCACCGACCGCAACCTGCGAGATGTCCAAAGAACATATGATCACTGTCGCTCCCTAGTCCCCATCTTAGCTGATGGCGGGTTAGTGGATTGATCTCTTGCACATGGTTGTTGGATGTCTTACGGCATGCATGGACCACTGTGCGTCACAGTGAGATGCATTTGACCTTGGCACTATCATATTACACGCTTGGAGACCTGCCTGACTGACTGGCTGCTTTCCCTTACCCGTGTGCAGGCCTCCCCCATTACTACCGGCCTTGACACGTGTTGTTCAGTCTCGGACTGCCTACGGTCTATCATCCAACTGTGCCTGTGATCATATGCTTCTGTCTCTTATAGACTTGGCCAATGTGTTACACTCCACCGCGTGCCCCTCTTGATCCCACCTCCAATTAATGTTGGAGTCGTGCTATGTATATGATACAGGTAACTTTTTTCAATAAATATAATTTAGAAAATAAGATAAATTTTTGAATAACTTACCTGCATCATATACGTAAGCTACTCATCCATCTTCCCCACATCATGTGGCGCCGGTGCCCTTCATTCTCTTCATTCGCCCATCTTCTTTAATCAAGCACGAAACAAGATGGCTATGGCAGAGGGTACGTGGAGGTGCTGCCACCTGGTGGCGAGGCACGGTAATAGGGGGCTTCACACTGGCCAAATGTCAGCACTTTGTAGCGCCGGGAAGTCGGTGTTTAGCGGCCGAGTGCCGAGATTACGTTTACACACGCAATTCGTTCCGGGGAACAAAGGTTGGTTTGTTGTTCCCGTGTCCCCGCCATCAACAGTGTTTGCAGTGTATATTCAACTATGAATCGTCATCTTTTCTTTGATATCATCTATTAAATCAAATCCCACGTCTAACCTAGCATAATCTGATTTAACATAACAACCGTTTCTGGATGTAGCTAAAACGGAAAATTTTCGGTATTATATGTATCGTCATTGCAATGGGAAATTGGGATTCAAAGTAAGGATGGAAATCTACACGATGATGTAAGTTAAATTTGTTAGTTTTTAGTGCCCAATACCGAAATTACACCAATAATTGGGGTGAGTGGGGAAGAGGGTGGTGCTGGCTTCTGCATTTGTTTGAATTTGGCGCGCGAAAATTCTCGGCAATTCGGCAGATAAAGACCAATCGAGTGGTGTAGGTTTTTCCGGTAACATAGGCTGAGTTTACTCCCCGGGGAGTAAACTCAGCCTATGTTTGCCGACATTTAGCCAGTGTGAACCCCCCTTAACACAAGTGGTACGCAGGGGTGCGGAGTTTAATTAAATGTTGTAACGTTGTTCGTAAATGGTCCAGACTAGCTAAGTGCTATGTATATGATACAGATAAGTTATTAAAAAAAAATGTTATTTAAAAAAAAAAAAATCTTATTCAATGTTAAGTCTGTTTCTAAACCTCTCAGTAGTGAGCAGTGTTTCTCAGACCCATGGCCACACCTAGTAGTTGACTATGGTGGTCATTATTATTCATTCTGATTCTGCATAAACCTTCAGCTTTCTTGATGTAATACAGGTTAAACTAAGTTGAATCCAATAACACTTACTTTTCTATGGCCATCACAAAGTGGTCTACACCACCTCTCTTCAGAAGTGGACGCTTTTCATCATTTAGAGTTCTTACGTCTGTTTCATCCCAGTCACCCACCATAAGGAACTGGACCTGGAAGACAAAAATTAGCTTTCTGACCTGTGCTCTTGTGTGTGCTTCTTTGTACCTACTTTACTAGTGAACAGTTTGTCCCTCATTTTGTATTGTTATTATGGTATTAATTTTCACAAGCCTGTCTATAGTTAATGTCTAAAATGTAGGCTACATTCTGCACTTATATATACGGCATGTATTGTAATAAATCATCCTTATCAGTAAGTGAAGCCAACCTTTGATTTGGTGCCAGAATTAGGTGCTTGGCCTGTGTGGACAATGAGGATGTAAAGGTAGTGGTCATCAGGATTGTTGTCACTTAAAGGTGTTGCTCCAATCTTCTCCAGGTCTCTCTTGTCCTGCACGGAAAGTCAGGATAGTAGACACATAACACAGGCTATTCCTCTTTTCTATTACATAGTAATTTAGAGCCGATGTCACTCACCATAATTCGGGCGTACACCAGTCCAGCGCAGTAGAGTGCCAGGGTGATGATTAGGGTGAGATAGATAGTCAGGTTGTCGACAAACCCAGCGTTGGCAAAGACGTATGAGAAATCAATGGTGTTGGGAGTGACAAAGAATCCGGATCCAAAGGATGTGAGGTGGTTGCAAGCACAGACCGTAAAAGAAGAGTTAGCAGCCTTCACCTGTTATAAAGAGGGACTTAAGTAGCCTTTAAAGAAAAGAGTAGCTACATGAGCTAAAGGAGGCAAAGTTATATGAGGCCAAGAATGGATTATCTGACTTTGTGTGGTGGTGATGGCTAAGAATATGCATCTGTCTGACATTGATGATTAGCAAATGCTTTGAACCCACGTACCGTGCATCCATCACTGCTCCAAGCTAGATGCTCATTATCAAAAAAGAGGCAGGATGAGACGAAGGTGCTGAAGAAGTATCGTGAGGTGAAGTTTGTATGGTAACTGAGGATGTAGGTGTCTGGGGGCGGATCCTCAAAGCAAGGATGTTCTTGTGGCTGTAAGGAAACAAATCTTTCAGGTCATTATATTTTTTAAAGTGTTGAGCTGTGTAGCTACCCTTGTATGCTAGATGCATTGCATTCAAAAGATATTTGTAGTGACAGGTTCCACGTAGTAAATAGATGACCCACCACAGCCAGGGTACGGTTGTAGCGTCCCAACCCAAAAGTGTAGGTGTCAGTCACATCCCCAATGACATCTGAGTCAAGGAACAGCTCATAGAATCCAGTGTCTGTTAAAGAGGAATGTTTGACCTCATTTAGACTCTAGTTTGTGAACAATGTTTCTTTGAATGTAGTTTTTTGCACATAGTTTTATAAATCAGTCATGAAAAAATAGAGAAGGAGACCTTTTAGAACCAACATTATGGGGTTTAAAATCCTTGCTACATATCTAATTCTTAACTGTTGAATCACCAATATAGCAAGTATTTTTTTTATTTCATACCTGGATGGTAGGTGAGGTTATTTAAGTGAACCAAGTTGTCAGCATACTCAAAGGAGTTGTTCATGGTAGACGAGGACCAAGCCAGCACCCAGTCCTCTCCATCTGTCTCATTCTCAGGCCGCACCATCACTGTAACTGCCACGCGAGGAGCTGGCACATGCAGGTTGTGGAGACTCAGGGCCATAGTGGAGGATACCTGGGGTTCTAGAGTTAAGGCAGCAGCAATTAGTTATCTGGGGCTTGGAATTTGCGTTGACTCAGGACCATAACAGACAACATATGGGACTCTGAGGGAAGGGTAGCAGCAGGTGGTACATGTACGATGTTTGTATTTCTGACCTGAGGAAGTAATAATTTATAGATAGACCATGATTCCTTATGTGGTAACAAAATCTATCTCGGTGACTCCTGTTCTTATATGCCTAAGGATAAATATTCTAAGGCTATTCTTAGGCTTATCCAAAGATTACTGTATACTGGACTTGCTTCTCAGTTTGGGGCTACTTACAGTGGAGGCTACCTCCCTAAAGGTTTCCAACCGATCGGCCCAGTAGTAATAGCGCGTTTTCGCAACGTTTGCCAGGCCGGTCTAGGCCGGTCTAGGCTGGCCCAGGCTGCACTGATGCTCCCGAAAACATATCCAGACTGGCCCCGTCACATTCGTGGTTCCTATTGGCTGGAGGATCGAATGGTCGGTCCTATACCGTCCTGCAAGCTTAACCCCCCCTCCCCCCAAGACACACCAAATGAGTATCAATTTGACCTCAGGTAATAACCTCCTAGCTGGCATATGAAAGGTGAACCGTGGTCATCATTCTGTGTGTGATGAGAGTCAGGTTTGTAAATCTCTGGACGGAGAAAAAATACAGCAACATAATATTGCAAGACCTGTCGCAGCCATGTCCAACATTTACTACATCTATAACCTACATAACCATCATGTGTCATTATCTAAGTGCTGGCATCCACTACCTGGGGATTTGATCACTACACAAAATAATGCCTGCCTTTGCTATATATCGTATACTGTTCAGCCTAATTTTTCATAGTCATCCTCCGCTACGTACTTGACTTCCCAATGGGAAGTCAAGTACGTAGTCAAGTTTGCTGCAAATAACATATTGGGAAATGAGTGTAGATGATATGGGAAGTCAAGTAGCAGAGGATGACTATGAAAAAATAGGCTAAACAGTAAGATATATTGCAAAATCAGGTAACATTTTGTGTAGTGATCAAATCTATCAGATCATTTTGCCATTCTGTTATTTTCAACGAAGTAGAAAGTAGTCAGTAATAACACGAATCATCGAGACCACATTAATTGCACAAGGCAAAACTTGCATGATAATAGGGCTAATAATACTCCATTGAAATGCCTGCTAAACACGGAAATCCCCAGGTAGTGGATGCCAGCACTTAGATAATGACACATGATGGTTATGTAGGTTATATATAGGGATGTAGTAAACGTTGGACATGGCTGCGACAGCTCTTGCAATATTGTGTTGCTGGATTTTTTCTCCGTCCAGGGATTGGTAAACCTGACTCTCATCACACACATAATGATAACCACGGTTCACCTTTCATATGCCAGCTAGAAGGTTATTACGTGAGATCAAATTAATAACCCTTTGGTGTGTCTTGGGGGGGGGGGGAGGGTAAGACTTGCAGGACGGTAGGACCGCCCACTTGATCCCCCAGCCAATAGGAATCACGAAAGGGACGGGGCCAGTTTGGATGTGTTTTCACGAGCATCTGTGCAACCTGGATCAGCCTAGACTGTCTAGACCGGCCTGGCAAACCTCGAGGAAAACGTGCTATTATCAGCCTAAATCAGGCCTACCAACCCGGTAGCAGGCGTGGGATAAGCTTTGTCGTCGGCTTTCAGTGTTTTTATTGACTATTGGATGTTGGATATTGGATGTGGATGTTGCTATTTGGAATTTTATCAATGACCGTGTTGTTTATTCTTGTTATTGAGGTTCCTGTTGTTAAGTTTGTTGTATAGGTTAAATGATGCTGCTCGCGCGTCGGAACAGTTTTAGCTTGGTGTGCTCCCGGCGTGTATGGGTAAGGGCAAAGAGCGAGGACTATGGGGAAGACCTATATGGTCGAATGTCAGGCCAAGACTTCTGACTTTTATCTTTTTATTTTGTATTTTTTATAATTATTGCACTTCCATTGTAGGAAGGCACGGGCTTTCTAAGAGCCCGTCAGTGTTAAGCAGTTAGATGTCACAGTAGTTAACGGGGTGGAGGGTATGAGGCGTTCTGACTTCGTTACTCTGCCTGCAAGCCTTAACGTAGTCGGTGGACCAGAGATACGTGCTGTAAGTAGAATCAGTCAGTGGTCATGCATGATCTGGGTGTTAGTGTTTATTCTTACATACGTTCAGTTATAAGATCAAATATATTATTGTAGCTGAATTTTTTGTATTATGCTAGTGGACCTACTAAACCTACTAGGCAGTATATTGTAAACCCATTCTTCGCTGCCAGGCAGCCCAGGAAAACTGGTTGCCAATTAGAAAGAACTGCAACTCCGAAATGCCAGTGGTCGCTGGCAGTTTTAACTCACAATTTGGTGAAAAGTTGGTCAACTTGAAAGAAAAATATGGGCTTATTCCACTGCACTTAAAACACACAAGTATAATATTAAGAACGATTTTCTTCTATATGTATATTGTATAGAAGCCTGATTCTGTAAAACATTGTATATAACCAAATAACCAAGTAGGTTATAGTTGAGGAGGCGAGGTAAATGTTACTCTATGATATTATATAGTCAATAACGTATGTTTAGAAGTTATCTATACCTAGGCAGTCATATTTTCCTGTTATTATTGTGTATCAATCAGATAGAAAGCCTGGAAGTGCAATGAGTCGACGCGTGAAGTAGCAATGTTTTGATTCAATCTCCCCGCCACAATCTCCCCGCCCACCACTCCCCGCCGCGGCGTGTCGCCTCCACAATTATAACCTACATTGTCGCAGCAACAAGCCGATTTCGGCATTCTTTATTCTTCGTTTTTCCAAGGCATTGCTTATTGTATTTTGACAAGCGTTTGCCAGACGCAGCAGTACTGTCTTAGAAAACAGTGTGAACATCGCCCAAATTTTGCATGCCACAATATACATGTAAAAAATATATTAAGCTTTGCTACTCGAGGCGAGTAATTTGCATTAAATTGCTATTATAGAACGTTCCATCGTAATGCATGTCATCCATATAATTAGTAGAACAACAGAAGAACTATATTTTTTGGTATTCAGATGCGGTGCATCAATGTTTATCGCGATATTAATTTATGAAAAATATTAGTCGCGGAGCCAAAACACAGTAGACCAACCTTTGAGTTAAAACTGTCAGTGACCACTGGCATTTCTCGAGTTTCAGATCATTGGAATTGTAAGGTGTTAATCAACATCACGCACTTAACGTAATTAACTTCCCATGTAGCATATTTTCGAAGAAAAATATTGGATACTATTTGGATACTTTTTCGAATTAAGTGGATATGTTTTTCATATTGGAGCCTTTGAGATCACTGCCTACAGGCGCTATAGGAAAAAATAATATTTTTCAAAATTTGAAATGATTTTTTAAATAAATATTTGCCAGCCATTACGACTTATCGGTAATTCCGACTAAACGAATACGGAATTATTGAAGTTTTACTGTATATATCAAGATTTTAGATTAATTATCATTGAATGTTAGAATACTTATGCACTCAATTCTTTGTTATTTGTCCGCACCTACAAGAGTTGGCTCTACAGAAGTTTCTTCAGATCGAGGAATGTACATGATAAAGTCCTCCAGAGAGTTGTTGACAGGGATAGGATGGGAATTTGCATCCACCAAAGAGAGCTGGACGGTTGCCGAGTCCTCACTCAACTGGTCTCGCCCTCCACCATAGCCATGCACAGCTCCTTTCCACTTGGTCATCTGTTGGGTGTCAGGACGTGACGTGAGATCTAACGTACATCTAGACAGTAGGGTTGTACATGTAGGTACATGAGCTAGTGAGTTTAATGTTGAGTTGTTGGAGTTTTAACAGAGTAGTAGTGAAGGACTTGTGTAGCTGTCTACCATCAGAGACCACTACTGTAAACGTTTGCTTGGCCTGGGGTAGGCTACCTACCTGTTAGATTACCGCGATTTTCTTTTATTTATATGAGAAGTAGTGGGTCAGAGTGGTATTATACACAAATTAATGAGCAAAATACTTTGCAAAAAAAATATAACGCAGCCAATTATATAATTCATATATCCCATAAAACGAAGCCAAAATGGTGACAATGTAGCAATTATATATATTTTTCGTTGACTTGTGAACTTCAT
>JACEEZ010019231.1:112935-130435 GCA_016584305.1 Chionoecetes opilio | reverse complement strand
AAGTTATGAAAATACTTAACGGTAGGCTTAATCTATGCTGTGTTTGCTCTCATGTAACTAGTTTTGGATGTTCCTTAAGAAAGCATGTAATGATAGTTGTGAAAAAATTATAGGGTGTTAGTTTTACTTGTCAGATTATTCCTGTGTGTCCATCATAACTGAAACTTGTCTTTCGGTTTGAATATATAACCTCTTTTCACCTAAAAGTTCTTCCTTTTTTATCCACTTTTTTCTCCTAAGAAACATTCCCGCTACCCTTCCCTAAAATGTGCTCAAACCTTTTCATTAGCCTCCAGGTCTTGTGGTGTGGGCTGATATGAGTCACCTTCCTCTTCCATCTCCTCATCATAAAAAGAATTGTTGACAGCCATCCTTCTCACCCTCCTCAATGCCCTCATATCTTGCTGCTCGGGTGACTCTTCTCGTGTTGTATTGGACTTTTGTGCCTTATTATTGACACCCTGAATTAAGAGATTTGCATGAAGATGTAATGAAAGCCATTATTAGATATTCATTCCCATAAGGTATTGGAGATCGATTCTGGAAAGAAGTACAGTGATTCAAGATCAATATCCAAATTTTCCACCATATTCACCTTCATTAGACTTGCTGTGGTTGCCAAAGTGCCTGCCACAAAGTCTCTCTGCTGGGACAGAAGTGCTTCTTTGTCTGCTAGACCTGAGAGAGCCTCAAGCACCTCTATTGCTGGCCCTTGCCCCTCATCAGGCAATGGGTATGCAATGGAACCCAAGATGTTGTTGACCTTTAGGGGAGTAGAAAGGTATTCAATTATTAATAGTAGTCATGTGCACATAAACATGCATGTACAGTGACTGTACTTGTAGATGTGGATATAATTGTAGGTATGTCTGTACATTGTACACACATACCTACTTATGTATGGAGTATAAATACCTGAATAACCTCATCCATGGAAGTGATTGAGAACTTGTCCACAGACTCCAACATCATTTTGTTCTTTTCAGCAACTAGGCTCTCCTCCTCCTTAGAAGGCTCCTCCTCCCCCACATATTCAGCTGGTGATCAAGACAATGTGAGAGCAGCTGATACTAGAACTACATGAATGATATTGATATATTATTATATCATAATTATGTTCCGTGACCAGAGTTATGAAATAATCGCTGGGTGGTTTGGAACTTCGACCCTAACAAACCAACCACAGCTATGTAGTTCTGCCGACCTTCTCACAACATTCAATCTAGTGGTTGATGGAAGGTTTACGGCAGGCGCTGCACCCTGTGCAGCGATACTTTTTTACCTTCTCATCAGCCTTAATTTGCACATAACCTGGGATCTCAATCAGACCCGCTACCAATTTACTATTCATAGGTGTGTATCACCCATCAGCATGAAACAAAAATATTGCATGGACATAAAAGACAAGGTGTATGGAAAGTTTAAACTAGATATTTTATTGCGATGGTCATTTCTTGAACAATGTCTGGAGGCATTGAAGCATCGGACATATAGAAGAGATGATCACTAGATAGGTGTAGATTATATCATGACTGCCAGCACATCTCTACTCACCATCCTCATAGTCATGCGGCGGGAGGGAGATGCCCATGATAGAGTTTTCAGCCCGAAGCAGCATGTCCACGCGGGTTTGGTCCACCACGCTGAGGGCCTTGACCAGCTCATTCCTGGACAACAGAAATACTCAAGTCTGTGCTCCATGTAGATAACAAGGTTATTGCATGAAGCTAGGATTCCTTTTGTGTATCGTTTAAAGATGAAATATTTGGAACATGAAATCTTTGAATAATTATCCCGCTGCGTGCCACCGGCGCTTATAAATGTCGCGGGGTCACTTTGGCTAGATTGTCACTGACGCTAATAAACGTCGCGAGATTATTTAAATGTGCCGTGCCGCAAATATTTTGCGCCTGAGAACTGAACGCCACTTCATCACTCCCATACACCTCAAGGAACGGACTTATCGCCAGCGAAGTTGTCTGCTCCAGTATCACAAGACGGGACCGTAGGCGAAGAGACACCAGGTATGAGTGTACAGACTGTGATGTGGGCCTGTGTGTTGACCTATGTTTTAGGGAGTAGCTACCACACACTGCCAAGCATTTGAAGTGTGCGTTGAAAGACGCAGTGATTGTAAATATTTAGTGAAAGTCTATATTGTATATATATATATATATATATATATATATATATATATATATATATATATATATATATATATATATATATATATATATATATATATTATATATATATATATATATATATATATATATATATATATATATATATATATATATATACTAGCCGCAAAGCCGCCCTCCGAGCAAACTTTTTGGCTAGCTCCTGCGGAGGGCTATTGGTGGGCCTTCGGCCCACACCTGTGTTTGGTGGGCCGAAGGCCCACCAAACACAGCTTTCTGGAGAGTGTGTGACACAGACTCTCCAGATAGCCCCTTCTAACTTTCCTGAAATCATGGATGTAGAAAATGAATGTATTAACGCCTTACCCATCACCCCCCACCCATTTACTCACTCATTACCATCACCCCCCCCCCATTCACTCACCCATTACCCATCACCCCCCACCTATTCCCTCACCCATCACCCATCATCCCCCACCCATTCACTCACCCATCACCCCACACCCATTACCCATCACCCCACCCATTCACTCACCCATTACCCATCACCCTACATCAAGGTTTCCTCAATTCTCGCAACCCACATTTTTTTCCTCACAATTCTCGCTAATAGGCTGCTAAAAAAAAAAAAAAAAAGTGATCGGATCATCTCATAAGTGGGCTTAAAAGTTGCCCCTGGCCGAGCTGGTTCCAAAACTGTGCCATATGATGGGATTGGGGTACGGGGGGCGGCACCTATCGCGGACACACAGACACACACACACACACCTACACACACACACACACACACACACACACACTTTCGCTTATATATTATATATTATATATATATATATATATATATATAATATATATATATATATATATATATATATTATATATATATATATATATATATATATATATATATATAATATATATATATAAAGTGCATATAACATATACTTAAGAACATAAAACATTGAGTGTAACTTAGGCCTATAAGTGTATCCAGTAGTTATGTAAGTGAAATATAATATAAGTGATGATGTAAAATGTAAAAGTAGTGTTTATTTAGTGCCGAAATACGTCTTAGAATTATTTTCACGTACACATAGATCCTAAGTGGGCGGACGTCAGCACCCGGAATCCCGTGCACGTACACAATGGAGTAAAAGCTCCCTAAAACCACAATATGATACCTGTGTCACGCCCTGGAGGTTGAGGGAGCACGTTACAGTTGCTCTCTGAACGGCGATTGGGAAGAGAAGTCTTATTTTTTGTTCTTCTTCTTATTTTTTTTTACATCACATAGGACTGGCCAAGGGCACAACAAAAGAGTTAACACAAAGCCCGCTTAGTTGCCAGTCCCTATAAAAAGACAGTAAAAGAATAAAAAAAGGGGGGTGGGCAAATTTAGTTCGGGAAGTGTCTTGTACTCTTCTCTTGAAAAGATTTAACTCGTAGGAAGGTGGAAAAATAGAAACAGGAAGAGAGTTCCAGAGTTTACCAGTGAAAGGGATGCAAGAGTAAAATTTTTATACTAATTAACTCTTGCATTAGGAAGATGGACATAATAGGGATGAGAATGAGTAGAAATTCTTGTGCAGCGATGCCGCGGGAAGGGGGGGAGGCATGCATTTAGCAAGTTCAGAAGAGCAGTGAGCATAAAGTAACGGTAGAAGATAGCAAGAGAAGCAACATTGCGGCGGTGATTTAAAGACTGAAGACAGTCAGTCAGAGGAGGGAAGTTGATGAGACGAAAAGCTTTTGACTCAACCCTGTTTAAGAGAGCTGTATGAGTGGATGCCCCCAAACATGTGAGGCATACACCATTCATGGGCGGGTAAGGCCCCTGTAGAGAGCAAGCAACAGGGAGGGAGAAAAAAATGGACGCAGACGCCACAGGACACCTAACTTCATAGAAGCTGTATTAGCAAGAGATGAGATGTGAGATTTCTAGTTCAGATTTTTAGTAAAGGATACTCCTAGTATGTTCATTGTAGAAGAGGGAGACAGTTGAGTGTCGGTGAAGGAGAGGGGATAGTTGTCTGGAAGGTTATGTCGAGTTGACAGGTGAAGAAATTGGGTTTTTGAGGCATTGAACAAAACAAGGTTTGCTTTGCCCCAATCAGAAATTATAGAAAGATCAGAAGTTAGGCGTTCTGTGGCATCTCTCCGTAAAAGATGTTTAGACATTCTGTCAGGGTTTTGCAGGTTGTTGCAGAAACTTAATTGATGAAAATTTAAGTGTAGTTGTGTGGGTGCAAAAGCATGACTTGAGGTTTCCCAAGGTAATGGGTACCAGATATATAGTCACCTTGACTTGTACTCATCAAAGGCATCCTTGGTGGGGAGGAGAGGCACAATGTTTGCAATGTGGAAGAGTGTCTCAGCACCCATCTGATCGCTAACACCTGCCCACAGAGTGAGGTTAACAAAGGGCATCACCATCCTGCCTGTGCTTTGTGATCCAAAGGCAAGTATCATCTTTGCGTCCTTATCATCCAATGCTGCAGAAAATAAGTAAAAAAAAAATTAAAGGAAATTTGAAATTGAAATTTGAAAATTGATAGGTATATTTGAAATTATTTTAGAGGAGGGAATGGAATCTTATAATCACTTGATGGGGTTACCTTATAAGCCAAATATTTGGATTAACAGAATGAAATTGATGGAGTCATAATTACAGGGGCAAGATATTTTACATTCTCAAATCAAAATGTTTTCCGGAAAGAACAGTTCATTGCTTATTTTCACTGGCTCAATATCAAACATGAGATTTATTTTCCAATTTTAGTCCTAAGCTCACCATTTCCATTAATACCAAATGTTGGTGCAGTTAAAAATCTTATAAAGAAACAGCACCAATTGCTCACCAAAGAAGGAATACTTGTCAATACCAAATCCTTCAGGATCCTGCCAGCCAGAACAGTTACAGAGGACAGTTTCAACAAGTGCAGTGACGGCCAGAATAGGGACAGTATAATTCTTCTCTACCATCAACTCTTCTTTCTCAGCTATCCGTGCAGTACACTCTCCTCCATGTGGTGCCTCATTGATTTGAATTCGCTGAAGTGCCAAACCTGTTTAGGGAAGGTTTTGTGGAAAATTGGAAAGCTTTACTTCTTGAATAGTTTTCCTCAATGTTGTTAATCAATTGATTGAGATAGTACAAAGAGAGAACTTCTGACTTTTAACATGGTACACTAAACTACAAACAGTTAGAAGTAAGGAAATATTCCTGTCTCTCACTGGAAACAGAGACTATAATTTGAGTGATATTTATCTTATTTGAAAACTCAAAATGCAAACCAGTTGGCAATGTTTCTTTTACTTTATTTTTCTCAGGATATACTTTGAACTACTTATACCTCAGCCTCTGGAACTCAACAGGTCACTTGACACCCAAAGAAAACCCTCAAAGCTGACCTTGAGCTGTCTCCCCTGAGCGATGGGCTGTGACTTGCACATGAAACACTCTGAATCTTAGTCCAAATTTCTCCCAGAAATCATCCAGAAGAGCCAGTTTCTGCATATGCTCTCCTGTAGAAGGAAAGAGGTGCAAGTACTAGTAGTATGAAGATATCAACTGTATTATGTGTCCTTTGTGCTTGAAAAGATGAAGGACATGTATTAAGCATGCCCTATGCCCATGTAAGCTTATGTAAGCTAGGTAATGTCTCTTATTTGTTAATTTTATTGTAACTGGAAAGTCATTCACAAAACAAAATTTACAACAAAGGACAGTAATCTTTTAAATGAGTTCTTCAGTTCTTCCAAATGAAGGTGTTTGTATAAACCAGTTTTCCTTCCACCTACCAGCCGACATCCCAGTAATATTTAGGGGTATAGGTTCCCCCCCCGAAGGTGGGATCCCGTACACTCGCCAGGAATACAGGAGTGGATTGTTCCCACACCCGTCCTCCCCCACACGCTGCTCTCCAGGCTGTAGGGAAAGGCGGTGATTCTCAACATAAAAATCGGTGGACAAACTTCGTGGAAGGTCTTGTTGCAGGTAGGTAAATTTGTTGATCCATTGGTAAATGAACTTTAATGCATTGTTTTCTCTTCCAGTTTGAGTTTCAAAAGTTTGATCAATCAAGTTTTAGGCTCCACTTCTTTGTTCTTTAACTATTATAGATAAACAAGTTTGCAATTTCTTCACCTAATTTATGTACCATAACTTAAATTTTAAGCTTATCCACAATATAGGACATAACCAATATGATTTGATCGTACATTCTTGTCGATGAATCATTAGTACACTCGGTTCACAAGCAAATGGTCGAAAAGTCTCAGATGACTCAGGTTTGGTATCTCAGCCAAGTAGAGACAATTTGGGTTTGTCTCCTTTCACGTTGTGGTCCCTGCACACTTAGCAGAGAATAGGGAGGCTACAGGTTGTAAGCCTAGGAGCTATGACCTTAAAATCCTGGCACGGTGCTAAATGTGGCAATCCTTCACTCGTGTTGGTGTGGATATGAGGTGTGTGTATGTATGTGTGTGGACTATTGCTATTGCTATGAAAGACCAGAAATACTGAAATAGTCTACATTACACTGCGAAAGATGGTAAACAGGCGTAAGTTATAAAAAGAAAGTTACTTCTATAATTTTTTGATAGGGAAACAATGTATTCTTATGTAAGCATCAGCATGACTGACTCCTTACCATGACCTCACAAGTACTCTGGAAGATCAATTTGGCAGGGTTCACCAGCTGAGCCCCTTGAATCTGTCTGCAGAACCATGCAGGGCTGCAGCCAGACATCAGGGTGGGTGGGTCCCCCTCAACCACTTCCACCTCCACCTTGGCTTCGCTGTGGCGGCCATCACTGCTGCTGGCCTGTTGGGATGAGTGTGGCGAGACATGTGTACGGTACAATACATGCAGTATGTTGTTGTTTTATGATATGTGATTAATTGGGGGTGGATGGAGATGAAGTGCTTGTAAAGTGGTCCAGTAACAGTTGTGTAATAATTTGTATAGGTTTGCAAGGTTTGAATTTTGAATTGCCATAAGATAACTGGTTGACCTTAATTTTCATTTCTCACCAAATTATGATCTAATGTGTAAAATTAAATCATTAAATGAAAGTCAAGAGCTTCACAGACAACTCACAACAACGTTCACAGTGTAGGTTTGATAAGGACTCCTGAAGAGGCGAACAGGAATGGTGAGGTTGGGTGCCGTGTTGGACATCCAGCCTGGTCCCTCCCCCCAACAGCCTCCTTGGTCTGTTCTGCCCTCATAGGCTTCCCTGCTCTCTGGGGGGTCTGAGGTCACCCTCATCACTGGTAACTCTTCCCCTACCAGCTGGCATGACCAGGTGTAGCTCATCAACTAAAAGAAAGAAAAACGAAACACTATAAAAAGGGATAGAATGAATGTTTACGTTCCTCAGATCATGCAGAATTAATTTTATCAGGAGTATGTTTGTGCTCTACAATAATAACATTAGACATATTGACTAATTTGAATTAGATTATATCATATCCTTACATAACTTAAACAAATATTAGATAACAAAAGAAATAATATACTGATTGTGTTATTGTATTATCATTTTGTTATTTGTGTATGTACTAAATATCTTTTAAGGTTTGACATGGGAAATATTTTAACTTTTATATAAGGTAGTGGTGATATGGCCATTTTGCCGAGTTATCCCATATCAGGTCAGCTTCTCACACTTACTGGTATCTCAGGGTAGTCTGGGTCATAGGAAATCTCCCCAGGGTTCAGGATGAGGGTGTTCAGGGTGCCGCGACGTATCTTTGGGGCGCCTCCCTTCACGATCACCACCATCAACTGACTCTTCCTTACCTCTACTATTGACTCCCCGTAGAGGACTGCCCACACATCCTGCCCCTCAGCATCTGGCATTGAGATCATGTGTTAATGATTCTCATGTCATTGTCATGTTTCCCTCATCAAACAAATCAGTAACAGTGTGTGATGTTTGATTCATTTTTAATCAAGATTTTTTTCTGAAAAATTTAGATGAGAACTACTTAAAAAGAAGGTAAACATAATGTTTACCTTCTTTTTCATACCCTATGCCAAGCCTGTGCAGCCTGTGGCCCTCTAAGTCTTTTGATGCGGCCCGATCCTCTATATATTATTAACATATAGTGCGGCCCTCGGGAAGTAGCCTAAGAGTTAAGACTTAAGCCCAGTTCACATCTTCACGACTCTGGACGGCGACCAGTTACGACTTGCTGAGTCATGCTGTGTCGGCGCCAGTCGTCATGTGGGTCGGCGTCAGGCCCAGACCGTCGCCGTTGGGTCTTGGGAGTCATGGAGCGGCGCGCGGGGGGTCCCGACTGTGTGGTGCAATGGTGCATGCTCTATACACTCGATCGATCACCCGAAAGATCGATCTTTCCCACACTTGCGACGGAGAGAGAGAGAGAGAGAGAGAGAGAGAGAGAGAGAGAGAGAGAGAGAGAGAGAGAGAGAGAGAGAGAGAGAGAGAGAGAGAGAGAGAGAGAGAGAGAGAGAGAGAGAGAGAGAGAGAGAGATGATGACTACTGCAGGAGCAGTGGCGGGATGATCCCTGCTCCCAGCTTGACAGCCTGGGGCACCGGAGGAGAGTCGGTGCCCTCACAGTGTTGCACAAGGCCCAGGTGCAACAATCTTCCCACCTTGCAGGACTTCGGGTCCCGTGGAGGAGGTCAGAGCGCGCTACGAGGACGGTAGTGTCAGGTGATCTCCTCCTTGAGGCCCCGAGGAC
This sequence comes from Chionoecetes opilio, assembly GCA_016584305.1. Lineage (NCBI taxonomy): Eukaryota > Metazoa > Arthropoda > Malacostraca > Decapoda > Majidae > Chionoecetes > Chionoecetes opilio. Next base: position 121,574 of record JACEEZ010019231.1, on the reverse strand, counting down.
CCACACCGGGATGGGACAGCGAGCCTTTACTTGGGCCACGGCAACACTGTGGAACACCTTCACGGTTGAGGTGGATGTCGTGGCCATGAACACCCAGCAGGTGAAGGTGGCGGCCCACAGATGGTGCCGCTTACATCCGCCTTAGTGCCCGTAAGGCGTGACACAGTGTCGTGTCAATAGTGACACACAGTGACACACACATAGTGACACACATTGACACAGTGACACAGTGACATCCATTGTACGTGTCAATAGTGCGCCTGAAAAGTGCCTGTGATGGACAGTGACCCTCAGCCTGTAACATTATATACTTAGTTATTATCCTATAAGGCATAGCTTTCGGATAGATGTCCCCGGGACAGGGGACATCTTTAGCTTCTGCCACTCATTGCCTTCACCAACCTCTTTGCTATTTGTAGCCCCATGTATACCATGATGTCAGTTGTTTAAATTTAAAAAAAATAAAAAAAAGAGAGAGAGAGAGAGAGAGAGAGAGAGAGAGAGAGAGAGAGAGAGAGAGAGAGAGAGAGAGAGAGAGAGAGAGAGAGAGAGAGAGAGAGAGAGAGAGAGAGAGAGAGAGAGAGCGTCGCATATCAGTCAAGTCTAATACATGTGTAAATGACACAAAGATATCAACTTCTGGTCAGCGAAGGTGTAAATGAATATTTTATTGTTGTGTGCATCCTGCAACATTCGTTCTTTTTCGTATTTCATTTACAGGAATGTTGTTAGTTACTTAAGTATACTATCCTGCTACCAGTGTTAACGTGAGGTGAACGATCTGGATCTGTGTACTTTGAACCTACCCTGGTCCAGTACCAGCTAGTACACTGGTAATTAGCATGTAGTAATGGGTATCGGCCTTCTAAAGCAGAGTCATGACTCGTATCCCTTTGTTCAAAAAGGTTGCGTACACCCCTGCCCTATGCATTAAGTGGTTACCACACCTTGCGTGGTGTGTTGTAGGCCAATTCTGGTCTTTCATGGCAAGGGTCCACACCCATACACACATGCATATCACACATTCCACATCTACACTTACAGGAGTGAAAGATTGCCACCTTCAATTCCTGTCGGGATTTTGAGGTCACAACTCGTTGGCTTAACCAATATTTTTTTCCCACTAGGTGAATATGGGCTACAGCATGAAAGGAGATAAGGCCAAATTGTCTCTGCCAACCAGAGAATCTAACCCGCATCCTCTTAGGCCTCACTGATTTCTTGGTTGTTAGCCGATTGTGCTAACCACTACTCCACAAGGCTGCTATAAAATATTCAATTAATTCTTTAACAGTGGTTAAAAGCCTAAATCTTTGGCACTAATTATGAAGTAATGTGATGCTAATGAGAGCTTAGTTTTTCATGACATTAATTCATTAAGCTTTAAAAATATATTCAATAATTTTTAAACGGTCTTTTTAAACGGCATAGCCCTTCAGAAAACCCTGTTTACCTAAAGTTTTGGCATAAAAGATTTATTCATCATTGTATCCTCTGCTAACCACTTCCAAAAGTAATTTGAAGATAGCTTTAGTATTTTGCGATATACAACTTTCTATGAAATGCGGCATAATCTCCAAAATATCATAAACAAAGCTCCGCCGCTGACAACTCGGGAAGAGCGAGAGCCAAGAGAGAGGGTGGCAGGATGGAAGTTGTCTGACATTCCGCAGCCCTGCAATTTCCAACATAATAAGCTTTAGTTACACTAAAATTATTTCAAATATTTGTAGTGATAATAAGTCTATATACTTCTTGCCAAGGGCGTAGCCAGAGGGGGGGCCAATGGGGCCATGGCCCCCCCTAATTCAACACATCTACTTTAGGAGTGTATGGTATAATTTCATCAATTTTACTATATTGAATATCATGCAAAGAACCAATAAATGAACCTCCATAGGGCTCAATATGCCCCCAATTAAGTCATATCTTCAAAAAAAAATTCTGGGTGGCTTACAGCGCCTCCCAGACCCCCAGCTGATAAGGTTCGCTTCGCTCGCCACCCACCCCTCAACCATCATTGGGAGGTGGCCCCCCCCAATTATTTTTCCTGGCTACGCCCTAGCTTCTTGCATAGCCTAGTGGTTGTATATATAGTGCCTTAACTGCCCATAAGCCTCATTGCTTCGGTGATACTTGCTCAGACATTGCGTTTGTTTGAAATCGTGACAGTAGCACTCTAATAACCCCAAATCCTTCCTTTTCTCCACTTACTCTGATAGGCTGAGTGTCATTAGGTGGCGTGACTATTTGTGCTGCAGGCAAAATCTCCCTCAAGCGGGTATCACACGGAGTTTTTCGTCGGACCACACTTCATCTAACCAAACGATGACCGGACCTGTTCGGACCTGTTCGTCGAACGCTGACAACACCTACTGTATAGCACAGTGTTCTTCAAACTGTTTTCATCGCGACCCAGTTTGATTTTATGCATTACATTCACGACCCTATGTTACAACTGTTGCTGCTTTCTCTCTTCGTTGTGATTTTTTTACAATTACATACATACATACATACATACATACATACATACATATGCATATAAATGTGCATATATATACGGTATACATACATACATCTATGGATTCAAAATAATTGCATATGTTTGAGTGTGCCAATGCAATTTTATCTATTAATTTAATAGTAGTTGAAAAAAAAGGTAGAAATACTGTATTTAGCCACTGCACTGAATAATAGATCCCGTTCCAAAGGTCCATAAATCTTGATTAGATAGGTAACTTGGGGACAACTGGGTGCTAGCGACTAATAGTTGATGTTATTTTAACCACAATAAGGCAATCTTAAGTGTTCTTATGTTGAAAATCAGGTTTTCACTAATAAAACCAATGGTTTTGATATACTCATGTCCATACCATGAACATTGGTTAGAAGAAATAGTATTTGAAAGTATGATCTACTCATGTATGGTCCGACAGCTTTAAGGAACTGTTACGTCAAAATGTTTGGGTGAATATATTTCTCCATTGATGCTGAAAGATTATAGATTGTGTGCACAAGGGTATAGTATGATTTCTTATTCTCCATATTATTTCTCATCTCAATATTATTTCTACTTTCAAATACTATTTCTTCTAACCAATGTTCATGGTATGGACATGAGTATATCAAAATCATTGTTTTTTTTAGTGAAAACCTGATTTTCAACATAAGAACACTTAAGATTGCCTTATTGTGGTTAAAATAACATCAAATATTAGTCGCTAGCACCCAGTTGTCCCCAAGTTACCTATCTAATCAAGATTTATGGACCTTTGGAACGGGGTCTTATTATTCAGTGCAGTGGCTAATTGTAACTACGTAAGTAGAAAAAAATAGTATTGCTTGATTGGCAAGTGAAGAGTATGCGTAAGTCCTGCCTTCTCCTCTCATCGGCACTCTCTCTCTCTCTCTCTCTCTCTCTCTCTCTCTCTCTCTCTCTCTCTCTCTCTCTCTCTCTCTCTCTCTCTCTCTCTCTCTCTCTCTCTCTCTCTCTCTCTCTCTCTCTCTCTCTCTCTCTCTCTCTCTCTCTCTCTCTCTCTCTCTCTCTCTCTCTCCCTCTCTCTCTCTCTCATATTAATGCATTTCACATATTATTTATATAATTATCTGTGTACGACTTGGCGACCCACTGAGCAAAAGCTTGCGACCCAGTATTGGGTCGCGACCCGTACTTTGAAGAACCCTGGTATAGCACACGGTTGGGCTGGCGCACTTCACCCAACCATAACGTAAACACAGATTACATAGGATTACATAGAAATAACAGACACCAGGAGACCTATTGGTCCATAGCGAGGGTATCTGCTGAACATACTACTAACTATCAACTACTTGTAAGAAAACAGTTGGAAAATGATACCATGTCCCTAAAGAAGATAGGAACATGGAAGTTTCATAGTGCAGAATGATAGGATATGAAAAATACTAACTACAACTACCACTACCACTACAACTAATCGATACGGGGAACTAGATACGAATTCGCACTATCAATACCCATTTACTTTACAGTGCGCATCAAGCCTGTTTTTGAATGTAGTTATTGTGCTGGCTCCGACAACATTTGCTGGTAACTTGTTCCATCGATCAACGACTCTAACATTGAAATAATTTTTACGGAGATCGGTGATGCAACGTTGACCGTTTAGTTTTACACCATTATTTCTTGTTGTCACTTGAGTTGAAAGCTCGAATAGGTTCTCTTGATTAATGACATCAAAACCTTTTAGGATCTTAAAGGTTTCTATCAAGTCCCCACGGATTCTACGATCCTTTAAGGAAAACATATTAAGTTTCCGCAGTCTCTCTTCATGGAGGGTATGGAGATGGAGCGTAGTAGACAGTGGAAGGCGCGGAGATTTGTTGTTAGTGTTTTAACTTTACGTACTGGTGAAGAAAAGGGAGGAGGAGATTGTTAGAAGAGAACAGCGACAGATGAAGACCCGTTCATGTGGGTTAAATGTAAACAAATATAATATCAGCTTCATATTTCTAAAATAATATCACATATATAATATAGACTGTTCTGTATTAATTTTCCTGTAATGTATTATATATGGTGGTGTACATTTCAATGCTTAATAATTGCCAAAACTATTTATAAATTTCAGAAAAAGTATAGACTTATTTTGACCTCACAGTAGGTTCGATGAAATGAGCAACATTTTGTATAATTTCACCAAACCATCTCAGCGAACAAGTTCGACGAAATGACCCTCGAGGTTGCCTAAACAGGTTCGACGAAATAGTCTGACGAAAAGCCCCGTGTGATATCCGCTTCAGATTGAACGATTGATGAGTGGGAGTTTCAAGCATCTCCCTTTCATTGCTCTCTTCTGGTAATTGTGGCAAATGGACCCTCTGAGGCAATTAGAGGGAGACTTTTGTTGATCCAGTCCTTGGATATAGGCGGTTTCACACTACCCTTAAGTTTGCCTTGAGAGTTTGCAGTGTTTGCTACGCAATATGAAAGAAGCCTGTCAAAATGTGTGTAGATATATGAAGCTGTCTAATTCAGGGTTCTTCAAAGTACGGGTCGCGACCCAATACTGGGTCGCAAGCTTTTTTTGCTCAGTGGGTCGCCAAGTCGTACACAGATAATTATATAAATAATATGTGAAATGCATTAATATGAGAGAGAGAGAGAGAGGAGAAGAGGAGAGAGAGAGAGAGAGAGAGAGAGAGAGAGAGAGGAGAGAGAGGAGGAGAGAGAGAGAGAGAGGAGAGAGAGAGAGAGAGAGAGAGAGAGAGAGAGAGAGAGAGAGGAGAGAGAGAGAGAGAGAGAGAGAGAGAGAGAGAGAGAGAGAGAGAGAGAGAGAGAGAGAGAGAGAGAGAGAGAGAGTGCCGATGAGAGGAGAAGGCAGGACTTACGCATACTCTTCACTTGCCAATCAAGCAATACTATTTTTTTCTACTTACGTAGTTACAATTAGCCACTGCACTGAATAATAAGACCCCGTTCCAAAGGTCCATAAATCTTGATTAGATAGGTAACTTGGGGACAACTGGGTGCTAGCGACTAATATTTGATGTTATTTTAACCACAATAAGGCAATCTTAAGTGTTCTTATGTTGAAAATCAGGTTTTCACTAAAAAAAACAATGATTTGATATACTCATGTCCATACCATGAACATTGGTTAGAAGAAATAGTATTTGAAAGTAGAAATAATATTGAGATGAGAAATAATATGGAGAATAAGAAATCATACTATACCCTTGTGCACACAATCTATAATCTTTCAGCATCAATGGAGAAATATATTCACCCAAACATTTTGACGTAACAGTTCCTTAAAGCTGTCGGACCATACATGAGTAGATCATACTTTCAAATACTATTTCTTCTAACCAATGTTCATGGTATGGACATGAGTATATCAAAATCATTGGTTTTATTAGTGAAAACCTGATTTTCAACATAAGAACACTTAAGATTGCCTTATTGTGGTTAAAATAACATCAACTATTAGTCGCTAGCACCCAGTTGTCCCCAAGTTACCTATCTAATCAAGATTTATGGACCTTTGGAACGGGGTCTATTATTCAGTGCAGTGGCTAAATACAGTATTTCTACCTTTTTTTTCAACTACTATTAAATTAATAGATAAAATTGCATTGGCACACTCAAACATATGCAATTATTTTGAATCCATAGATGTATGTATGTATACCGTATATATATGCACATTTATATGCATATGTATGTATGTATGTATGTATGTATGTATGTATGTAATTGTAAAAAAAATCACAACGAAGAGAGAAAGCAGCAACAGTTGTAACATAGGTTCGTGAATGTAATGCATAAAATCAAACTGGATCGCGATGAAAACAGTTTGAAGAACACTGGTCTAATTCATCCTTCCCACACCATTCATTAGACTGTCTTCTTAAGCTTATGGATGCTCACTATTACTCACCCATCACTACCCATTAGGATGAAAGCTTGGTAGTATATGTGTAGATTCATGTAATTGTCTATCTCTTCTTTCTCAAATTACTCTTTTTGGCCTGGCATAGGGAGGAATGCTAGAAATACTTACTGGTCATGGACACATTATTGGCAACAGAGGCTTGGTAGAGGCCATACTGGAGGGTACGTCCAGGCAGGTATAATACGCTTTTGGAAATATCAATGCCGTTCAGCTGCTCCTCGGTGTTGTCATCCAGGCGCACCACCTTCCACTCTGCGGAAAATTCATGCAGTGGTTTGAGAGAGCAAAGCTTATGAAAATATCCGTATAGTATTTATAGTGATGAAGGCTGTCAATTCACCATGTTGTATTTCAGAATTCCAGTCACTTATGGCAGATCAAAAGAGAAGAGTCCATCGGTGAAACTAGAATGGTGCTGGTTTGCTCTGTATTCATGGTGTTTTCTGTAGCTCTGAGTTGATGGTACTAGCTATTTTTTTAATTATATTTTTACTTTCTTACCCACATTAACCCATAAACCTCGGGTGACGGATATTCCCGCCCTTTTCTGTCCCGCCAATATTTGTACTTTTATGGCGTAATTATTGCGTCCAGTGGTTGATGGCATTCTTTGCCTTACGTTTCACTCCACCTCCTAGAGCACGGCTGACCCAACGCCTTCTAATGTAATGCATAAAATCACCGGAACCCCTAGACTAAGCGGGACGTCCCCTTTGGCTTAGTCGGTTAACGCGCCAGTGGTTTGACGTGCAAATCTGGTGATAGCGAAGGTTTGAATCCTCGCCGGGCTAGGAAAAAAGGAAATTAATTATTGCCGAATTATGATTACCAGTCTGTTGGAAGGAAATACTGACGGGATTTCAAAAGGTAACTGTGGCCCAGGGCAATGTGACACCTCTGTTGGGTCCAGGCTTAACCCCAATGGACGCATCACCTGACTCCATAATACGGCCACATGCAATTCTCTATCAACAGGGCACTATTAAACCTCCCCCTTGACCAGCTTTAGGAATCCCCCTCAGAATATCACAACAGCAAGCAAGAGTAAAGAGAAGAGAGAAGATAGAAGGCAAGTAAGAGGATCCCCTCCCCTCCCCGTATCACACTGGATAGCAGAGGTGAAGATGGTCCAGTCCAGTATCTCATTGAAAGGTATACAGCCAACAAAGAAAATAGGGAAGAACATCATGGACTCATAAAATTCCTAAGAAGAGACAAGCTTAGACCCCTCGAAGCTACGTACACGCTACCAAATGTACAGAATTCGAGAAATAAATCCGGAAGGGAGGAAAAAGCTGTGTAATGCATAAAATCACCGGAACCGTTAGACTAAGCGGGACGTCCCCTTTGGCTAGTCGGTTAAAGGCTGATTCACACTATACCAGCACGTAAACGGACCGTAACCTGACCGTCACCGGCACGTCACCGGCCACCAACAGCATGTGCATTCACACTACACCGTCAGGTCTACGGCAGTACGGTCGCAGTAACAGGAAAGATCGCTTTCGCTAGTGCTCGCGAACTGATAGCTCGCTGATGCTACATTAACTATGTTTAAAAGTGTCAGTGTAAATGACTTTGCAGTGATAGCACTTCTTCTGGAAGAAGAAGAGGGAAATGAAAAAGTCGAAATGAAAAAACAATAGACAACTTTGGGTACTCAAATCCCTAAAGAAAAGGAAAATAGGAGAATTTGGGACACTATATAAAGAACTGCTGGATGATGAACTAAAACTCCATCAGCAACTTTAGGATGTCAAAGCATCAGTTTCATGAGTTGCTAAACCTACTTGAAGAAACTATTACTAAAAGAAACACCGCCATATTTACATTGTTAAATTTTGAATTAATTTGTCAAATGTTTCATGTAGCCTTCAAGTAATCGTCCAGACCATTTCATCATTCCCGATTTAATGCAGTCAAAATATAGCCAGTATCGAGTATATCAACAATATGTTGTCACTTTTTGCATCCAGTCACCCGTTTTTAAATAATCCGCAATCAAAAGTAAATTCTCCGAGCTTCCAAAACGCTCCCTACGACTTGCAGACGACGCACCACGGCTCGGTGACGTCACATGAGGAGGCCTACCAGCCCGGTGGTAATACAAATACACGTAAACTCATAAATATATATAGTACTTGAAGAATTTTGAGTGTTTCTGATAGATTTATTTTGCGATATGGCATATACTTGCATCCT
>JACEEZ010019231.1:92935-105435 GCA_016584305.1 Chionoecetes opilio | reverse complement strand
GCGCAGCCCAAACCCCCTTTTGCATAGTGAATCTTTTCCTCTTTGCGCAGAAGCTGTTGAGTGTTTCGAAGCACTCAAGGAAGAAATTGCTAAAGCCTCATTAGCTGCTTTTGATGGACCCTGCCACTTCAAATAGAGACTGACGCTTCCTCTGTCTCCATAGCAGCCACCCTTCCCAGCTTGGTCGACCTGTAGCTTTTTCTCCAGGACTTGACCAGCTCTGAGAGACTTCAACCTGCTACAGAGAGAGAGGCTGCCGCCATCATAGAAGCAGTACGTAAGTGAGGCTTTTTATAATTGGCAGAAGATTTACTATAGTTTACTGACCAGCAAGCTGTTTTTTTCATGTTCAGTTCCAGTAACTCCTCTAAAATTAAAAATGATAAGATCCTGGGGATGGCGCCTTTAGCTCTTTTGAATACTTGTACGATATTAATACCGACCTGGCTCCGAAAATGGTGCCTGTGACACTCTATCACGTGCGTGTTCTGTTGCGCTAGAACCAATTCCGCCTCTCTGGAAAGAAATACATTCTTCTCTTTGTCATCCCGGAATCCCTAAGCTCTATATTTTGTAAAGATAAAGAAATTGGCTCTCTCTTTAGAAAGGGCGTAAAGAAAGTTTGCTCTCAGTTACTGTTTGCTCTGAACTGAAACCAAAGTTCTTTAGACCTCCAGCTAGTAAACTCATCCGGGCCATGCAACCTTTGACCGCATTCTGTATATTTCACAGGCCCCAAAACCCTCCTCTACTAAGAACAAATACCTACTTGTAATGGTTGACGAATACTCCAGATTCCCCTTGCTTCGCATGCTCAGATATGTCCTGCTCAAACTGTATTACATGTTTCCGCAAATTGTTCTTATTTTTGGCTGCCCCTCTTCAATTTATTCCGACCGAGGAACACAGTCATGTCTCGCGAAGTCTCTGAGTTTTAATGAGTCACGGTGTAATGCCCACTCTACTCCCTATCAACCCTACTGAAATGGACAAGGAGAGAGAATTGGCCCCATCTGGAAAACTGTGCGTTTAGCTCTCAGATCACTCAAACTTGCAGGATGTCAATGGGAACTATTTTAGTACGTACTTCATTCTATTAGGTCTTCCTTTGTACGCCACCAACCCAACTCCTCCGAAGATTGTTTCATTCCCCAGGAAATCTTTAATGGGTATTTTTACCATCTGGCTTACTACGCCCGACCCGTCCTGCTGCGGAAGGTTGTTGACATCAAGTTTTGATCCATGTAAGGAAGTTGACTTTGGGGTGCACCCCTTACAGCCATATACGCATCCTGACGAAAGAAAGTCTCGGTTCCTCGAAGGATCTGGCTCCTACTCCAAGGGTCCTAGCCCGGCAGGAACATCACGGAGAATCCGGACTTGATAAAACCTGTAAAAACTATCCCTGTTTTTTCCCGGGGGAAGGAGAGGACCACTATCGAGCGAGACTCTGGGAGAACCATTCCTGGAACAATGATTCCCCGTGCGCGACAATGTAGAACCCCTTGGGCATAAAGAATGCCGACAGCTTCCCTCTCCCGTGGACAGTACCACTTAGGCGTTCAAACCCGGGTTTTGCAAGCCACTGTAGTTTGTAATTAAAGGGATATTATGTTTTTATTGTGTATGTTTCATTTTTATATTTGTAAAGTACATTTTTTTTAAGAGGGGAGAATGTGGGGTTTGTAGTTTTTAGTGTTTTAGGTTATGGGTGTTATCTATTTTCATGTCTCATTGTTTCATAGTAAGTAAGGCTTCACGATCATGCTAGTTATGAAACTTTGATACTACCTCGGAAGTGTATGTTTGGCAATCCTCACCTCTGGATCAGTCATTCTAGCTACTCCCTCTGTTACACAGCTCTGGTTTATTGCTGAGTAAAGCCTTTTGAGAAAGGTTAAAGTGTTACTTTATCCCACTATCATATATATATAAAATATATATATATATATATATATATATATATGTATATATATTTCAACATTTTATTTTATATGCACATATATATATATATACTCAGAAGTCCGATGTTGACATCGAGCAGGGTCTAGATTCAACCCTAAGCTCACTTGGCAACGCCGTGGACTACCCATAATTAAATCACTCGCTCTTGGAGCTCTTGGGTCAGTACCGATATGTCATACCACTTCCCGGTGAAGTTCTTGGTGCTACCGATAAAGCGGAGCATCACATTAAACTCAGTCCTAGGACCAAACCGGTCTACATTCCTGCTTACAGGCTACCTCTCAGCCAACGGGCTGTAGTAGATACATATGTAGAGAAAATGTTGGAACAAGGAGTTATTCAACACTTGTGCTCAACCTGGAACAGTCCTTTGTTCCTCGTCACGAAAAGGACGGACCTTTTCGCCCAGTTATAGACTTTCGGCGAGTGAATCAGGTCTCAGAGGATGACAGGTATCCGTTACTAGTCCTAAAAGATCTGCTCATGTCGTTAGGTCAGGGTAATAAAGTTTTCAGTAGCTTGGCCCTTTTGTCGGGGTACTGGCAGGTACCCATGGCAGAAACCTCCCGAGAGGTTACGGCGTTCAGTACGCCGGGAGATCACTACGAATGGCTTCGTATGCCGTTTGGCTTGAAATCCGCGCCGCCTACTTTTCAGAGAATGATAAATGCATTTTTTGCCGGTATGCTAAGTAACTCCGTGTTTGCATACCTGGATGACATTATAATTGTTAGCAAAGACCATGAGTCTCACTTTAAAACTTTAGAGTCAGTTTTGTAGCGACTGTTGTTAGCTGGTCTCGAAGCCAAGCTCCCCAAGTGTGAATTTTTGAAAGCTAAGATTAGCTATTTTTGGGCCATTCTTCGACCGGGAGGGAATCCACACCATGGGCGATAAGGCATTGTCCGTCAAAAACTATCCTCAACTCCAGAGTGTTGAGAATGTTAGATCATTTTTGGAATTAGCGGGCTATTACCGCTCCTTTATCAAAGATTTTGCCAAAATTGCATTTCCCCTAACACGGCTTTTAAGAAAAGATGTCTCATTACAATGGGATGCCCCTCATGAGCGAAGTTGCGAAGAGTTAAAACATGCACTCGAAAAAGCTCCTGTCTTGGTATTCACAGGTTTTTCAGTTCCATTTGAGCTATGTACAGACGCTTCAGCCGCGGGACTTGGAGCAGCAGCTACTACTGATGCAGAAAGATAAAAGAGGGAAGAATTCCGTGTAATCGCGTATGCGAGCAGAGTTTTTATTTCGGCAGAGGTAAATTAATCAGTCACATAATAAGAGGTAAAAAGTCATATGGGTTTAAAAATTATGTTAGGTAAAAGGGTTAAAGTCATATGTAATTGTATAAGGCCTCTTCCATTTGCGACATTTCAGGAACCAGTTCACGGAACCCAAGAATTCAGGCGTTCCATTTGCGCACGAAAACCTGGGTCCGAGGCGACGCGCGTAGTGACTCAGCAAAACCCTTGAACTTTCTCTACCCACATTGGAACGTCGGTAGCCTGGGTAGAGTTTTCAGTTCATAACAAACAATGGCCGCCTTGGGCCCTATTTCTCTTATCGTGAAGGGTTTTCTGCATGCACGAGTCGGAGAGGATGTCAGACAGGCCTACAAGGGACACTGGTGGAGGAATGCGTTCCCGCGATCTTAAACTTGATATGATCCCTTCACATCACAGCTGAGTTACCATTTTTAATGTTTCCCCCCCACCCCCCCCCTCTCTCTCTCTCTCTCTCCTCTCTCTCTCTCTCTTCTCTCTTTCTCTCTCTCTCCTTCCTCTCTCTCTCTCTCTCTCTCTCTCTCTCTCTCTCTCTCTCTCTCTCTCTCTCTTGCCTCGCCAGCTGAGTTTGTTTGTAAACAGAAAAACGGGTTTTTTGCGTTCCATTTGTGACACGCGAACCCAGAACCAGGAACTGAACCCAACCCTGAACTGAAAGAACTGGTTCCTGGAACTTGGGCACAAATGGAAGAGGCCTATATATGAAATCTTAAGTAATTCTGTATTTTGTTATCAGTTTTTGTAAAGCAGTAGTATCAAGCATCAACACTTACTGATTTTCATGTCAAGCTTTGAGATGCTGCAGTTCAGCTCGGTAAAGCCCCTCACCCAGAGCTTGTCAGCACGTGTGATCTTGACAGGAGCCTCCATTGACCCATTCTTCTGCACCCACATGTTGAATATGTTACAGGGGAGGGCACCAAGCACCTCTACAGTGGCCCTTGTTTGCACCTCCCCCATAGCAGAGAAAAGACGGACCACAAGGTGGTATGTGCCTAGCTCTGTGAACTTGTGTGTTATGGTCAGCACGCTTGATAGAGGATCTGCCTTCCAGTCCTCCTTGCCATGCTCCTGCCCCTCACATTGCTCATTGGCCCTCCACCCCAGCAGCACCCTGTCCCCAAAGTCCAGTGAAAGACAGGATCCCAGGGAAGGAGTAGAGAGTATGGTAAGGGACACCTGCTCCCCCAAACGAGTTGTGGGATGAGAGAGCTGGAGATCTGGGGCCATCAACTTGTTCCTCACTCTCACTGAACCAGTCAGTGTGTTTGATGTGCCCCCCAACCCCTTGCCCATGAGATTATACTTGTAATCACCCTCCTGAAAGGAATAAATGAGCTCATAGTAAGATATGAACAGGAATTTTGCAAACTTGCAAATTCAGCAATGTTGAAATGACGATTTAATCCTAGATCAATAGCTACCTAGATCAAACTTTTAGAATAAAGCATCTCATATAAATATCCTTAGTGTTTATCAAACACAGAAATAGATGCAGAATTAAATATAACTACCAGAGTGTGTATAAATGTTGCCATGTACTCACTGTTTTGAATTTAACAGTGAAGGAGGTTGAATCCTGCACTACGTCTTGCTGGGGACTCAGGGATAATGTGAAGTTGCTTGCCTCACCAGTCACCCGCTCGGGAGTCAGCCTGATGGTGTCACCCACATAGAAGAAGCCATCAGGCCTCACTCCGGTCTCGTTGTCCTCAGCCATACTGATCTGCACGCCTTGAAGGTAGAGCTTCTGCACCACAGGTACCTGCAAGTGTTCACCACCATGCTTTATGTTAACATTTAACTTAATAATGAATATTTGACAAGTCTCGAGCTTCCTTACCATTTGTTATATTGTTAATTTCAGTAACACTAATTATCATAGATATAGGCAATGAATATTGAAATGCTGCTTTTGATTTGTACACTCTCCCTAAAAAGTTCCTCAACTCCTGGGCACGATGGATGTAAAAATTAATCGTTCGTGGGTAGTCACCTGGGAATGGTTGGTATTCCTGATTGTGATGACGCACTTCAAAACCTTAGCACTGGTTCTTGGTGCATATCGTTATATTAATAACTTTTGCTTGAATAGGTTGTGTTGAAATATAGCCCTGTAACCTGAATGTGTATTACTCGGGTATATTATCAGTTATGACACGTATATTATTCTTATTTTATTGAAAACGAACGGTGTTATATATCAAGAGGTAGTTTGAGGTTTCAGTGAAGCAAGCACTGTATATGATACTGAAACGAACGCCAACCTGTCCTCAGCTAGGCTCCTACACCTGCTCCAGTGTCGTGTGGGCAAGTGTCTGTTTATGAGGGAATGTCCGTTTACTAACAAAGGCAAAGAAAACGGTCGTTGAGGGGAATAATTTATTTTTTTTCTATATTGACTTGATGCAACAAAGGGCATGTCCAGGCGTACACGACAACAAACCCGTCTTTATTTGTCATTAAAGGGGGGAAAGGGGGGGGGGGCACGAAGTGGAACACTCGCCGATCCGTCGGACGCGAGAATTATCGGGCGACGACAGTTATAGTATGGTTTGAGCATATATGATATATGAAACATTCAATTTCGTACAGAAAGTCCTTAAACACCCGTTCATACCCCTCTCCTGCTCAGAGGACATTTCTGTACGAAATTGAATGCATCTTTATATTCATATATGCTCAAAACCATTACTATAACTGTCGCCGATAGGAATCTCGCCGAGTCGGCGAGTGTTCCACTTCGTGCCACCCCCCTTCCCCCTTTAAGATAAATCAAGAAGGGTTTGTTGTCGTAGTACGCCTGGACATGCCTTTTGTTGATCAAGTCAATATAGTAATTATCCCCTCAACAAACCCGTTTTGTCTTTGCCTTTGCCTTTGCCTTTGCAACAGACATTCCTCACTAAACGCACTTGCCACACCGACCACCGGGCTGCTCTCTTGAGATCCAGGAAGCAGGCAGATGCTTAAGACCAGAGGGGGGGACGCGTAGCACGTAAACTCGGGCTCGTGCTAGGAATGAGGACTAACCAGGCTTGTGTCTCCGTCTCTGGCTGTTCACATACTCAGGGGAAGGGCTTAGGCAAACACAAGGGGTCCTTTCCATGGTTGTTATATTGAAAGTAACTCACAGTACAAGTTTCAAGGTTCACTCACTACAAATCTACCAACTCCTAGACACTACAACACGTCACAACCTCCGACCTATGCGGCCGTGTAGGGAGACGGCTACCACAGTCAAAACACAGTACCACCACAGGCCACCCCACAGTACACCACAGGCACACCACAGTACCACCACGGCACACCACCTCCCGTTACCATCACAGGACACCACAGTGCCACAACAGGAACTACAGTGCCACAAACAGCATATTCACAGCGGCCGCCTCGTCAGGCGCCACAAACACTACCACGGGAGACGTCACGTCGCCTTACCACACATACACCGTGGTTACACCAGCACGAACAGTCCAGCAGGCCGCCTACACCAGGCGCCGCAGTCCACTGGGGCAATTCCTCTCCCAGGAAATCCCCACGTGCCTCCCTACGAGCCAGGAGTCGTCTCTCCACTGGCCCCGCCGTTCCCCTTCGTCGGCGACTGCCACTGCCGGCAGCCCGCGCTTGCGTCTTCCCCTTGAGATGTCTCTAACCTGACTGCCCGGGAATGCCGCGAGGCACCCCCTCTATTTCCTTTCTTCCTCATGGCGCCCACAAGCCACCAATCACCGTTCAGTAGCCAGAGATGCCGGAACGAATCACAGTGTCCGGCGCGAATGACGTCATCCTGATGAAGGCACTGGCGGCCTTCGTAACAATACGTTTCGAGCCTGTGTTGAACTTAGCATCGAAGATGTGATGATGACAGTGAAGCATGCTCATGTTAGGTATCATGGAGACTCCGTAAGATAAGCGCACTACCATTATTGCTCTTCACACTGAAGGCCTCATTTATCGCCAGATATCTCAGCGGATCGGTGTGTCAATCTCCACCGTATCACTATGGGTTCGCAGGTATGTGGAGCTTCGAAGCCCAGATGAACAGGACGTTTGACAGGATTTTTAGGGGGATCAATGCCTAGTCGACTAAACAGTTATACTGTAATAGGCGCAGGGGGTGCGCAGACACTCATTACAGATTAAATACCTACCCATCCTCACGTGTCGTTATACCTTATCCAATCGTAACCTTATAACGGTGTGGTGTCACAGTATTTAGTTTGGTTTACACCTTAATTTTGGTAAATAATTATATGCTTTTGCTGGAAATAAAATATATAAGCCTAAACTACCACACGGTGTTTATCATTCCCTCATTTGAATACAATGGACTGACGTTAGCCATAGCATTTAAATGGACTGATACATGTCCTAAGGCGGAAAGAGTTACAAAATCATATTTATTCACACCATACTCATTATTGTAGCCATTTCTCTAATGCATTGACGACTTAACGTCATGGTGTTAATTACTTTCCTACGGTTAACGCCAGACGATTTCATCCTACAGACCAGGGGTCGGCAACCTCCGGCCCGCGGGCCAGATCCGGCCCGCAGAGTCCGAACTCATGGCCGGTCACCCTGCTTGATATTTATATAACAATCCGGCCCGCAACAGCCTAGCCAACTAAATGAGTAAGTCGGCACCTCTCGACGTGATCGCGGCGGGTAGCGCGGGGCAAATTTGCATGACTGAGATCTTTACCACAGAAGCACCACCGAAAACCGCCAGGGAGAAAATGACTACATGGCAACACGCGATCATGTCGAGAGGCGCCGACGTGGGACTGGCCACTATCGTAGCATCTGGCAACTCTGCATTACACGTGACGTCCCATGAGCAGTCTTCCCTCACCACCAACGGTCACGACAGCGACCAGTCTCCGTAAGAGTTCGTACTGAGAAGAGGTATGCATCAAACTTTCTTAGTCTGAAATGTACTTTTATCATTAGAGAATATGGATAATCTAAAGTGCATTCTTGCTGTACTTCTCTCTCTTCTCTCTTCTCTCTTCTCTCTCTCTCTCTCTTCTCAATCTCTCTCTCTCTCTCATACTCTCTCTTTCTCTACTCTCTCCTCTTCTCTCTCTCCTCTTTCGATTCTCTCCTCTGCTCTCTTCTCCTACTTCATCTCTCGATACATCTCCTCTCGCTCAATTCGTTCAATCATATTCTTCCACCTATCTCTCTTTCATCGCCTCTTCTCTCATCCTCTCACGACCTCTCTCTGTGTTATCTACTTTTTCAATCACCCAAAGAGAGATGCAACTACAAATGCCGGGTCGGAAAGTTTTAGCCCATTGGTGGAAAGTTGGTCAACTGGAAAGCAAAATATGCTTTTCCCTGCTTGATAATTTACAAACAATCGGTTCAAGCAACGATCCTACTCAATAAGATATGTATAGAAGCACCTCTCGACGTAAACAGGCTACAGCGGGCAAATTGTTATTGAGATCGTACAGGAAGCTACCCATATATTAAAGTAATAACATGTAGAAGTTATCATGTCGTAGAGCGCTGAGTTGGACCTGTTATTATTGTGATCATCATGAAACCTGAAGTGCAATGTCGACGCTCGAATGGGGCAGTTTGTTCCCTCCCACCACTCCCCGCCAGCGGCCTGTCTCCTTCAAGTATACCTACATTGGCAGAAGAGCATTCGGAAACTTTCTTAGTTTTTCCAGCATTGGTATTGATTTTGACAAGCTTTGAAGATGCCATTCTGTACTTCTTAGAACAGTTGAACATCACTCAAATCTTACATGCTCTCAATCTCATGTCACTTATTACTTCTCTCTCGAGCGATTTTTGCATCTTCTCTGCTATTCTAGACGTTCCATCTATTGTCCTTCTCTCTTTATTGATCACAACCTATCTCTTTCTTTCTGTTCTGCGGTGCTCTGTTTTCTCTCCGATTCTCTCTTGAAATTTTCCGGAGCCTCACTATACCAACCTTTCTTAAAACTGCCATCGTATCCCTCTCTTTTCATCAGTTCCAGTTCTCCTAATCTTCAACCCAGCCTCCATCACATCCACATTACCTCACTGTTATCGTATGTGTCCCGCCCGCCCGCCCAAACAGACAATGGCTTAGACCTTACTCAAACACATGCCGCACACTCAAACACGCCCATTCAAACACACGCACGCCCACGCCCAACGCAGGGGCGTAACACTATGTTTGCCACAAAATACTGTGTGGACGTCTGTATCGAAATTTTTATTATTGTATGTATTTTTTTTACTATGTAAAAGTCTTGCATGTATTCGTATCTAACATGTGGATCATTATTTCGCACTTTGTGCTTATTCTTTATTTTTCTTTATTTTTAGCCAATCATCATGTCTGCAATTGTTAAGAAGAGGAAAGTGGACCTCGAGTGTCGGGCCTTCAACCCTGAGTGGGAGAAGTACTTTTTCACTGAACGCTTTGGACAGCTGTTATAGAGGTGAGCATGATTTAGTTGCGGAGTGAAGATTGAGTCTATTGATGAAGCCTGGCTGCCACGCAGCCTAGTGGCGGCGCTGATTGGTAGATAGCTTCTGCTTCTCGTCTCCGTGAGTGGGAGACGCTTATTGGTTGTTGACTCCTCGCTTTGTTTCTGT
This sequence comes from Chionoecetes opilio, assembly GCA_016584305.1. NCBI lineage: Eukaryota > Metazoa > Arthropoda > Malacostraca > Decapoda > Majidae > Chionoecetes > Chionoecetes opilio. Next base: position 95,568 of record JACEEZ010019231.1, on the reverse strand, counting down.
GAGTAGGCTGTTATTTGCTTTTGTTCTTTTCATGCTTGGTAGAGCTTGTAGGTCGTTTGCCTGTACGTTAAGCTTGGGATTGATCTCTTTTATGTATAGTGCTTCTAGAATTGGAAGTCGCCGCACATCTGCACACATGTCGACCAATTCTGTATTTTCTTCTAGAAATGTTCTTGTGATGATGATGCCATGTTTTTCTAATAGGTGACTTTTTGGGGCTCCGGAAGTTAGGTGGCAAGTAAGACGTCTGGACAGCTTCGTTGTCGTCATTCCGATGTAGGATGAGGGGAGGACTTCACAGTTTCCTCTTTTGCATGTGATCCTATATACGACATGAGACTTTTGTTTTGTCTCCTTCGTCTGGCTTGGGCTGTTACGAAGAAGGAGGTTGCTGGTGTTCTTGTTTTTGTAATAAATTTGTAGTTTTATTCTCCTCTCTGGGTCTGCAGGTTTCACATTATGGTTGACGATTTGTGATATTATTCTTTCTTCTTCCTGGTGAGCGGTGGAGAAGAAAGCCCGGTAGAAGATAGTTATGTCCTGACTCTTTTTTGTGGCGTTAGGGTTGTACCAGTTCTCCATGATTTTCTTAATCTGACGGTTGATGACTCTCTCGCAGAAGCCGTTGTTGATGAGGACTTGAGTGGATCGCTCGATTTCTTTGTGCAGTTGGCAATATATGCAGCACAGTGGCAATATATGTCGGGCTTGCTTATTTTCTTGAATACTTCTTCTTCTACGCAGCCCATGAAGAAGTTTGCCACCAATACTCCTAAGGGAGAGCCCATAGCGACGCCGTCTATTTGTTGATACTTGTTCCCTCGGGGAGAGGTAAAAGATGCTTCTTTAGTGCAGCATTCGAGGAGCCCACGTAGTACAGGTTCCGGGACGTACAGTACAGGTAGACTCCTCGCCTACCTACCTCGGTACAGGTAGACAGTGGACTCCTCGAATGCTGCACTAAAGAAGCACCTTTTACCTCTCCCCGAGGGAACAAGTATCAACAAATAGACGGCGTCGCTATGGGCTCTCCCTTAGGAATATTGCTGGCAAACTTCTTCATGGGCTGCGTAGAAGAAGAAGTATTCAAGAAAATAAGCAAGCCCGACATATATTGCCGCTACATCGATGACATCTTTATCAAAACGAAAAGTCACTACGAAGCAGAACAGCTGAAGCTCTGCCTACAAGATACTTTAGGCCTCACCTTCACCATAGAAAGCAGCTCAGACAAATCAATGCCGTTCTTAGACGTCCTTGTAACGCAGAAAGAAGAATCATTCATCACAAACGTCTACGTGAAACCAACGAACACCGGACACTGCCTCAACGGAGAAAGCGAATGCCCACAGAGATATAAAAACTCCACAATCGGTGCTTACATCAGAAGAGCTTTCACACACTGCAGTACATGGCAACTTATGCACAAAGAAATCGAGCGATCCACTCAAGTCCTCATCAACAACGGCTTCTGCGAGAGAGTCATCAACCGTCAGACTAAGAAAATCATGGAGAACTGGTACAACCCTAACGCCACAAAAAAGAGTCAAGACATAACTATCTTCTACCGGGCTTTCTTCTCCACCGCTCACCAGGAAGAAGAAAGAATAATATCACAAACCGTTAACGGTAATGTGAAACCTGCAGACCCAGAAAGGAGAATAAAACTACAAATTTATTACAAAAACAAGAACACCAACAACCTCCTTCTTCGTAACAGCCCAAGCCAGACGAAGGAGACAAAACAAAAATCCCATGTCGTATATAGGATCACATGCAAAAGAGGAAACTGTGAAGTCCTCCCCTCATCCTACATCGGAATGACGACAACGAAGCTGTCCAGACGTCTTACTTGCCACCTAACTTCCGGAGCCCCAAAAAGTCACCTATTAGAAAAACATGGCATCATCATCACAAGAACATTTCTAGAAGAAAATACAGAATTGGTCGACATGTGTGCAAATGTGCGGCGACTTCCAATTCTAGAAGCACTATACATAAAAGAGATCAATCCCAAGCTTAACGTACAGGCAAACGACCTATAAGCTCTACCAAGCATGAAAAGAACAAAAGCAAATAACAGCCTACTCACAGAGAAACAAAGCGAGGAGTCAACAAACCAATAAGCGTCTCCCACTCACGGAGACGAGAAGCAGAAGCTATCTACCAATCAGCGCCGCCACTAGGCTGCGTGGCAGCCAGGCTTCATCAATATCGATAACATCATCAATGTTAGCGAACCAAGACTCCGCGAAACTTGGTGCACCACTGTAATAGAAGTGTTATTTGCATTATTTTTTGGTGTGTTTATTATTATGGATATACTAATATGCATATGCCAGATTATCATTTCATGTATCTTCTTTCTGTGACATTAAGGAAATGGCTTTACTCTTTGTAGTGTTATACTAATAAAATGGTTTGTATACGTATGTTGGAAAAACTCATATATATTTTGTGCATCTAGGTTATTAAAGTAATTTCAATTAAACAAATGGTATAATTGCATCACATGGTCAAGCGTTTGATGTAACTTAATGTTAAGGCATAGGTATGGGTATGCTAGGTATGGATGGGGCAAATTGTATTACCGGCTTTATCCAGTTTCTTTACAGCTGGGTCAGCGATTGTTG
>JACEEZ010019231.1:45435-87935 GCA_016584305.1 Chionoecetes opilio | reverse complement strand
TTATTACCAAAGGCATTGATTCGTCTCTTCAAGTCACTATTTAGTGTCTATGTCTCACAACCATAGAGTAAGACAGGGATCACAAGCGACTGGAAGATCCGGATCTTTGTCCTCTTGCACAGGTACCGACAACGCCAAATACTCCCACTGAGCGAGTCCATAAGGACCATAACACCGTGGGCTATGCCAATCCGCCGTAAAGGCCCCCATCCACGGTGCGATCTAGTCGTACAACCATCGGACAGATCTGGTTGGATCCAACCAGATTGGATCGTGAGTGGGGTGATTTTGGTCTGTCCGACCGACTGACGGCATCCGACTGGTCGGATGGTGACCAAGCAGTGTTTGGTTTTTAGATCCGACAGATCATCCGGTTCAGACCGGAGCGCACCGTGAGTGTGCTGATCGTGAGGCCAGCCGTCAGTTTCGCCACTGACAGCGTCGCGAGAGGACTACCAAGATGAATTGTTTCTTTAATGAGAAGCACTTTTGGACAGAATTCATCCAATTATATAGAAACTGAATGTTTGTGGGAAATAAAAAGCAAAGAGTAAATGAATAAGTTTAAGAAAAATGCAACTTATGAAGTATTGGTAAGAAACTCGAGGAGCGACAGTGAGCGACAGTGAGGCTAATGTTGAAACAGTAAAAAAAAAAAAAACAATATGAGAAGCGTGTTCCGGAAATATATTAAGAAAATAATCTCTGTGAATAGCCTCTGTAATATATGTAAAATATTTTTGTAATGTATGTAATGTATGTAAAATAGTAGCCTCTGTGAAATTTGGTGTGAACGCGGATGATGTTTACGCTCCTCAGTTGTGGTATCAGATTCCATCAAAAGTAATTCGATCCTCGTTGCAAGGCCCCCATCCACGGTGCGATAGACCCATCATGGGAACCGCTCTCCACCGTTTCTATCACCAACTGAACTAGTCTTGAGGTGCGGTCGGATCGTTAGTGGGTGGTAGGAAATCCATCGGATCAGGTCTGTCGGATCAGATCGTACGACCAATCGTACCGTGGATGGGGGCCTTAAGACTTCTTGACGTGACCCGCCGTCATTATGGACTGCGCTACCAAGGTATGTAAAACTTTCCAAGATCTCAATGTCCTCGCCGCACGCATGAACAGACTGTACTGTTTCATCTAGTAAGCCTCCAAACACCTGGTCCTTGGTCTTAAGCCAGGAGACCTCAAGTCCCAAAAGCTTTGCCTCCTCGTGCAGAGCCTCGAGAGCCATCACCAGGACCTCCAGCGACTCACCAAAGATTACTGCATCATCGGCAAAAACAAGATCAGTGATCTTGGTGTTGCCGACGGATGCTCCACACTCACTTTGATCTACAACTTTGCCCAATACCCAGTCCATACAAGTATTGAAATGTGATGGGGCAAGGACGCACCCCTGCCTCACTCCTGTATTAACAGGAAAGAAACTGGATACACCTGCCCCACACTTCATAGCACGGATCTTTTAGATTAGATTAATGATCCATAAAATAATGTAGAAATCTATACCCTTTCAGATATATTTAAATCTTACATAAAAATTCTAAGTAGCAGATATCTCTAAATAATATATATGTGATTTTTTTATTGATTATAGTTTTGGATATATTTTAAGTTTATTGTTTAAATGTTTGAAATTATTACATTTGAGGCGCTTATTTCAGGAAGTTGATAAGAGCCACGAATAAAAATCTGAGAAAATGGCTTCAAAGTTTTTCAAAGTTCAAAATGTCATATCTTTTAAGCCAACCATACATTTTTGAAGAATTACGCATGAAAACGTAGCACAGTCGGGGACCATACCACAAGACCAAACTCATATCCCGCTTGGCCAGCGGTTGTCTAGGATATTTAAGCATCACTTACGCAACAGTCAGCTTTGGATTGAAAATGAGAATAGAGAATGTAAGAGGGAACAGAAAAAGGACTGCTGTCAGTCTTCACAGACACTTGGGTTTTGGTGAGGAAAAGAAGATAACGGATTGGAGAGGTGATATTCCAAAGATTGGAAGTTAGATCTAAGACCGCGAGTGTTGCAGAAGTATATAAAGAGAAGGTTAGAGGAAGTATCGAGACACCTCGAGTCGTGACTGTGAAGCCGGTCCGACCAGGGCACATTTGTGGTCCCCTCCCCAGTTAGGGTACTGAACCAGGGCTGTTAACAGCCATAGCAAAGTAGTATTTAGTGACATGCTAGATGAATAGTGTGCTTTACTCACTCTTGGGAAAGTGTAGTAGAAGGTGGGCATGTCGCTGTAGAAGACTTCACCATCCACTGAGAGAATGAACTGGTCTGCTTGGCCCGCTGCCATGTGAGTGGTGAAGATGAGGGGATCTCCAGCCCGGAACACCCCTCCCTTACCTTCCCCTCCCCCATCATACTGCACCACCAGGCTCTTCAGAGTCAAGTGGTCCAGCACTCGCAGCTACACAGGGAAGAGTTTAGGCTGCTTGTTGGTGCTGAGGTGAGCAGTGAAGTCCCTGATAACATTTTGTATACAACACAATAGTGCACATTTAAAAGGACATCATATGAAGGCTGAATAACTAAGTGGAGTGAAGACAAAGTAAAACTTACTTAGCATGAAAGACAAGACAAGCGATAAGAATTTGACACCAAAAGTGTAGAAAATAATACCAAAATCCACAAGCACACACGCACACACACCTCAACTAAATATGAATATAATGACATATAGTAGAGAATATATACACACTGTTTGACATTCTGGATATACATACTAAAGTTTTATTTGTCAGTATGTATGTTAAGATCAATGCCAGTTTGAGCTGCGGTAACAGTGGAACATCCTAAGAGTGAGGGAGTGACTGTTTGATTACTGTGGCACAGCATGACCACCACCACACTGCTCACTTTGTTCCATTCAGTAAAACCCTCACTACTAGGATGTGGGACTGCTCAGATCACTCCTTTTGTCAAGCCTTGCCATCACTGACCTCTTAAAACCCTCCGTCAGGATGTGGAACTGTTTGCAGTATTGTATCTCTGAGTCCTGGATACTATTGACCTCCTAGGCTCACACAGGACTTGTATCCAGAGTGACTGACGCATCGGGGCCAATACTTCTATTCCACCATAAGATGTTTGGCCGTGTGTCAGACAATGTGATCTTAAAGTGTTTGTGGGATTGTGTAACTGAACCACCATACACCTCGGCAACACTGAGAGCCAGCATACCTTTGCTCAACGAAATCTTCACTTCACTTACCGTCATTGATAAGTTGGCCTTAGACACAGAGTTTAGCATTGAGAGGTAGCCTGTGTACTCTCCTGAGCTGGTGTAGTTGTGCATAAGAGTCACCACCACTGGACCCAGTGATTCAGGTGTTGTCTCAGTCATCAGGACCAGGGGTGTCTCCTCACCATCACCCCAGCTGAACAAACCTGTCAGGTGGGTGGGCAGGTACTCCAAGTGTGCCACTGTCAGAGTCAAGTTTGCCTCATCTGAGGAGAGATGCCTGACTTAAACACCTGTCACTCATAGTTTGTTAATGAAAGTAGCGATTTTACAATATTGTCCATTATTTTGGTCATACAAAATTGCATGTTGACCATGCGCTGTGATGTGTCAGGTACACTTGCACTGTCTCTGCTCAGATAAATTCTTTAAGTCAAACTATCCCTGACTGCATATATACTAATCTCATCTATAATTATTCATATGAATCATGGTAGTACTGGGTACTTCAAATGCAGAGGTGGGCGAGAGCGATACTTAGTGCGTTACTGCGATACTGCGATACTATCGCACCGCCAAAAAAGTATCGCAGTATCGCAGTATCGCAAAGCCTTCAAAGTAGCGGAGTATAAGTACTGCAACTCAAGTATCGCTTACATGTCCCGCGATACTTTAAAAGACGAGTGTGTGTGTGTGTGTGTGTGTGTGTGTGTGTGTGTGTGTGTGTGTGTGTGTGTGTGTGTGTGTGTGTGTGTGTGTGTGTGTGTTTTATATTTTAAATAAAATTTGTCAGTTTAAAAATAAATATATTACAGTGTTTTAATGTGCCTAAACTGTAGTTTAAGTAAAATAGATTTTTTTTTGGCTAATACAGTGCTTTCTTGGGTAGCAAAGTATCGCAAAGCTAAATATTTAGTATCGCAGTATCGCTGCGATACTATCGCTTTAAGAAAAAAGTATCGGTAGCGGAGTATCGCAGTATCGCGTATCGTTTTAAGAAAATCCGAAAAAGTAGCGAAGTATCGCGTATCGAACTAGCGGGAAAAAAGTATCGCAGTATCGTTATCGCACTACCAAAAAAAAATATCGCACCCACCTCTGTTCAAATGACATGAGTAAAGCACAGACCTGAAGGCAAGACTGGCCGGTTGTTCAGTGTAAGGTTGAGGTGCTGTGACAGAACAGGGTGTTCAAGGGTGATAGTAACGGAGCCTGTGCTGAAATTCCGGCTTCACCTGCTATGGTGGTGTTTATTGTCACACCACCAGCCTGTCAATGGGATAAGTGTGAAAGTTTCCTTCTTATTTTCATCATAACTTTATGAGTGTTTTCCATCTCCAGATGTGATATCATAGATAGTATTAGCAGGCTTTATGGCTAGATGGCTTTGCCCAAGGTCAGATAATGTTATGTTGAAACTTCATTTGATCATTGTGATGATATGTAAATGATGGAAATAAACTCTATCAAAGAAGGTGCTTTCAAAATTTGAGAAAGATTAATTTAAATCTCTTGAACTTCTCTAGCTACCATATTACACATTACATCTGCATACTACCACAGTAAGCTAGGCTGTTATTCTCAAGGTGTCATGATAAAACATTGCAGAAATTGTTACGACTTTGTAAGATATATTTTGTTTATAGAACACAGCAGACATTTGTACCCTATATGGAGTTGTAGCTTTATGAATACACATGAGCTTTGATCGTGCAGGAAAAATCTCATATGAGCAGAATACAGAATACAAGCAGGAGCATCATCACCAACCAGCAGGAAGGTGTAATTGATGTGGTGGGTGGTGGTGGTGATTTCCTGACCCTCAATATAGAAGGTGTAGTTGGTGGCCTCCCCAGAGAGAACTACAATAGTAATGTTGAGGGAAACGCCGCTCTTGAAGGTACTGGAATACCACAATGGACGGTCACTCTCCTTCAAGTAATCAACAAGGACTGGGCCAACAGTGAGGTGGTCAATGACTCTTACCTGCAGAGAGATTATTGGAATGAAGCATTGTAGAGGTCAATTGAGGCTGTTTTAAGCTAAAAGTCACAGGACCACCATTGAGGGGAATTTGTTATTGATTTAAATCGACAGTTATTTGGTTTACATCAAATTATTGATGTGAGAAGGTGAACAAGATTATAGATATGCTGTCAGGGCTTGAGGCTCCATTCCCAGGGGTTGGAGGGATTTTGTTTTGTTTTCTTGGAAGTTTGGATAGGTTTGCCACGTGACAGGAATGGGATAATAATGTTGTAAATGAATCACCTAAGAATCAGTTTCCAAGGAAGTGTGTGGGTGGCTTGTGGTTTAAATTAAGGATGATATAGATATTCACCGAGATATCAAGCTCTGTTCAGGCACATAACAGTTGAGATCAGTGGCGGTTCGTGATAAAATAAAATGGAGGGACTGCAAGCTTTACACAACAGTAGGATACACAAATTTTACCTATCTCAGGTATGAGTTGTAGTTGATATTCACGGATTTCAGGGCATGGTAGTAGTGGTGGTGATAGAAGGGATGATGGGTGGTAGTGTTGGTAGTAGAGGAATGGCTGAGGTGGTGATGGTAGAATTACAGTATTACTTGAAAATAAAGTCAGTACCGCTTGATTTCAGTCTTTTTATTTAATGTCAGCTGGGTGTAGTTGATATTTTGCAAATACTTCACTGGATTTTCCATCGTCATAGGGTAATTAAAGAAAGCACGATTTAACTACACCGTCTACACGCACTGTAAACACGAGAGGGACGAGACTTAGCTGCCTCGACTGCAACTCTTTGTTTTCACAAGTGGCGCGGCGGCGGCGCAGACATGAATCGTAAGCAAATATGAAAGTAACTTAAATTTTGGTCTGGTTTTCATGAAAATTCACTTAATAACGTATTGAAAATAATTAAATAACATATAATGACTTATTATTATGATATATTTGTTAGTAGTGTATCAATTCTGCTGTGTCTCTAAAGGCATCATACACCTGGCAGTGAGTGTTTGGGGGTGCTGCAGCTCTGCAGCCCTATGCCACGAGCCGCCACTGGTTGGGATCTCAAAAATTAGACATATGCTGTATAAAAGTCAGTCCAGTCAATATGTGGTTTGAGATGGAAAAAATTGCAACAGAATTAATTTTGTGTTAATGTATTCAACATGCCTACCTAAATAACATACCAAAAGTGGAGGAAAAAGGAGATGGTGGAAAGTCAACTAATTTGAATAAATCCATGTGGCCGCTAGGCCATTTCCGGAAAACCCTAAAAATGGCCTATCTTTACTTCTAATTATTGGAATGAGGTGATCTTGGTGTCTACACATATGTTTACAGGGTTCACAAACATGATGGTGAATATGTTTACATGCTACAGATAATATTTTTGTCAAAATCGAAAGAATTTTTTTTTTTTTTTACTGGTTCATGGGTCTTTGCGATTGTAGTCATTATAACTGACACTAGAGGTAAACATGTGGTTATTCACTGTCAAATTTAGATCTCCTAGAGTACATTGTATATTTATTTTATTTTATTTTAATTCTCAATTTTGTAGGTAGTGGTAGCGTAGAGGGTTGGGTCTGTGGTGCCCCTATTGCGTCACATTGTTTGACTGGCTTATTCTGTCATTTTCGCCGCCTGGCATCGTTGTCTGTGTGGGCGTTGAACAGAAAGTGAAGGAAGAAAAAGCTACATTGGCGTCTAATTCCACTGCTCGGTTGTGGCTACAGTATATGACGATGGTTGTGACCTCCTTCGACAGTTCATCAAAGCCGAGCGTACAGGAAATTGGAGTCTCTACCTGCACACCCTAGAGGCAATGGTATACCATACTTCACTGCTGTTGGCCACAACTTTTATGTCAATTTGTATAGTACATCCACTTGCAACAGATTTTTCAGCTCCAGACACAACATCCATATGTTTTTGATATGTTCAATGCAGGGTATCATGTCGTACGACGTAGCGACCGGTTTTGGGGAGGACTTTCATCTGATTTGGTTATAGATCAAGTACTGATGAGAAGTTTGAAGACTACTGGTGGATTAACGCGTGGTCGTGAAGAATTTGAAGCACAACGTACCCAGTGGCTGCTGTCCATGCCTGCATGTGCCGATGTCAATATGGCCATGCAAGAGTTCATGGAAACAAGCTATGCAACTAGTGAACAATACAAAGAAGCCACAGATGCAAGACAAACGAAAGATGAACTTGGCACTCTATCACTCCTGGGTTTCCTCCGAGAAAGAAACCCCTTTGCACTAGACCCGCTACTGCGTAACATCGCCACAGGTCACAGCTGACCAAACCATCAATGCCCATAAAGCTGCAGAAGTGGGCAGAAAGGTACTCGAAAGTATGGAGAGAAAGAATGTTATGGAGTACACTTTCAGGAAAATAAATCAAGTGGTAATCCTTGACCACAGAGTCTCGGCAAAGGTTGATGGTTAAATGCTTCATGTTGATTCCCAGCTGCTCTTTCAACGTCTCATAATGGCTGCACCTGATGTTATGGATGATATTGAAGGCATCTTCCAATATGAACTGTGTTCTCCTCTATCATCTTTGTTTGAGACCAACGAACGGATTTCTTCGCGAAGCCAATAAAACTTCACTCGCTGATGCAGTTTGTAAATTTGCACAAGGCACAGATATGTCAGCTCACCAAGATGAAGATGGCATGTGTAATGTGATTGATGGTGGCTCTCTTCTACAGCGCCTGCCATGGTCGCGGAATATCACATTTGGTTCCATCTGCCAGCGCTATGTAGACTATGTTCACGAGAAATACAGATAACCCACAGTTGTATTTAACAGTTATGAAGCAGGTCCTTCTACAAAAGACATTACACATAACTAAGGTCCAGAGAGATGGTCGGTGCGCAAGTGAATTTTGTTGAAAGAATGTGTGTAAAAACAAAACAAAAAACTGCTCCTGGCAAACCCACCAAACAAGCAGAGGTTCATTCAGATGCTGAGTGAGAAGCTACAAGAGAAAGGCATCAAAACAGTTCATGCAGCTGGTGACGCAGAAGTACTAATTGCAACGATAGCAGTAGATTCAGCATCCAAGTGTCCTACTACACAAATTGGAGAGGACACCGATCTCCTGATGCTGTTCTGCATGCAGCCGAACCAGACGGCATTTCCACTGCTCTTCAGGTCAGAAGGACGAAAAATATCAAAGAAGATGAAGAGAATATGGGACATCAACTTGGTAAAGAGGAAACTTGGCCCAGATACCTGCGATTTGTTGCCAGTGATACATGCTATCACTGGCTGTGATACAACCTCCCGTATGTTTGGCATTGGAAAAGAATCGGCTCTTCGGAAAGTGAGAAGTGACAGTGACATGAAAGAACATAAAAACGTTTTCATTAGACGATCCTCCATGGCAGAAGTCACAGCTGCTGGTGAGAAATTAGTGAGTCGTCTGTATGGTGGTGACACAGGCGAGGGATTGGACTCTCTACGTTACACACTGTTTTGTGAGAAAGCGATGAGAGGCAGCTGTTTTGTTCATGTATATACCCTTCCTCCAACAGCTGCAGCTGCCCGTTACCACAGTGCACGCACGTATTTCCAGTGCCAGGAGTGGATGGGTAACACTTTAACTCCAGAGGAGCGGGGATGCGTTCTTAATCGGGGCCGACTTGAACCCAAAACAACAGACTTGTCAGCTGCCCCAGAATCACTGCTACAAATTGCGCGCTGTAACTGTAAAGTTAATTGTGACACTCAACGCTGCTCCTGCAGAAAGCATGGCCTGGAATGTTCAGCTGCATGTGGATAATGCAGAGGGGTTGGATGCACAAATGCAATGGCGTCTGAAGACAGCTTTGTGGATAGTGAACGAATGACATGTGTACGCGCAGGTGCTTTACATATCTCACAATAGCAGCCTGTTATCATCCATATAATTATGTTGCTGCTCTTCCAACCCACGTTGCCCATGTGTTAATTTAGAATACATAGTAACTATATTATCAAGTTCCAAGATATAAAGAATGTATGAAAAACGGCACTAAAAAGATACCATTTTTCGGTGAGCAAAAATGTCATTAATTATGTATATGTTCACTTAACCCTTTGAGACCCAGAACGTAATATCCATTGATCCATTGTAATTTGGGTACCATTAGACAATTTTTAGTGAATATAAGCAATATTTTATAGATATGACCTGTTTAGTATCCTTGTTGACTAACTAATTTGGTATATTCAGTTACTTTTCGTAATTCTATGGCTAACAACTACGATCTACACGAGGTAGTTCCTGTTACTTAACACTACTACATCCACCTTTCATCCCCATTCATGAATTTATCTAGCCTCCCCTTAAAGCTCTCCAATGACTCCGCACTAACTACCTGTCTACTGAGTCCATTCCAATCATTTATAACCCTATTTGTGAACCAGTTTTTTCCTATTTCTTTTTTAAATCTACGCTTTTCCAGCTTGAATCCGTTAATTGTTGTTCTACCCTGGTTACTAGCCGTAAGAACTTTTCCTACCTCTCCTTTATTATATCCCTTTATCCACTTAAAAACTTCTATCAGATCGCCTCTTACTCTGCGTCTCTCGAGTGATTGTAAATATAATAGCTTTAATATCTTCTCATAAATAAAGTTACGCATCCCTTGAATAATTTTGGTCATCCTTCTCTGCACTGATTCTAACCAGGCTATATCCATCCTGTAAAATGGAGACCAAAACTGAAACGCATAGTCTAGGTGAGGTCTGACTAGAGCCAAATAATTAAAGCTTTAGAATAACCTCAGCACTTCTACCTCTAACACTTCTGGTAATGAATCCTAACACCCTATTAGCTCTATTTTTAGCCTCAATACATTGCTTCCTAGGTCGGAGGTCTGGGCTCACCCTCACTCCAAGATCTTTCTTACCTTCTGATCTTTTCAGCGATACATTGCGTATGGTGTATCTATTACCAGGGTTTTTTCTACCAATATTCATAACGCTTCACTTATCAATATTAAATTCCATCTGCCATCTGACTGCCCACTCATAAGTTTATCTAAGTCTCCCTGCAATATGTTTACATCAGACTGTGATCCAATAATCCTACCTACCTTAGTATCATCAGCAAACTTGCTGATATCACTGCTAATCCCACTATCCAAGTCGTTGATGTAAATCAAAAATAGTAATGGACCCAAAACAGACTCTTGTGGAACTCCACTTGTCACCAGTCCCCATTCAGATTTAGAACCATTAATTGTATGAGGAAATATATGAGTAAATTATTTTTTCCATGCTCCTCCAGAGTATTTTGTGGCAAACAGTAAAAGATATAACAATTACATTTGGAAGCCTTCATGATTTTAAGTGTTCTTGAAGAAAAACCTGTTAGGATCAACACCGCAAGAGATTGTGATAGGTTTCTCAAATCGGTGAGTTTTTGACCATGTTTCACCGCTTCCAATTTTATCTACTTTTGATATGTGATCTACTAAGGTGTTAAGAATATCATACAACAGGTTTGATTTATGTTGCAATTTTTTCCATCATGTACCATTAATGGTGCTAGATTGACTGGACTAGTAAGCCTTGACTTCCCAGCACTTACCATCTTGGTGACATATGCCTCAGATACAGGGTTATGGGCTGTCCAAGTCAGTTGGAAGTATCCTGAAGCATTGTAGGTGTTAGTAAGGCTTCTGATCACTGGACCAGAGGCACCAAGTTGTGTATCTTGCATGAGGTCATGGAGTGAGGTGTTGGAGCCATCACCCCAACTCACAGTGTATGTCACATATGAGGGTAAGTCTTCTGTTTCCTTGGTTGATAGTACCATCTGTAGTGTTAGATTGCCTGGAAAACAAATGTAATCGTACAAAATAATAAGTTATGTGGGAGTCAGCATATGAATATTCAAGAATTGTCTTTATTGTCAGATACAAATGTATTTTGAAGGATCATATTTGTTAACATGCAATTTGATTAGTGATAAATGGCTGTGTATAAGATCATATTCACCAGGAGGGATGACAACAATCTCTGGCATTGTCAGGTTGAGATGGTGCTGTCCAAGAGGCTGAATCACCACAACAGAGGCTGTGAGGACTGGAGACACACCAGCCTCACCTGAAGCTGTCATGTTGGCCAGGTATTCTCCACTCTAGGGCAAAGTTATATTCATGATGCTCATCTCATACTGATGACTAAGGTAAAAAATTACGATGCGTAGAATTAGTAAACGAAAACAATTAAAGTAAGGAAAAACTGCTTTGTATTCGTCTATGAATGCTTGTTCATAAAGCATAAGAATAAATGCATACATAGACATACGGTGAAAAATGGCAAGATTTATTGATCTTACAAAATGAAAATAGTAAGAGAAGCAGGCACTCACAGACGGAAAGGTGTAGTAGATGGATGGAAAACTATCTGTCAACTCCTTGTCCCCAACAAATAAGTTGAAGGAAGTGGCTGTGCCAGTCTTAAGGACAGCAGTCAGGTTGAGAGGCATACCAGACTTGAACATGGTGGAGCGCCAGGGTGGGGCATCATCGTCAAACAAGTATTCCACCGAGATGTACTGCAATGTTAGTCTCTCTACCACTATCACCTGTAACGTATTGTGGAAGGGGAGACTTTGACAGAAGAGTTAATCTTGTGTGTTGTTCTCTTGTAAATTTAATATTACAGGATAATAGTGGTTGTTAAATTGCCAAGAGAGGATTTTCTCCTATAAGAAAAATATTCTAGTGTCCCTTAAAACTATTAAACATTTATTAAGATGCATGCTTTGAATGAAAATGTAGGGGAGGATGGCAATTAAGATATTCATGTATTCATGCTGATGACAACATTGCTTACCTTACGAGTAAGATTGATCTGTGACACTGGATTGTAGAGACGGAGAGCCAACTGAAAGTTGCCATGCCAATTATAGATGTGGGAAACATTGTGCACCATAACCCCAGTAGTTTGAGGTGTGAGGCTGTGCAAGTCCAACTGGGTGATTGGTAGGCCATCCCCCCAATCCAGGTTCCCCTGTACTAGTGTGGGCAGCTCCTCGGATCCAATTAAGGTGCACCCGCACTTCAATGTCTCCTGCAAGTTATTGTGTTAAAGTGAATCTTTGTGGTGTGTTGTGAGTCTGGAACTTGTTTGATTTGTTTGTTAAGCTACACTGGGCCATCATCATAGTAGGTATATATTTTATTTATGGTACCATGAGTCGGTTTTAGATTGGAGGACTCAAATGTTCAGGAATAGTAAAAGGCAGTTACTGGTAAGTAATTGAAATAAATCTCACATTTGTATAACACACATGTTCTTTGGTATAGGAGAACATTTGACCGAGCTTCCACCAATATGAATCTAAGATGTACGTTTTCCTTTATTTGAGTATGTTAATTAGTGTGAACATTGAATTCCATGTAGTAGCCTACAACACCCCAGACTGCGGATTCACCTGGAGGCCAGACCACTAGACTGGGTAGAGTTAGGTTGAGAGCTTCAGAGGTCAAAGGTCGAGCCACCTGGATGGTCCTTGACAGAGGTAGAGATGTACCGGCTTCACCTGAACCTGTCACTGTAATGTTGTACTCTCCAGCCTGCACAGTGAGCCAGAGATGAGAGGTTGATAAGTTTCACTACTGTGTTTCTAATGAAATGGAGTACGGTACGTACTTCTGATATAAGCTTGTTTACTGAGTTTGTCTTTTAAGTATTTGGTATGTTTTGGTAGCAATCTAAGTTGTAGTTACTATCACATATTCAACATATTCTAGGTAGGGAATCAGATTGAATACTTCAGATTGAAATATCTTCGTGTTACTGTTGTGGATATATGAAAATTCTGAGTATAAGTTCTGAAAGAGTCATTCCAACCAAAGAAAATACTAACACTACTACGTTAGAAAGTAAATTGATGATCTCTAGTATTGAAATATACCTTTGAATTGAAAGATGCGAAGTGCATCAAGGATATTATTTTATGGATAAGAGCAGTAGAGCTAACCCTCTAATTGGCTGTACATTAATATAATGTGCAAATTAATAGTGCACTGTAGTGTATGGAATGAAGAGAATGGAAGAGCTTTATGAACGATTTTCTGAGCTACAAAATGTCTAGGGAGGAATGCTCTGTGACTAGAGTTATCATATCTAGAGAATGTACGCAGACTGATTGCTCTAGGAAATGTTTGAGTGAAATTAGGTATATAATACTGTGTATAGAAACGCATGGAGGTGTGATGTGGCATGAGTGAAATCGTGATACTATGGGGAGTAAGTCATCAGAGATGATTATGATGATGGAGAATCTCCACATTTGATTCACCATCTCTGAATGGGAGAGCATAGCACAGTTACCCACCTTTGGGAAGGGGAGCACAGTGGAGGGTCCATCACCAGGTGCAGGATCACTCTTCACAGTAAATTGGAAAGAGTCTGCTCTGCCCATCAGGACCACAGCAGTAAAATTGATTGGAACATCAGTCTTGTAGAAAGAGGTGTTCCTGGCTGGCATGTCATCCTCCCACAAGTACTTTATGATGATTTCCTTCAGTGCAAGCCTCTCAATGACCCTCACCTGCGGCATGAAACAATGCCACACATGTAAACCTCTATTCAAGGGACAGATGACGAAGTACATCATTCAAGATATCACATAGCTGTTAATGGAGGAAACATATCAGGTCAACATTGCTACAGTGTAAAGTGTTACTTTCTTAGCAGAGCTAGGTATAGTGCATGAGTGTTTTTCTGTGGATGAGGTAACCGATGGTGATCATTACTAAATACATATGCAGTTATTTTAAGAACAACAAGCTGGAGGCTTATTTTCCAGTGCATGTATCATAGCATGTTACTTCTTATTAGCTGTATTCCATATCAATCAATCATTGGGGGCATACGCACGGGTGCATGTCGCCTACGACGCCACTCTCGGGGCTCACCATGCGCGAGTCCCCATGCAGCTAGGCTCCCTTCCCATACCAAACAACTCTCGGCAGGAAGCATAAACTTGCCCCAGCCACGAGTCTTATGGGTGCCCCCTTGGCCTCCTCCACGCCGGATTGTCTCTAACAGATACAACCCGGTGGAAAAGATCGGTCTCAGGGTAACGTGCCACATGCCTATATAGCCGAAGTTGGCGCTGACGGACTATGCAGGTAATAGACTTCGATTCAGTCTCACGGTGCAATTGCTGAATTGACACGTAATCATCCCAGCGATACCCCATGATTATGCGAAGACACGTATTACCAAAGACATCGATTCAGCTCTTCAAGTCGCTATTTAGTGTCCATGACTCACATCCATATAGTAAGACAGGGATCACAAGCGACTTGAAGATCCAGATCTTTGTCCTTCTGCACAGGTACCGACAACGCCAAATACTCCTGCTGAGCGAGTCTATAACACCGTGGGCTATGCCAATCCGCCGGAAAACTTCTTGACGTGACCCACCGTCATTACGGACTGCGCTACCAGGGTATGTAAAATTTTCCAAGATCTCAATGTCCTCGCCGCACGCATGCACTGTTTCATCTAGTAAGCCATAGGTATTAGTACACTAGTATTCCATTGGTAATAAATAATAAACAGTGGTGTAATCACAACATTCAATACTCCAACAGTACTAAGCTAAACTTTCTGAAAAGAAGTTATTGGAAGTAATTTAATTATTATTGGGTGCCAGGCTACCAAGCATCTCAAAAAAGTGCATTTAGAAGCTGATAGTGGCTGTAGTAAGCTATCTGACACTGGCTATGTCTTAAGATGGAATAATTGGTGCATATCCTAAAATATGTTGGTATGTTATTTGCATAAGGCTGAACCGTACGATTTGGCGGTGGGACCAAACAGCCCGATGACAGCTTTTGATTGTAATGTGTGAGGGAGGCGAAGCAGGCAGGAAAAGGTGGATTTGTCAAAAAATGGGGATTGGCCAGGTTCTGGGGTGCAGTTATTATATTTTTGGTGAATTGCATGCCTTGTGATGAGCCAGTGAGCTTAGTGGTGGGTTAAGCAGAGTGGCACAGATAGGCTGCAGTGTCTTCTCTATTGTGAGTGAGTGTCTGTCTCTTTATTTGAGATACATGACTTCTTGGCATGGGTTGTATTTTAGTTAGTTTATGTAATTTCTTCTGATAGTTTGATGGTGCATTGGAGAGAATTATAGAATAATCAGAAGTATGTGCAAAAATTCACAGTTCATGCAAAACACATCATCTAGTACACTAAATGCAATTGATGAATTATGAATAATAGCTATGTATATGTAGTGCGGAGATGCAAAGCAGAAGCTGGTAAACTAAGAACCCAAGTGCGTGGTACAGATTAGTTTGAGGTATGTGATCAAAAATCGTTTCTTCGTTAATCGCAGAGCAGAGTTTCCTTAGCTGCTTTGCGTCAGAGCAGGGAAAAAACATGTCAAAGGATTGCTTAGAGAAGGTCCACAATGGTTAAATTTTCCTGAGGGAGTCACACATAAGAAATATTATGTCTTGATGCTGAAAAGAAAAGCGGTAGTGAATATTGGAGGTAAAGTCCAGAAACTTGATACATATTTACGTCTTTTCACTTTCAAGTTTAGAGAAAATGTAGATTGAAGTATTGGCTATTGATATTCAGGTTCCGAGCACTTATGCACTCACTGAACTGCCCTTAAAGGAAATTTAATTGTACAGGATATGCACCACTTCACCCACTACCACCACCACCATCACTGTACAGACCACCACCACCAACACCATCTCTTACCTGCTCTGAGAATGTGATGCTGGATATTGCATTACCAAGCACCACCTCCACTATCAAGACGCCAGCCTCCAGGTAGCTGTAGGGGAAAATCTCAGTCACATTGCCAAATGACCCAGGGGCTGTCTGGTCGGAAAAGTCTACCTTCTCTTTGACCTGACTTTGACCCCATGTGATGGTGCCGTTGATAAGTGTTGGCAGTTCCCCATCCGAGGTGAGGCCCAGGAGCATGGTGATATTCCCTGTGGGTGAAATTTGTAGTGAGATCTTTTAATTTGTGTTTTGATAAATTTATGAAACATGTAGAAATGTAGGAATTACATGTATGGGGTGATGGTGTGTATTCATCTAGTTGTATTTTACAGGGCCAGAGCAACGCTCGTATGGCCCCGTCTCCATATCAACATTTTTATCATTCATCCTTAGTGGTTAGTGTAGGCCGAAGCCACCACCCCGGGAGGGGGGTCACAAACCCCCGGCTGACACCTGGTACCCATTCACTGCTGGGTGGACAGGGGCTTGGGTTTTAAGGAAACAGCCCATATGTTTCCGCTCCGCCCGGGGATCGAACCCGGGACTTCTCGGTTGTGAACCGAGCATGCTAACCACTAAACTACGGAGTTTGTGTGTGTGTGTGTGTGTGTGTGTGTGTGTGTGTGTGTGTGTGTGTGTGTGTGTGTGTGTGTGTGTGTGTGTGTGTGTGTGTGTGTGTGTGTGTGTGTGTGTGTGTGTGTGTGTGTATGTATTTACATAGTTTACCTATTTGCGATATACGGGAAATGAGTTCACTCGTGGGGTCCTGTCTCCTTGTCTCAATTGGTCAATCGTATCTTTAAAAACATGAATACTACTTTTGGCATCTATAATTTCACTGTCCAGGCTATTCTACATATCAATGCACCGATAGGGAAAACTGTACTTTTTGATGTCCTACAAGCACCTTGTCTTCCTGAGTTTCTTCATATGATCTCTTGTGGCTCCTGCGTTCCGTATATACATGTCCTCTTTGTTATTTCTCTCCATTCCTGACATGGCTCTATACCTTGCTATCAAGTCTCCTATGTTTCTTCTTTCTTCCAATGATTACAAACCCAATTTGTTCAGCCTCTTCACAAAAGTCAGGTCTGACAGGCTGGGAACAATCTTTGTGGCTGCCCTCTGTGTTCTTTCTATCTTCTTTACATCTTTCCTCTTGTGCGGAGACCAAACTATTGTGGCGTACTCCAGTCTGGGGCGTATCATGGCCACAATACATGTCTTCATCATGTCCTCGTCCATATAGACAAAGGCCGTTCTGATGTTTGTTAAAAGCTTATTATGTGCAGTACCAACAAATATATTAATGTGTTTCTCTGGTGATAAGTCATCCTGAATTATTACCAAGATCCTTTTCTTCACTTGCTTTATTGATTGTCTCGCTTTCCATCTTGTAATTCCACCTTATCCTTCTCGCACTCTACCAAATTCTAATATTTTGCACTTTTTTGCAATGAATTCCATTTTCCATTTCTGACTCCATTTATGTATTCTATCCAAATCTTCCTCTAGGAGTCTGCAATCCTACTCCTGTTTAACCTTCTTCATAATTTGCACATCATCTGCAAACAGGCTCACGTAACTTTTCAAATCAGACACCATGTCATAAACATAAATCAGGAACATAACAGGTGCTAATGAGGTGCCTTGAAACCTCAAGGCACCTCATTAGCACCTGTTGTGTTCCTGCTTAACACACTTTTCTACCCTGATGCACAGTCTTTTATTATGGTTCTCATCTGTCTCACTTTTAGGTAGTCCTTCATCCATTTCAGGACATTCCCATCCAGTCCTCCTTCGAACTCCAGTTTCCACAAAAATCTTTTATGGGGTACATTATAATATCCTTTTTTCAGATCCAAGTAAGCACAATCCACGTACCCATCCATCTCTTTAATTCTTGTACTACGTCGATCACCCTTGAGTAGAAGCATTGCAGGTTTGCTCTACAGGAACGCCCAGCTCTGAATCCAAACTGTCTGTCTGATATGATACTCATTTTCTTAAGATATTTAACCCATCTGTCTCTTCCTATCTTCTCACATAGCTTTTATATTACACTAGTCAAGGAGACCGGCCTGTAATTCAGCTGTTCCTCCTTGCTTCCCCCTTTATATATGGGGACAAGTGATGCTCTTTTCCACGCTTGGGGCACTCACTATACCTTCATTTAGGGAACATATAAATAGACTGTGTACTTTATCCACCAGTTGCTCCCTACATTCCTTCTAAATCCAGTTTGAAACTCCCTCCGGACCTGGTGCTTTATTTACGTCTACGGCTTCCACTAATTCCATAATATCCTGCTTTTCCACTTCTATATCACTTAGTACTGTGCTATTTTTTTACCCTCTTCTTCCAGGAATTTCTTTTTTGCATTGAAAACATTTTGGAAATATTCATTCATGACTTGGACTTGTGCTACTGGCTCTTCGTGGACTGTCCCTTGCACTTGTAGCTTGTTGATCCCTTTTTTTTTGCTTTAATTTCCCGTTGTTAAATCTATAAAATAATTTTAGTTCATTCTTGCATTTTTCTATTATGCCTCTTTCATAATTCCTCTCTTCATCTCTGCGGATATTTACATATTTATTTCTAGCTCTCTTGCATTCTTCCCTTGCCCTATTATTCATCTTCCTTCTCGGTCTATTCCATGCAACATCTTTGTTTGCTACTTCACATCTATTATACCAGTCGTTCTTCCAGTTTTCCTTCCCTGTTATCTTTGGAACATTCTTATCAACAGCAATATTATACATTACCAAGAAATAGTCCCACTTCTCTTCCACATTTTTGGCCTCGTGGAAGGGCCTCCAGTTGCATTCAGTAAAGAACTTCTGTAATCCCCCAAAGTTGGCTTTTCTATAATTGTATCTTCCCTTCCTATATCTCTCATCCTGTGTTTCCACAATATCCTCTGTAATTTCAAACTCTAGTACCATGCATGGTCACTCTTTCCAAATGGACACAAGTATTCCAAGTTATCAATAATGCCAGTCTCCTTTGTGAACAGCAGATCCAGTCGTGTGGGTGTACGTGTCCTCTCCTCGGAATCTTGTCTCTTGGTAAACTCATTGGGTTATCACATTATTCATTAATTTACTAAGTTCAGTAATGTGTTACCCCATGAGTCATCACTTCCTTCTGCAGAGCACTCCTCCCAGTTTACCTCCTTACAGTTAAAGTCACCCATCAAAATCAAGTCGGCACTTGTATCCATTCGTTTTCCCCAGTTGTCCGGTTGTGTCGTTCAACATTTCTCTCCATGATCTAGTTTTTGGTGGAACGCATGCCACGGCAATGTCTCTTTTTCCTCCTTTACTAGTTTCTAAGCTTATTTGAATCAATTATGCTTTTCATTCCTCCATCTGCACTTTAGATACTTTCAATTCCGTTTTGACGGCAATCATAACTCCTCCTTCTACTGTATTATTTTATCGCGCGATAGTCAGGTTGATAGCGCACTGGCCTGCCATTCTGTGGTAGCCGGTTCGAATCCTCGGTGCTCCCGGGGATTTTTCACTGACAAATTTGGGCGGTTACTATCCCCCTTGAGCAAGGGGATGGTGTGTGTGGTGTGTGAGGTCCCAGCATTACCCAAAGATCGGAAATAATGAGCTCCAAGCTCGCACTGGGAGGGTGAAATTGGCGATCGCAAGTCCGACTCGCGTGGACAAGGCCATGGGTGAATAACAGGTTATATTTTCATCTCCCAATTGTGCTTCTACCTCCTTACTCCATTTCATCTCCACCAAGCACAACACATCTGGTTTCTCGTTCCTTATGAACGTTCCACTTATCTCTAATAACTAATAACTAAGCTGATATCAACCCGTCAACGTTGGCATATACGTACTATTTTTCTACTCTTTCCGCAGTTTTCCGAACTATTCCTCTCGCTCCTTCGCTCTGCCGATACCATTTCTTGATACTAATGTCCATCATTCGTCAGTATAACTTAATTTGCCTTCTCCTCTGTTCTCTGTTCGTTTTTTCTTTGGCCTTTTCTTTCCCAGCAAGTTTCCGAGTCTTGTTCACTAACTCATTTAGCGTAAACTAGGATCGAAATTTCACCTTCATCGGCCTTGCTCCACCTTCTTCAAACTTACCCAGTCGATACATTTCTTCAATTTCATCTTGGGCTTGTACATTTTCCTCCAATACGGTTGACACAATTGCCTTAGCCACCGCAATTTCAACCTTCTCTCTCTCCATTCTTACTAGCATGGATGTCTCCTTCCTGCTATAATTAAATCCTGTTATAATTAAACATCTCTTTTTGTCAGCTGCATCTTGTACTAAATTTTAGATAGTCTTTAGAACATTAACAACCTGTTTTTCTACACTGTCTTGGTTCTTCTTTAATTGCTGTTTGAACATTTCTTTAAAGCCAATCTTTTTCCTCCTCGTGCAACTTTTTCTATCCTTTTTGCTCCTCCTTATTTCATCCAGCTATTTCTCATGAACCAGCGCTTTAGCCTCATTCAACCTTAGCTTTCCTTTCATTTTCTCTCTCTCCAGTAGTTTCCTGTTGTCGTGTTTAAGCTGTCCTATTTCCTTTGTAGTCTGATCATTATTCACTGTCAGCTCGTTGATGGTCTTAGCATGCAATTGCATGCGTTGCATGCCTTAGCATGCGTTGATCTTAGCCAGGCAATCAAGGAGCCTACTAGAAGAGATAATATTCTAGATTTATTACTGACAAACAGGGAAGATCTAGTTACAGAGGTGGAGGTTGGTGGACAGATAGGAAATAGCGATCATTGTGAAATCAGGTTTTGCTTAAAATGGGAAGTTGGAAAATAAGTTTTAATAGGTAAAGGTACCTGACTTCAGAAAGGCCTATTATGCAGGATTAAGAAGACACCTGGAGAGGATTATCTGGGGGTGTGGGATAGAGAGTAAGGAAGGTTCCAAGGTTAGTGCGGCGACAGCGGGAAAGGCCAATTATGCAGGATTAGGAAGACACCTGGAGGGGATTAACTCAGGGGGTGGGATAGAGGAATGTTCCAAGGTCAGCGCGGATAGACCTGGAAGTAAGGTCGGGGCGGAGGAGGATTATACATTATTTGTAAGGAATTTAATTGCAGGACAGAAAAGAAATATTCCTTATAGGGAGATAAGGTCAAGAAAGAGTGACCCGAAATGGATGACCACTAGTTTAAAATACAACATTGGAGTAAAAAGAAACATGTACTTAAGGTTTAAGGCTGGAGAGGTGAGCAAAGAACAATATAACGTGATGGCGAGGACAGTGAAGAGATCAACAAGAGTACCTAAGAACAATTATGAGATTAAGGTCGCAGGACAGGCAAAAAGCGACCCTAAGGGGTTCTATCAGGTATATAAAACCAAGACAAGGGAATTAGTGGGGCCGTTAAGATTAGAGCAGTGTGAGGTCTTAAATACAGATGAGGATATGTGTTAAAATTTTAATGACTATTTCTTAAGTGTTTTTACTCAGGAGGATAAACAGTCAATACCTGAAAGTGGACAGATGTTTAAAGGAAGCGATGAGGAGAAACTCAAAGATATTGTGGTAACTAGGGAAATGGTGGAAGAGGGTATAGATAAAATGAAGATTTTTAAGTCGCCAGAACCAGATGAAATGTATCCCAGAGTATTAAAAGAATGCAAAGAGGTTGTTAGTGAGTCGTTAGTGCACATTTTTAGGAAATCGGTTAACATAGGCGATGTGCCGTTATTGTGGAGGAAAGGAAATGTAGTCTCCATATTTAAGAAGGGGGACAGAGGACTGAAGTCAAATTATCGACCCGTTAGTCTAACGTCAGTGGTGGGTAAATTATTGGAATCTATTATTGCAAAAAACATTAGAGAGCACTTAGAAAAACATAGTTTGATCAATGATTCACAACATGGATTCACGAAGGGTAGTTCATGTCTCACCAATTTATTGAGTTTTTATAGGAAAGTTTATGAGACGGCAGATAATGATAAGGATTATGATATAATATGTCTGAACTTTAGTAAGGCATTCGACAAAGTACCACACGAGCGACTCTAAAATAAGGTTAAGGCTCATGGAATAGATGGAAAGGTTTTTCGTTGGATCAGAGCTTGGCTAAGTGATAGGCAACAAAGGGTTACAATTAATGGTTCTAAATCTGAATGGGGACAGGTGACAAGTGGAGTTCCACAAGGGTCTGTTTTGGGTCCATTACTATTTTTGATTTACATCAACGACTTGGATAGTGAGATTAGCAGTGATATCAGCAAGTTTGCTGATGATACTAAGGTGGGTAGGATTATTGGATCACAGTCTGATGTAAACATATTGCAGGGAGACTTAGATAAACTTAATGAGTGGGTAGTCAGATGACAGATGGAATTTAATATTGATAAGTGCAGCGTTATGAATGTTGGTAGAAAAAACCCTGGTAATAGATACACCATACGCAATGTATTGCTGAAAAGATCAGAAGGTGAAAAAGATCTTGGAGTGAGGGTGAGCCCAGACCTCCGAAATAGGAAACAATGTATGAGGCTAGAAATAGAGCTAATAGAGTGTTAGGATTTATTACCAGAAGTGTTAAAAGTAGAAGTGCGGAAGTTACTCTAAAGCTTTATCTGGCTCTAGTCAGACCTCACCTAGACTATGCGGTTCAGTTTTGGTCTCCATATTACAGGATGGATATAGCCTTGTTAGAATCAATGCAGAGAAGGATGACCAATATTATTCAAGGGATGCGTAACTTTAGTTACGAGAAGAGATTGAAGCTATTAAAGTTACACTCACTCGAGAGACGCAGAGTAAGAGGCGATCTGATAGAAGTTTTTAAGTTGATAAAGGGATTTAATAAAGGAGAGGTAGGAAAAGTTCTTACGACTATTAACCAGGGTAGAACAAGAAGTAACGGATTCAAGCTGGTAAAGCTTAATTTAAAAAAGAAATAGGGAAAAACTGGTTCACAAATAGGGTGGTGAATGACTGGAATGGACTCAGTAGACAGGTAGTTAGTGCGGAGTCATTGGGGAGCTTTAAAGAGGGGCTGGATAGGTTCATGGATGGGGATGAAAGGTGGATGTAGGTAGTGTTAGGTAACAGGAACTACTACGTGTAGGCCTCACGGCCTCTTGTAGCTTCCTTATTTTCTTATGTTCTTATGTTCTTATGCTCGTGATTCAGTGTCAGGACAATACTTAGCTCGTTTTTGTTATTGACTTTTTCCTTCTCTAGCTCTTTGATCTTTTCCCAAACATGTTTAAAATCAAATGCACTACCTTCAGCCATGTTTTCTACATGGGCAATACGCCTCATATTGATGCCATACCTTATGTGTGCGTGCGTGCGTGCGTGCGTGCGTGCGTGCGTGCGTGCGTGCGTGCGTGCGTGCGTGCGTGCGTGCGTGCGTGCGTGCGTGTGAAAAGAAAATATAGAAAAATTATCTTTCTTTTGAGATTTAGTACAATACTAGCCGCAAAGCCGCCCTTCGGGCGGCCTTTTTGGCTAGCTCCTGCGGAGGGCTATTGGTGGGCCTTCGGTCCACCACCTGTGTTTGGTGGGCCTTCGGCCCACCAAACACAGACTCTCCAGATAGCCCCTTCTAACTTTCCTGAAATCATGGATGTAGAAATGTATGTATTAACGCCAACCCATTCACATCACCCCCAAACCATTCACTCACCCATTACCCATCACCCCCCACCCATTCACTCACCCATTACCCATCACCCCCCACCCATTCACTCACCCATTACCCATCACCACACACCCATTCACTCACCCATTACCCATCACCCCCCATCTATTCCCTCACCCATCACCCATCACCCCCCACCCATTCACTCACTCATCACCCCACACCCATTACCCATCACCCCACCCATTCACTCACCCATTACCCATCACCTTACATCAAGGCTTCCTCAGTTCTCGCAACCCACTTTTTTTCACAATTATCGCTAATAGGCTGCTAAAAAAAAAAGAAGAAGAAAGTGATCGGATCATCTCATAAGTGGGCTTGAAACCTTCCCCTGGTCAACCTGGTTCCAAAAATGTGGTATATGATGGGATTCCGCCACGGGGGGCGGAACCTATACCACACACACACACACACACACACACACAGACATACACACACACACACTTTCGCTTTTATTAATATAGATAATGCAATGGATTCAGATGAAGACAAATTAATAGTTTGTACTGATATCATTCTTATGAAAAAATAGTGCTTTAGATTGTACATTTTATTGTAATGTATATGAAAGCTGTTTATGTTATGAACTTCTCAAAAAACAAAAGAGAGACTGACCAAGTTGTGCTTACCAGGAGGAGTCGTAGTGGTATTGGGGAGAGAGAAGCTCACATGTTGGGGTGTGACGGGAATGTACACCCACACCTCGCTCTTTAGAGTTGCATGTTTGCCTCGACCCCATTGGAGGGTGAGAGTGACGTCGTGTCTGCCCGTCACATTCATCCTATGCACCGTCAAGCCAAACACGGGAGTCTCTATGAGCCAACACAACACAGGTCTATCATGAGCAGTGTAGGAATTTGTCACATACAATTCCACCTTATGAAGTAGAATATCATGCATTTGTGTACTGTTCATGACAATGGTGGTAATGCTCAATACAAGCCATAATACAGATTTTCACATTCATTCAGTTTATAAACGAGAAAGTTATAACTATAATTTTCAGTCACCTTAATGTGACTCATTTGGTTTCTTTATCATACTGACTTTCCATGAAGACAAGCATGTGTCACTATCATTCTCTTATTTGTTCACCTCTGCAGAACCCTCAGGATGCTGCCAAGACTACGGGTTGGTGAGTAATGTATGTTGTTTGTGTTGTTTGTAGAACTGTTTTCAGGACACTGATGAGACCTGATTATAAATAGCTTCAGTATTGTCTTTAATAGATGATTACTATGTGGTTAATGGAAGATCTTTAAGGATGTATTAATGGGAGAATTATTAAGAAAGAGACAGCAAAAATGTCTGCCACACAACTTATATTGGGAGTATACGTGTATACTTTTTTTGAATTCTCTGCTTAGCCATAATCAAATCTTTGCATCGTGGTGAGAAATAAAATATCCTTAATCTACTCGTTAATATTCAACTCTCAAATCTAACTTATGACATATTGCTTGCATGGTTTGAAGAAAAAAACCATTACTAGTTACCAGGGACTTGATAATATGAATTACTTTTCATGTTTTGCCTTTGGGACTGAAGATGTGTACAGGTACTAAGTGAGACATAAGGTTTATCAATGTGGTCAGCTTCTATGGTATGACATAGTGATTGACAAGTTATGGTTAAAACATAAGGAATAGAGTAACTTCTATGGTGAATGTGTGGCCTCATCTGCATCTTCTGTCTCCCCTATGTTTTCATTCACATCATTAAGAACATAAGAAAATAAGGAAGCTACAAGAGGTCGTGAAACCTACACGAGGTAGTTCCTGTTACTTAAGACTACCTACATCCACCTTTCATCCCCATCCATGAAATTATCTAGCCTCCTTTTAAAGCTCCCTAATGACTCCGCACTGACCCCACCTGACGAGTCTGATTCCAAGCATTTACCACCCTATTTGTGAACCAATTTTTCCCTATTTCTTTTTTAAAACTACGCTTTTTCAGTTTGAATCCGTCACTTCTTGTTCTCCCCTGATTACTAGCCGTAAGAACTTTTCCTACATCTCTTTTATAGTATCCCTTTAACCACTTAAAAATTCAGATCGCCCGTTACTCTACGTCTCTCGAGTGAGTGTAAATTTAATAGCTTCAATCTCTTCTCATAACTAAAGTTACGCATCCCAATTAATTTTGGTCATCCTTCTCTGCACTGATTCTAACAAGGCTATATCC
The DNA here is from genome assembly GCA_016584305.1 of Chionoecetes opilio. Classification (NCBI taxonomy): domain Eukaryota; kingdom Metazoa; phylum Arthropoda; class Malacostraca; order Decapoda; family Majidae; genus Chionoecetes; species Chionoecetes opilio. The sequence continues at coordinate 62,103 of JACEEZ010019231.1, read as the reverse complement.
ATCCTGTAATATGGAGACAAAAACTGAACCGCATAGTCTAGGTGAGGTCTGACTAGAGCCAAATAAAGCTTTAGAATATCCTCAGCACTTCTACTTTTAACACTCCTGGTAATGAATCCTAACACCCATTAGCTCTATTTCTACCCTCAATACATTGCTTCCTAGGACGGAGGTCTGAGCTTATCCACACTCTCATATCTTTCTCACCTTCTGATCTTTTCAGCGATACATTGCGTATGGTGTATCTATTACCAGGAATTTTTAGGATATATATATATATATACTAGCCGCAAAGCCGCCCTCCTGGCGGCCTTTTTGGCTAGCTCCTGCGGAGGGCTATTGGTGGGCCACCTGTGTTTGGTGGGCCGAAGGCCCACCAAACACAGACTCTCCAGATAGCCCCTTCTAACTTTCCTGAAATCATGGATGTAGAAATGTATGTATTAACGCCAACCCATTCACATCATAGCCCCTTCTAACTTTCCTGAAAGCAAAGCCGCCCTCCGGGCGGACTTTTTGGCTAGCTCATGCGGAGGGCTATTGGTGGGCCCTTGGCCCACCACCTGTGTTTGGTGGGCCGAAGGCCCACCAAACACAGACTCTCCAGATAGACCCATTACCGACCACCTCGGCCCACCAAACACAGACTCTCCATTTAGCCCCTTCTAACTTTCCTGAAATGTATGTATTCCCCCCACCCATTCACTCACCCATTACCCATCACCCCCCACCCATTCACTCACCCATTACCCATCACCACACACCCATTCACTCACCCATTACCCATCACCACACCCATTCACTCACCCATTACCCATCACCCCCCACCTATTCCCTCACCCATCACCCATCACCCCCACCCATTCACTCACCCATCACCCTACACCCATCACCCATCACCCCACCCATTCACTCACCTATTACCCATCATCCTACATCAAGGTTTCCTCAATTCTCGCAACCCACTTTTTTTCTTCACAGTTCTCGCTAATAGGCTGCTAAAAAAAAAGAAGAAAAAGTGATCGGATCATCCTATAAGTGGGCTTAAAACCTTCCCCTGGTCAACCTGATTCCAAAACTGTGACATATGATGGCATTCCGCCACAGGGGGCGGCAGCTATCGCGGACAGACAGACAGACAGACACACAACACACTTTCGCTTATATTATTATTATATATATATATATATATATATATATATATATATATATATATATATATATATATACATATATATATATATACATATATATATATATATATATATATATATATATATATATATATATATATATACATATATATACTTATATATATATATATATATATATATATATATATATATATATATATATATATATATATATATATTTATATGTACGTCACAACCAGTCACCCTGATATCTGGTCTGGTCTGGTGATATGTTGACCCAAAAAAAGGCATATATTTAATTGATGGTGCATTTTTCAGCAAAAAGAATATGAGTACAGTGATATGTAGCTTATATTGCATCCAAAGTTTCATATTACTCCGTGCTTTAGATGTGAGTAAACGGGTCCATTGTGATTGAAATGCAGTAGATACTAAATTCAGTATATTGTATTATATTATATTATTATGTTTAATATATTATTAGATAAAAAGCGGTGTATTATCTACAAGCTGAATCTGAATAATCTCAACATACCATCAAATTTTAGATTGTCAATCTGCACCCCATTCACTGCCACAACAAGGGAGAAGGACGGGGCGCTGTGATGTAGCTGGTAACTGATGACCACAGCTTTCCCCAAGGCCACCTGAGAGAGAGAAAAATAATATATATATATATATATATATATATATATATATATATATATATATATATATATATATATATATATATATATATATATATATGGATGTTCAGGTCATCCAAATAGAGTTGAGTTGAATTTCATCAATTTCATGTACTAAATAGTTTTGACTTAGTATCAACTCATACTTTACTATCACTGATATTAATTAATATAATGATTACATAGCTTGGCTGAAAGTCTTTTAAATTATATAAACTTACAGAACAAAGTCAAAGAGCTATATCAAATAGACTATACAAGTGCTTTCAAAATAATGTGGCTTTACAAAATTAACGCCGCCAAATAGTTTTATTTCTTAAACACTCACACCACTGCTCACCTGATTAGGATGGACATCCCATGCTAGATCTTCAGGTAATGCTCCATACGATTTACCTGATGAAGGTTGATAGAAATAGGTCATATGAACATCATAGAAAAAAAGGATGAAATTTAAATGATAATATCTTTTATTTAGCTTAAAATAAATTATTGAAAAGGAGCCATTATTATGAAAATGTAAGCTTCCCATGATCAATATCAATACTCATAAGCTACTAGAGGTACGCGGCACTGGCCGGCTGCCAAACTGGTTTGTGATAATTATGTGAAAAACTAATAATTATGTCTTTTTTTATATATATAATGAGTATAGCTTATGAGTCTCAATCTACTTACTAGGTTCCTTGCAACCAACCTTCTCAATCAACTAAATCCCTGTCCTTGATATGTCTGGCTAGAGATACTACTGGGAACTCAGCTGTAGGGAGAGGCATGTTGCAGATCATCATCATCATCATCTTTCTGTTTAACGTCAAATTTTCCCATAATATCTTATGAGGTTAGACGGTCGATTGTACGCTTACAACTACACTGGTGCACCGAGTTTCGCTCCTAATCGGGACCATTGTAATTGGCGCAAAACTATGTGCATTGACCTTATTATGGGAAATACCTAATCGGGACTCAGAGCTCCCCTCCTTCACCTCCATATTATGTACAGTAAACAGCCAGAGCTTCCATCTCTCACCTCCATTTTATGTACAGAAGCTACAGTACAGAAAATTCATTTTATGATACAGTACACTGTAAAAAATGCAGGGTATAGAAAGGGTATAACTGGGGAATGAGGTATAATTTCGAGCTAAAATACCCGTAGCTTCACCAATACCCCTCTCAGCCAAGAGGAGGGGTATTTTAATGCATTTTTATACCCTTCATTAGACTCAGTCAAGAGAAGGGGTATTTTAATACACATTTATACCCTTCATTAGACTCTGTCACAAATGTGCTTGGTAAGCTTATAAAATGTAAGCCTTGACAGGCATTGTAACTCTTTATCAAATTACCACATTGTTACACTGAACATATAATGCAACAAAAAAGGTAATAAAAATGTATCAATTTCGAGATATTAATATTTTTTGAAAATATCACGAGTTATCTTGTTATCTTGGGTAGCGGTACTTGGCAACTAAAAGCTGCCAAAAGTCGCTTGAACATATCATCGCCGTTTCGCACTGCCATATATATAAGGCTTCTTCCATTTGTGCCCCAGGGCCAGAAGCCACAAAACACTTAAAGACCTTTTTTTGGTCGTTAGTCCAACGACGGAACCCACAGCGCGGAAAATTCGTCGATTTCGTCGTTAACGTGCACACCAATAGCGCATTTTCGTGACGTTCACCGCCCTGGTTCAGTCCAGTCCGGACCGGGTCAGGGTGGACTGATGGTCGCGAAAATACATCGAGACTGGCCCCGTCCCATTCGTCGTTCCTATTGGCTGGGGGATCGAGTGGGCGGTACTGAACTGAACTGTGGAGGTGGCAGGCGTCCATCTTGTCAATATCCTTTTTGTCGTCCGCCTTTTAACCTGTGCTGAAGACTTTACAACTACCACGCCTGTGATACTTTAGTCTTATGGTCGGCCATCATGGTGTTTCATGTCTTATCAGCACCACGAGAAGCTCCTGGTCGCCTTTCCCGCTGACTGTAGTGCGCATGCGCCAGTTCTCCCCACACTGGTCCAAGGTGGTCCTGGTATGTGGGTCGGACCAGCCTGGACTGGGCTGAACCGTTCTAGACTGCCTCGCAAAAACAGTGATCGCCCGGGACTAGCCCAGTCCAGACCGGGCCAGAGCGGTCGCGAAAATACGCTATAGCCAACGACTGCTCAAAACCAGTATTAGCAGAGGTCGGAAGTCTCCAGGCATGCTCATTATTGCTTGGTATGCTATGAAATATCTTTTTTATAGGTGAATGTAGACATATGATTGCATTTGGATGGATATTATTCATATATATGAGTAAAGAGATGAAATACAAGCAAGGGACTCATCCACGTCTGGCAGCGCGGCCTTCGGCAGCAGCAGCAGCAGCAGGATGAAGCCCGTGAGGTGGATATCAACACCAACTTCACCAAGGGAGGTAGATGTCTTTGGTAATATTTAGTAGGGGAGCGAGAACCCCTTGAGGAATCCTATGATCCCTGGTGATATCCTATGGTGCTATCACAGACGTGGGAGCTGACTGTCTTCTTCAGGAAGGCACAGGTGAGGCGGATAACTGCGGGTTTTTACTCAAAACTGTTGAGTGTGGCGGCTGGAGCCCCCAGCTCCTCCGCCACTGTAGGTTTGGGCAGGCTTAAACGTCTTATTACTCGTTATTATACAACTTAGTGATTATGGTGAGATGTTATATATACTTGTCATTATCTAAATCAATGTAGCACCGTGTGTCACCTTAAATAAGGGTGATTTAAAGATGTCATGATGAGGTGACTGATGACGGGGCAGAGTGACGGAGAGGCCTTGCCGCGGGGCCTCTCCATAACACAAATATTCACTATTTTAACCCACACACACACCTTCTACCACCAAAACACTAGCAACACAGGCTCCTTATTTATACATCTTACTATCTGTTACATTAAAACTCCTTAAAACGCAAGCATTCCGAATAAAACGAGAATTAGTTTGAGATGACGGGGCAAGAAGGCGGGGAGAGGCAGTCTGGCATGCCATTCTTGCCCGGAAATATGTCTCGCTGACTTGTGATTGGTCGAGAAGTTTTAAAAACTGTTTGTCATTGGCTGGTGACTGATGACGCGCTTGATGACGTCATTACTCGCCTTAGCCAGTCAGCGCCTTCCGACGCGTTAACGACCGAAAAGGGAGGCTTTGTAGCTTTCGTCGTTAGGAAAAGAAGTTCAGAGAGATGGTCGTTGCTGGCGCAACTACCTTTGTTGCTGGGTTCCTGCCCAGAGTTGGAGCCAGCAGTCACCGCCTACCGGAGCTCCTGGCTGGGATAACAAGCCAACCCCCATGGCAGCGGGCCGGGCAGCCCCCTCATGGCCACTCTTCCCCTCATCCCCGACGCGTAGCAGCCTGCTGCCCCCCCCCCCCCCCACACGGAGAGTGTATCCTGCTGAGTGCCCCGCACTCCTCGTCAGGATGGACAAGCCAGACCTCGTGCCGCACGCCAGCAGCACGGACACTCTCCTCTCTTCCGGGAACGGCGAGTGTGGCCATGCCCCTCGCCTCCCGTCTTTTTGCCCCCAGCCTAGCGCCGCCGCGCTGCCGCACTAGGCTGCCACCGATCAACGCACTCCACCTCTGCGACATCAAAGCATCTCTCTGACGGGCTCAAGCTAGCCCGTGATCCTCCCCTGCTGGAGGCCCGATAGACAAACAACAACAACATTTGTGCCCAAGTTGCATGAATCAGCTCTTTCAGTTCAGGGTTGGGTTCTGGGTTCAGGGTTGGGTTCGCGTGTCACAAATGGAACGCAAAAACCCCCGTTTTTTGTTTACAAACATACTCAGCTGGCGAGGCAATTTAAGAGAGAGAGAGAGAGAGAGAGAGAGAGAGAGAGAGAGAGAGAGAGAGAGAGAGAGAGAGAGAGAGAGATAGAGAGAGAAGAGAGAGAGAGAGAGAGAGAGAGAGAGAGAGAGAGAGGAGAGAGAGAGAGAGAGAGAGAGAGAGAGAGAGAGAGAGAGAGAGAATAACGTGAGAGAGAGATAACGAGAGAGAGAAGAGGAGGAGAGAGAGAGAGAGAGAGAGAGAGAGAGAGAGAGAGAGAGAGAGAGAGAGAGAGAAGAGAGAGAGAGAGAGAGAGAGATAACGAGAGAGAGAGATAGAGAGAGAGATAACAGAGAGCGAGAGAGAGATAACGAGAGAAAGATAACGAGAGAGAGAGAGATAACGAGAGAGAGAGAGAGAGAGAGATAACGAGAGAGAGATAACGAGAGGGAGAGAGATAACGAGAGAGAAAGAGATAACGAGAGAGAGATAACGAGAGAGAGATATATATCGAGAGAGAGATAACGAGAGAGAGAGAGAGAGAGATAACGAGAGAGATAACGAGAGAGAGATAACGAGAGAGAGAGATAACGAGAGAGAGATAACAAGAGAGAGAGATAGCGAGAGAGATAACGAGAGATAACGAGAGAGAGATAACGAGAGAGAGAGATAACGAGAGAGAGAGAGAGAGAGATAACGAGAGATATAACTCAGCTAGCTGCTATGTGAAGGGATCATTTCAAGTTTAAGATCGCGGGAACGCATGGCTCCACCAGCCATGTATATGCCTCTTTTATGCCGTCTGACATCTTCTCCGACTCGTGCATGCGGAAAACCCTTCACGATAAGAGAAATAGGGCCCAAGGCGACCATTGTTTGTTATGAACTGAAAACTCTACCCAAGCTACCCACCTCTCAATGTGAGTAGAGAAAGTTCACGGGTTTTGCTGAGTCACTACGCGCTTTGCCTCGGACCCAGGTTTTCGTGCACAAATGGAACGCCTGAACTCTTGGGTTCCGTGAACTGGTTCTTGAAATGTCGCAAATGGAAGAGGCCTCTTCCATTTGTGCCCAAGCTGCATGAACCAGTTCTTTCAGTTCAGGGTTGCCCAGCTAACCATCACCGGCGGGCCGACGTAGGCCGTAGAGGGGCGAACGGCGGCCGCCGGCGGCAAATTTACCTTCGTCAGCCCTCCGAAGGCCCGCTGGTGTATTTTCAGACGGGATAATTTACTATGTTGAAAATTTATGTACAGAATTTCAAGAATTGAATATTTCTACGTGTAAACATTTTGAAACAACAGTTATATGATTTTCTTGATGTAGTATTACATCAGTAGTGACAAGCAGCGACAACTTGACGTCAACCCTCCGGAGGCCCGCTGGGCGCTGGTACGTATTTGTAAGTGGGAAATATTCATTTCATATTATATATATTAACTCAGTAATATTCATAGTATCTCAATATCGGTACCATCACTATTATTAGGCTTGTTCAAGCTATTAAAAATTGTTATAAAAGTTTTTATAATAGTTTATAGAAATTATCATATATCAGTTTATTTCAAATATTTCCAGCTTTATCAGAAACACCCAGAGATACTTAGAAATAAAGATGAGATACGTACATAGGAAGGAGTTTACATGGAAAAAGGTTATCAGTTAGTCTGTGTGTGTAGCTAGTATCATATAAAAATAACACTTGATTAACCGCGGCGAAGATTATTACGGAATAACACAAGGTCATATTTTCCCTTATTTCGATAACTTCCAACATATTATCAACACATATTAATACTCAACGGTATACCTAATAAGGAATATGTAGATGATGGAGTTAACATATGAATAATATCATGATCTAAAATTGAATATTATTTGAAATCTTTTCCCAGCTATCAATGCACTAAACTGCCAGACGTACGATAGCCATTACAAAGGGTTAAAAACCCACAAAAGGCCTAAATTGTCACCCTTAACCAGTCGATAACATAATGAGAACTTAGTTATAACATGTTTTCGCTCCTTCATTATATCGAAATAGACTGAATAATATAAATAATTGCAGTACGACACGTTTTTTTAGGAATTCCTTGACGGCGCCTGGCGCTTTGTCTGAGTGAAAATAATCAGTTAGTTTGAAAACGCACGAGTGGGTGGATGTTGTTATGTTGTTCGCCGCAACCTATATCCTTCTACATGGCTGTTCACGCCGTTCAGTGTTCCACGTACACCAGCATGTAAACTCAATAACGAAAATGTTTTTGTACTTATGAAATAAACAATGTCCGTAGCAATTATGATCCTAGCAATCTCCTTTTCATCGTATTACTGAATAACGACACAGGAATATTTCTGGTTAAATTTTCTAAACGTATTGCATTATATAGTAATGTTTTTATAAGTGTTGAACAGCCCATTAGTCTATTAATCGGCTAATGGGTTGTGCAACACCCCTTAAAACATTACTATATCTGCAATATACTTAGAAAGTATAAAATAAATATTCCTCAATCAGTTAATATAACAGCGGCAAATGGTCATATGCCCTACGGCGGGCCGCTGGGAGCGGCCCGCCAGTGAGCCTCTGAGCAAATTCCCAGCTGCCCTACGTCGTACACTTCCGTCGGGCCGCCAATAAGACATACGGAGGGCCTCCAGAGGCCCTCCGTCTTTGTGTTTGCTGGGTGGGTTCTGGGTTCAGGGTTGGGTTCGCGTGTCACAAATGGAACGCAAAAACCCCGTTTTTTGTTTACAAACATACTCAGCTGGCGAGGCAATTAATAAGAGAGAGAGAGAGAGAGAGAGAGAGAGAGAGAGAGAGAGAGAGAGAGAGGAGAGAGAGAGAGAGAGAGAGAGAGAGAGAGAGAGAGAGAGAGAGAGAGAGAGATAACGAGAGAGAGATACCGAGAGAGAGAGAGATAAAGAGAGAGAGAGAGATATAACGAGAGAGAGAGAGAGAGAGAGAGATAACGAGAGAGAGATATAACGAGAGAGAGAGAGAGATAATAAGAAAATAAAGATGATAAGAATTAAAGAAAAATTGCTTCAAAATTTAGGAGTATATTTGGATAATAAAAAGAATAAATTCCATTTTGATTGATACTAAAATGAAAGAAAAATTGCCTCAAAATTCAGGAGTATATTTGATTAATAAGAATAAGGAAGGAAGGACTCGGAAGCAGTGGCGTATATAGGTCCTTGGAAAGGGAAGGAGGGGGGGGGCACAAGGGTGAATCCAGGATTGGTTTAAGGGGGGGGGGGTGGAGTAGAGCGAAGCAAGACTCTACAGCTGGGTGGTCTGAGGAGTGGGTCACGAAATGTTTTGAAAAGCAAGCATTTTTAGGATCATTTTGAAGCATCAGAAGCAAATATTGCACTAATTTGATATTCAATGGCAAAACTAGTATATTTGTCCCTTTGGGAAAATCAAGCATTTTTAAGGTCATTTTGAGGCATCAGAAGGGATGTATTCCACTAATTTGATATTCAATGGCAAAACAATGTTTGTCTCTTTGGGACAAGAGGGGAGGGGGGCATGGCCGAGTGCTCCCGCCCTGGCACTATATGCGCCACTGCTCGAAAGAGAGAGAGGCGGGCGAACACAAACACATATTTACACACCCACACATAACTCACCCTCCACCGCACTGCTTAAATATACGCTAATATCGCGTATAATTTACAATGGTGAATAAGCCAGCAATACAATAACAGAAAAATTGCAATGTGTTTCGGAGGGCCTCCGCCGAACCCCTAAGACTGGCTCACCGAACCCCTGGGGTTCGATCGAATCCAGGTTAAGATCCAATACATTAGATGAAAGTTAGTATAGCCTACTTACGTATATGCAGCCAAGGTCAAGAAAGGTAGATCAGCCCACCAGCCTTCCCTAGGGAATTTTGTCCACGTGAACACTGAAAGGGATGGACATGCCGACGTCACAAGTAAGACAGCGGCGAGTCATCAGACTCAAGTGGATATAGAAAACGGATTGTTGGGGTACCTTCCCTACTCGAACTTAACATAAGACGTACAGTACTATGTATACAGTGCACACACATACACTCACCACTACTGTGGTTGTAGTGTGTTTACTAGGTGTGTACACTATGCATGCCAGGGCCCAAACAAGGAAGGAGAGGGAAATAAGAAGAGATAGATAAGGTGTTTCTCTGTCACGAGACAGCGATGGACTGGCGGGCAGACCACCCCTCGATCGCTCTATGCTGTGACGTCGGTGAGCACGTGAACAGAGAGCGAGATTAGTTTATGGGCGCAGGCGGGTTGACCTCCCTTTCTTGACCTTGCATGCAGGCATCCCAAATACGTACTCCACGCCTACAGGGAAGAGATAATCACCAACTTCTTAGCACGAAACAGGGTTTGCGTCTTGCGCACAGCAGCAGCCTTATCCGGAGTGGAAGCAGCAGAAGGAGAGGCCATCGTAGCAGGCAACGTTATGAGGCACGGGAGGCAGGCAACGTTATGAGGCACGGGAGGCAGTCAACATTATGAGGCACGGGAGGCAGGCAACGTTATGAGACACGGGAGGCAGGCAACGTGGTGAGGCACGGGAAGACGTGAGAGAAGGTGTTTACAATCGGGCGGACAAAGCTAGACTGCGCGCCCCCTCGGTTTTATTTTCACAGCCACAGACCGACCTGCGTGTACATGTTCGGCCGGCCCACCACAAACCAAACCCCACATTTAACATACTTATTCGGTATATCCCTGCATATACCGGACTGACAAAAAAAGTTCACTGGCAAAAAAAAAAAAAAAAAAAAAAAAAAATATATGTATATATATATACATATATATATATGTATATATATATATATATATATATATATATATATATATATATATATATATATATATATATATATATATATATATATATATATATATATATATATATATATATATATATATATATATATATATATATATATATATATATATATACACTCAACTCTCTGCTATCGCGCATTCGGCCATCGCGTTTTACGGCTATCACGCATACATAAATGTTCCTCAACCCTCGGCTATAGCTCATCAACTTATCGTGTCTTACGGCTATCACGCATACCTTTTTTTGTTTATTTAGATAAAAAACGGAGGAGGGTTCAGCTGCTGAATATGATATGACCAAAGGTCTTTCAGATTGTAATACAGGTAATTTCTGCCCATGTATAACATAAGCGTGAAAGTTTGTTTGCTTGTTTGTCAGTCTGTTTTTTGTCTATTTGCTGGTCTTGAAACAACATCGCGATTTCTCGAAGGATCTTTAAGAAATAAGGCACAAAGGTCCAGATGCATCACACAATAATGTATATATGAACAAATAAAACTTGAGTTTATGCTCGATCTAGGTCATTCTAGGGTAATATCTACATTGTGGGATCTTTATCATGGTCCCAGCATTGTGAGAACCACCAAGGCTTCAATAATGAAAAGAGGTTTTCTGGACACATGTATATATACAGTAAACCCTCTTTATAATGGATGATTTGAGGGGAGGGGTCATCCGATATATCCGATAATTATCCGTTATATCCGAGCAATCCCTCCATGAACTATAGATTTCAAGCACAAACATAACCTAAGTTATCTCTATGAGGTTATACATGCAAAATCAATAGCTTATGTAGTTATACCTGTAAAAACAATGCTGTAAGAAGTTGTACATACAATTACAATATAGTTACTTTTATAGTACATATAATAAGAATATAGCATAATGTGGTACTCATACAGCACACTTACCGGATCCACGGCGTCGGTGCTTAGCAGGTCTCCCGTTATCGCTTTGTTTACAATACCGTGACCCGCCTAAACCTCCACAGCCAGCCAGCACTGCACTTAAAGTGTTCATGTCCCAAGTGAATAGCAAGCCTTTCTGCAGCATGCTGAAGATCAACTCCACGCACAGGAACACCCTCTGCTCTCTCCTGAGTATACCACTTATAGTCTTATGCACGGTTTCGTCAAGATTTTCAAGTGAGAGTCGCCGCTTACAAAAAACATCCTCAGCTTTCTTACCGCTCTCCAGAGTCTCCAGTCCTTTCATGGGTTCTTTGATCATATGAATAGCCTTGATAAGATCAGGAATTGTGCTTCTCTTGATTTTATATTTCTCTGTCAGTTAATTGGCCCCTGCATGACCCTTACTCAAATTCTTGAATAATCTTCCACTTTTCACTAATAGAGAGAATCTTCCTCTTTACTTTGCCCGAAGTAGAAGGGGTAGCTGAATTTGAAGCTTTTTGTTTTCGAAATTTTGAAGAATTTCTTGATCGTAGGCAGGTAGGTAGGTCACAGGTGGAACAAGAGGTTACGCGAGTGAGAGAGCTACGGCTCGGGAAAACCGCACGGTATAAGCCCGTAATCATGCCAAATCTATACTTCAACTTAGCAAAAACTCCTTCATTCATAGAAAATGTCAAAATCTTTCTGAATCAAATTCCTCTCGTGACCTCTGGCATCTAGCTAATAACATCTCTAACAATTTTTCTTCTTCATCTTTCCCTCCTATGCTTCACCCAGATGGCTCCACAGCTGTCTCATCTATTTCTAAAGCTGAACTCTTCGCTCAAATCTTTGCTGAAAATTCCACTCTGCTTGATGAAGGGCTTGTTCCTCCTTCTCCTCCACCCTCTGACTACATTATGCCTGTTATTAAGATCCTTCGTAATGATGTTTTCTTTGCCCTTTCTGGCCTAGATCTTCGGAAGGCTTACGGTCCTGACGGAGTCCCTCCTATTGTTCTCAAAAACTGTGCTTCTGTGCTTGCACCCTGCCTGGTCAAGCTTTTCCGTCTTTGTCTATCTACTTCCACCTTTCCTTCTTGCTGGAAGTTTGCTTACATCCAACCTGTTCCTAAGAAGTGTGACCGTTCTTATCCTTCAAACTACCGTCCTATAGCTTTGATTTCCTGCCTTTTATATAGCCTATAGCTATATAGCTATTTTATCCTGCCTATAGCTTTTGAATCTATACTTAATAAGAAGATTCTTAGGCATCTATATGCTCACAATCTTCTATCTGATCGTCAGTACGGTTTCCGTACAGGGCGATCTACTGGCGATCTTTTAGCTTTCCTAACTGAATCTTGGTCATTCTCCTTTAGTGGTTTCGGTGAAACTTTTGCTGTTGCCCTTGACATATCAAAAGCTTTTGATAGAGTCTGGCACAAATCTTTAATTTCCAAACTACCACCATTCAGTTTCTATCCTTCTCTCTGTACCTTCATCTTTAGTTTCCTTTCAAACCGTTCTATTGCAGCTACTGTAGACGGACATTGTTCTTCTCCTAAATCTATAAATATTGGTGTTCCCCAGGGTTCTGCTCTATCACCCACTCTCTTTCTATTATTCATTAATGATCTTCTATGTCTAACTCAAAGTCCTATCCACTCCTACGCTGATGATTCTACCTTGCATTTTTCAACGTCTTTTATTAGACGTCCAACTCAACAGGAACTAAGTGATTCACGGAGAGATGCTACCGAGTGCCTAACTTCTGATCTTTCTATAATTTCTGATTGGGGCAAAGCAAACCTTGTTTTGTTCAATGCCTCAAAAACCCAATTTCTTCACATATCTACTCGACAAAACCTACCAGATAACTATCCCCTCTTCTTCGATGACACTGAACTATCTCCTTCTTCTACAATGAACATTCTAGGAATATCCTTTACTAAAAATCTGAACTGGAAATCTCACATCTCATCTCATGCTAAAACAGCTTCTAAGAAGTTAGGTGTCCTGTGGCGTCTGCGTCCTTTTTTTTCCCCTCCCAGTTGCTTGGTCTGTACAGGGGCCTTATCCGCCCATGTATGGAGTATGTCTCACATGTTTGGGGAGGATCCACCCATACAGCTCTCCTAAACAGGGTTGAGTCAAAAGCTTTTCGTCTCATCAACTCCCCTCCTCTGACTGACTGTCTTCAATCTTTAAATCCCGCCGGAATGTTGCTTCTCTTGCTATCTTCTACCGTTATTTTCATGCTCACTGCTCTTCTAAACTTGTTAACTGCATGCCTCCCCCCCTCCCGCGGCCTCGCTGCACAAGACTTTTTACTCTTTCTCATTCCTATTCTGTCCATCTTTCTAATGCAAGAGTTAATCAGTAACTTTACTCTTTCATCCCTTTCACTGGTAAACTCTGGAACTCTCTTCCTGTTTCTATTTTTCCACTTTCCTACGACTTAAATCTTTTCAAGAGAAAGAGTAACAAGACACCTCCCGAACTAAACTGGCTCACCCCTCTTTTTTTTATTATTCTCTTACTGTCTTCTTTATAGGGACTAATACTTTACAATTTATAGAGTTATATATAATTATATACAACAAATTAGTTACCTATTCCATCCTGAACACCAGAAAAAGAAATGTATATAACATATGATCAAGATCTGACACCTAGTAATACACTATTAGTAAATGCACACACACACACACACACACACACACACACACACACACACACACACACACACACACACACACACACAGAAATTACTCTTTACTCGGATCTAGCTACAGAGCTAGACCCTGCTGTTGTAACACGCGGGATGGAATCTCAGCCGCTGTCGTATTGACTAGCGTTGCCCAGCGTTACCCCGTGGAGGTGACCATCCCTGTGATGAGTCATTACTTCAGAACTCGGATGATCAGTGGAGAATGTTTCCAATGTTTCGGAATGTAGTAAAGCTTGATGATAATGAATCAGCACCTGATAAGTTTTGGGGTGAAGTGTCCCAGAGATTTAAGAGCCTGTTTTTATAGATCTGGCCAACTTAGCAATAGCTCTTAGCTTGCCCTACTTCAATGCTGAATATGAGAGGGTGTTCAGCAAAGTTAATCTATTCAAAATAAAAAAAGAAATAGCCTAAAAACCAAGACAGTAAATGGAGCACTTCTCTCAGCTGGTTGCATCCAAGGTTTAGCAGGGGGGTCCGGTGTTCAATTGACTCCTTCTAAAGATATGTTTGCCCGAATAACTAATCATGCACAGTTGTTCCAGAACTTCACAGAAGATGATGACTTTGAAGAAGAAATTTAGTGATGATTACTGAAAATATATAGTCCTAATTTTACTTTAGTTAGCTTTGCAAGCAAAAGTCCCTATGTCTATTTGAATTATCTATATATTTTCTTGCGTCCATATTGATTACCGGTATCTAGAAGGGCATTTATGTCTTCCATTGAAAGTGATTTTTTTTTTCTCGTTTTTGTAAAGAAAAGAAACGAAACGAAAGAAACGATATATTTTTTTTTTCGTTCAATTAACTGTGAATTTCCTCCAATAATTTTAGATAATGACAGAATTCAACAAGTGGAACAAGTCAAATTATTAGGAGTGTTTGTAGATCAACATCTAAATTGGAAAACACAAATAAAATCAGTCTGCATGAAATTATCAAAAGTATGTGGGATATTATATAGAGTAAGAAATCAGTTGACACAAAAAATACTGTTAAATGTGTATTACATCTTATGCTACCCTCATATTATATATTGCCTATCTGTGTGGGGATGTAACTGGTCTTATAACTTAAATGATGTCTTGGTTGCTCAAAAAAGGGTTTCGGACCCAAACTGTGGAACTCGCTGCCAGACACACTCAAATGTATAACAAATCTACATTCTTTTAAGAAACAACTAAATAACCTCCTGTTTGCTTTACAATGATAATTGTAAGTATAATGTATGTATGTATGTATATGTATGTATGTATCTGTTTGTATGTATCTACATACATGTGTATGTATGAAGATATGTAGGTTATACGTGTGGGAGTATCTATGTGATGTATGCGTTTATGTACGTGTCGTATATGTATGCATGTTTGTGTTCGCTTACATGGATGTGGATTTTTTGTGTACTTTCTGTGTGTGTGTGTGTGTGTGTGTGTGTGTGTGTGTGTGTGTGTGTGTGTGTGTGTGTGTGTGTGTGTGCATTTACTAATAGTGTATTACTAGGTGTCAGATCTTGATCATATGTTATATACATTTCTTTTTCTGGTGTTCAGGATGGAATAGGTAACTAATTTGTTGTATATAATTATATATAACTCTATAAATTGTAAAGTATTAGTCCCTATAAAGAAGACAGTAAGAGAATAATAAAAAAAAGAGGGGTGAGCCAGTTTAGTTCGGGAGGTGTCTTGTTACTCTTTCTCTTGAAAAGATTTAAGTCGTAGGAAAGTGGAAAAATAGAAACAGGAAGAGAGTTCCAGAGTTTACCAGTGAAAGGGATGAAAGAGTAAAGTTACTGATTAACTCTTGCATTAGAAAGATGGACAGAATAGGAATGAGAAAGAGTAAAAAGTCTTGTGCAGCGAGGCCGCGGGAGGGGGGGAGGCATGCAGTTAACAAGTTTAGAAGAGCAGTGAGCATGAAAATAACGGTAGAAGATAGCAAGAGAAGCAACATTCCGGCGGGATTTAAAGATTGAAGACAGTCAGTCAGAGGAGGGGAGTTGATGAGACGAAAAGCTTTTGACTCAACCCTGTTTAGGAGAGCTGTATGGGTGGATCCTCCCCAAACATGTGAGACATACTCCATACATGGGCGGATAAGGCCCCTGTACAGACCAAGCAACTGGGAGGGGAAAAAAAAGGACGCAGACGCCACAGGACACCTAACTTCTTAGAAGCTGTTTTAGCATGAGATGAGATGTGAGATTTCCAGTTCAGATTTTTAGTAAAGGATATTCCTAGAATGTTCATTGTAGAAGAAGAAGATAGTTCAGTGTCATCGAAGAAGAGGGGATAGTTATCTGGTAGGTTTTGTCGAGTAGATATGTGAAGAAATTGGGTTTTTGAGGCATTGAACAAAACAAGGTTTGCTTTGCCCAATCAGAAATTATAGAAAGATCAGAAGTTAGGCACTCGGTAGCATCTCTCCGTGAATCACTTAGTTCCTGTGTGGAGTCTATAAAAGACGTTGAAAATGCAGTAGAATCATCAGCGATAGGACGTTAGAAAAAGCAAGTAGAAATGATGCAGAACCCTGGA
>JACEEZ010019231.1:32500-39861 GCA_016584305.1 Chionoecetes opilio | reverse complement strand
AAAAAGAGTAGAATTTGGACCTTAGCAGAAGAAGAGATAGACTGATAGACCAATAAAACTAAGATTGAAATCACTGACTGCAACCGAAGAAATCTGGCGTCAACTGCCTTCTTCTGCTACAATGAACATTCTTGGAGTATCCTTTACTAAGAATTTGAACTGGAAATCTCACATCTCATCTCTTCCTAAAACAGCGCCTAAAAAGTTAAGCCCCGTTCACATCTTCACGACTCTCGACGGTGAACAGTCACGACTTGCTGAGTCATGCTGTGGTCGGCGCCGGTCGTCATGTGAGTTGGTGTCAGGCCCAGACTGTCGCCGTCGGTTCGTGGGAGTCGTGAAGGGCGCGAGGGGGGTCCTGACTGTGTGGTGCATGCTCAATACACTCAGGGCGGGTCTGCGACTCAGAAATTTTACGGAAAAAGTCGGCTACGTGCTGGGACTCGTCGCCGAAGGGTCCAAGCCTGGCGCCGACCAGTCGGGGCCGTACTGCGACTGGAGCACGTGTTATTTTAGCGTGGGAAAGATCGATCTTTCCCACGCTTTCTCCCTTTCGACGGAGAGAGAGAGAGAGAGAGAGAGAGAGAGAGAGAGAGAGAGAGAGAGAGAGAGAGAGAGAGAGAGAGAGAGAGAGAGAGAGAGAGAGAGAGAGAGAGAGAGAGAGAGAGATCTTCTTCCGGGAGTGCCTTTCATCTCAGCAGTGGCCATCTGAGTGGAAAGTGGCGAGAGTCTGTGCTATCCACAAAAAGAAGAGCAGAGGCGATCCTCAGAACTACCGCCCCATTTCCCTCCTTTCCGTTGTTGTGAAAGTTCTTGAGTCCATCATTGCCTCCAAAATCACTAAATTTTTTGACGCTCACCGCTTGCTAAATTCACGGCAATTCGGCTTCCGACAGGGGAGATCCGCAGCAGACCTTCTTCTCCTGCACTCAGCAGCCTGGAACCACTCCCTAGATCGGGGCGAAGACACCTTCGTCGTCGCCCTTGACATCGCTGGTGCCTTTGATAGGGTGTGGCATCACTACCAAGCTGAGAAGCCTGGGGATCTGCGGTGACCTGTTACACCTCCTGCAAGATTACCTCCACGAAAGAACTCTGCGCGTGGTGGTGAATGGTCACACCTCCTCTGAAAATGCTATCAAAGCCAGTGTCCCTCAAGGAAGTGTACTCGGGCCATTACTATGGAACGTTTACTTCAACGACATCCTGCAGCTGATTCCTGAGGCAAGAGCTTACGCAGACGACCGTACTCTCACATTCACCTGTGAGAGGAGTGACCGCCACAACACAGTCATTCGCATCAACCAGGCACTGCAAAGCATCGCCTCCTGGGGCAAGAGATGGCAAGTCACCTTTGCATCTAACAAGGCCCAAGCCGTCCTCATCTCCCGAAGGCAAGATGCAGTCAACTGGGACCAATACGCCATTCTCCTGGAAGGCAGAAAAATACACCTCCAGGAGTCAGTCAACATTCTAGGGGTGGAGTTCGACTCTGGCCTCACATACACTAGCCACGTCAGGAAGGTCGCCAAGGATGCTGCCTGGAAACTGAGCTGCATCCGACGCGTCGCGCACCTCCTGGACGCTCAAGGAGTCGGCACACTCTACAAGTCACAAGTCCGCTCCCTGATGGAATACTCGCCTCTCGCATGGTCCTCCTGCCCCCCGTCATACCTCGGCCTCCTTGACCGGGTTCAAGCCAGAGCCCAGCGGCTGGCCCGGCTGAAAGCCCCTGAGGCTGCTGCACAGATCATTCAACCTCTCCGGCAGCGACGTGACGTGGCAGGCATGTGCGTCATGTACAAGGCTCACAGGATGCAACTCCTATAACTAGCAGAGCTGCGCCTCAACCAACGGGCCAGGCCCTCCCATTCTACCCGTGCGGCCCACAACATCGACCATCAGGTAACTGTACCCTTCGCGAGGACGGAACATTACCTCCGCTCCTTCCTACCCCGCTATGGTCGACTATGGAACACCTTGGTGCGCCAGACCGACCTGCACCTCACCACTTCCCTGCACGCCTTCAAATCGGGCGTAAATGCCTGGCTGCAAGCGGAACTAATGCAATAGAAACATGTAATAAAAATAATGACTAAACATTTGTATTATAAGATTAATGTTATACATTAGTATAATTTCTTTATATATATGTGTATCAATGTATTAGTATACTTTCTTTATATTATGTGTATTAGCGTATAGTTGTTGGTATAATTTCTTAATCACTCGTGTATCAGTATTAGTTTATAATAGAGAATTGCTGTACTTTTTCCATATTATTTGTATAATTATTGTCATGAATAAAATATAATACTGCTAGAGATAGTCCTTGGCGTCCCAGCCGGGACTTTAGCACATCAACTCCCCTTTTGTTTTCAATGTATTAAGTTTAAAAAAAATTAAAAAAAGAAAAAAGAGAGAGAGAGAGAGAGAGAGAGAGAGAGAGAGAGAGAGAGAGAGAGAGAGAGAGAGAGAGAGAGAGAGAGAGAGAGAGAGAGAGAGAGAGAGAGAGAGAGAGAGAGAGAGAGAGAGAGAGAGAGAGAGAGAGAGAGAGGAAAAGCAAAAACAATTGAGATATTTATGATATTATGATATTATTATCATTATTATCATCATTATCCACTATAAATAGAGCAGTATCTTTAGCGCAGTATCTTTAGCGCTATACTGCTTCCGCAGTATCTTTAGTGCCTTGGTGATTGTTATCACCATGTCGTAGTTATTGTGTTCAATTAATAACATTAGGAGGCACGTAAGTATTTGTGGCCTAGTCAAGGTGGGCAAGTGTGTGGACAACAGCGTAACCGACATAGGTGGCGTGGTTCACTACACAAGCGGAGGTTGAAAAGTGGTGTGAGGGATGGGCCAGAGCGCTGCCCATACCTACAACCACTCAGCGTCAGTCGCAGCACGGCTGGGAACAGCTACAGCATGACGGCAACCGTGGGTTTGCGTCGTGCTGCAACTGTCGGCAAATGTCGCCGCATGACACCAACTCAAAGTTGACCTTAACATTTTCAAATACCCCTATAGTTTGCGACTATCGCCAACAATCGCCAACTAGTCGCCGATTAGTCGCCTAACTATGGCAAACCGTCGGCTAACCGCGCCGACTACGGTCGGTGGAGGGGCTTGCCATATCCGGTGTCAGTCGCAGCACGCCTGGGAACAGTCGCCTCATGACGGCAACCGTGGTTGCCGTCGTGCTGCGACTGTCGTCGCATGACGGCAACCCAATATTGGCGGTTAAATTCGTTTTAGTCCGCGACTGTCCGGGACTGTCCGCAACTATCGCCGACAATCGCGCACTAGTTGCTGACTAGTCGCCTAACTACTGCAACCGGAGCCAACCACCCAGATTTTGAAGCTTCAGCCCCCCAAAAATAGGCTGCAGTCGGCATCAACTGGAAGACTCAGCAAGTCGTGACCGGTCGCCGACGCGAGTCGTGGAGATGTGAACGGGCCTTTAGGTGTCGTCTTGCGTCTGCGTCCATTTTGTTTTCCCTCCCAGTTGCTTGCTCTGTACAGGGGCCTTATCTGCCCATGTATGGAGTATGTCTCAATTGTCTGGGGGGGATCCACTCATACAGCTTTCCTCAACAGGGTAGAATTAAAAGCTTTTTGTTTCATCAACTTCCCTCCTCTGACTGACTCTCTTCAATCTTTAAATCACCGTCGCAATGTTGCTTCTCTTGCTATCTTCTATCGTTATTTTCATGCTCATTGCTCTTCTGAACTTGCCTTCCCTCTGAACTCCATGCCTCCCCCCTTACCGCGTCGCGCAGCACAAAGCTTTCTACTCATTCTCAACCCTATTCTGTCCATCTTCCAATGCGAAAGTTAACAAGTATCTTTACCCGTTCATGACCTTCACTGGTAAAGATAGGTTTCCGTAAAAGACGATCTACTTGTGACATTCTAGCTTTCCTAACTGAATATTGGTTATCCTCCTTTAGGAGTTTCGGTGAAACTTTTGCTGTTGCCCTTGACATATCAAAAGCTTTTGATAGAGTTTGGCACAAATCTTTAATTTCCAAACTACCCTCATTCGGTTTCTATCCTTCTCTCTATACCTTCATCTTAAGTTTCCTTTCAAACCGTTCTATTGCAGCTACTGCAGACGGACATTGTTCTTCTCCTAAATATATCAATAGTGGTGTTCCCCAGGGTTCTGTCCGATCACCCACTCTCTTTCTATTATTCATAAATGATTTTCTAAGTCTAACTTAAAGCCCTATCCACTCCTACGCCGATGATTCTAGCCTGCATTTTTCAACGTCGTTTATTTGACGTCCAACTCAACAGGAACTAAGTGATTCACAGAGAGATGCCACCGAGCGCCTAACTTCTAATCTTTCTATAATTTTTTATTGAGGCAAAGCAAATCTTGTTTTGTTCAATGCCTCAAAAACCCAATTTCTTCACCTATCTACTCGACAAAACCTATCAGATAACTATTCCCTCTTTTTCAATTACACTCAACTATCTCGTTCTTCTACAATGAACATTCTTGGACTATCCTTTAGTAAAAATCTGAACTGGAAATCTCACATCTCATCTCATGCTAAAATAGTTTCTAAGAAGTTAGGTGTCCTGTGGCGTCTGCGTCCTCTTTTTTCCCCTCCCAGTTGCTTGCTCTCTATTTGCATTATCCGCCCATGTATGGAGTATGTCTCATATGTTTGGGGGGGATCCACTCATACAGCTCTCCTAAACAGGGTTAAGTCAAAAGCTTTTCGTCTCATCAACTCCCCTCCTCTGACTGACTGTCACCTGTGTGTCTGTCACTGACTGTTTAAATCACCGCCGCAATGTTGCTTCTCTTGCTATCTTCTACCGTTATTTTCATGCTCACTGCTCTTCTAAACTTGCTAACTGCATGCCTTTCCTCCTCCCGTGGCCTCGCTGCACAAGACTTTCTACTCATTCTCATCCCTATTCTGTCCATCTTCCTAATGCAAGAGTTAATCAGTGTCTTTACCCTTTCATCCCTTTCACTAGTAAACTCTGGAACTCTCTTCCTGTATCTATTTTTCCACCTTCCTATGACTTAAATCTTTTCAAGAGAAGAGTGACAAGACACCTCCCGAACTAAATTGGCCCACCCCCCTTTCTTTATTCTCTTACTGTTTTCTTTATAGGGACTGGTAACTAAGCGGGCTTTGTGTTACCTCTTTTGTTGTGCCCTTGGCAGCCCTTTGTGATATATAAAAAAAAATTAAAAACACTGTTTCTGTTTCTATTTTTCCACCTTCCTACGACAATATTTTTTCAAAAGAGGAGCAGCAAGACACCTCCTGAACTAAATTGGCTCACTCCCCTTTCTATATTCTCTTACAGTCTTCTTTATAGGGACTGATAATTAAGCGGGCTTTTTTTTGTCCTTGGCTAGTCCTTTGTGCTGTAAAAAAAATATTACATTTCACGGAGGTGTGTGGCCCGTGGTGCCATGAAGCTGTTCAGTTTGTTGTGGATTAGGTGCCAAAAGGAGGGTTTTGAGGCCAAGCTAGCTAGCTGCCTCAACGTCAACGATCTCCGATGAATGCGATAGAGTTCATTGGAGTTATATTATAATACCTCCGTGCTAGAAACAGCTGATCTCTCTTTCTCTCTCTCTTATAAATTGCTTCATAAAATGTTGAACCTATGATTTCGTATACCAAAAGTATAACCAGGCTATAATCCCGATAGCCACTTGTTCGTCAAGCGTACTCGAGTCTGGCCCCCGGGCCCCGGCGCTGGCGGCCCTCAGACCCATTGACCCACCGGGACACAGCTCTGTGTGCCCTGTGGCCAATCCACCCCTGGGAATCCTTCAGATTCAATAGCTACACGGGCTCCGGGAATAGACTTCTGTAACAACCGTACCATACTGTCCTACAGAGGGCCTGCCCGGCCGGGACTCAGACCCTTCGGCCCACCGGGACACATCCCGGTGTGCCCTATGGCCAATCCGCCCCTGTGTAGTACTACTTATGGCTGCGATTAGTAAGTCAACGCGAACGGGTGCACACGGAGCCGCACGGTAATGTCAGCATAGAGTATGCTTAGCACACGCTACCCCCGCACTCCAGACTGGGGGAGGTGGATCACCATTGGGTTGCCAGCTCGCGCAACTATAAGGGTAATTAAACAAAGTGCAAAGAAAGCCTCTCCTCTTCTTGCCTACTAAATATTTCATTTCCTGATGCTATAACATCTGCTGCATCAAATACACGTTCATCAAGTTATTGTGCGACAATAAAAATAGCCACAGAAGATATTTTGGCAACTGCTATCTTGGTAGCAATGTACTATAATGTGAAGCTTTCAGTATCGTTCAGCAGGGAGGGTCCATGGGGAGGGGGGTGACTGCTAATGAGCACAACAGTGGTGTCACTCTGGGGGTTTGTAAGGTAAGGTCTTCAGTGCGTGAGGTACTTAATGTGTCAGGCTAAGTGGAGGCTGACTGACGAAGTGGCTGGCACAGAGGAAGTGGAAGATGCCGCAGAAAACTCCGACAATGTGCGCAGGAACCGCACATTGCATTGTCAGAGTTTTTTCGAACATGGTGCGGACAATTCGAACTGCAGTTCGCATTATGGAAAGTTGTTGAAAAATTCGAACTGGGCCTGAAACAGGTCGAATTATCCAAAGCTATAAATATGCTTAATGATTAATGACTTAAAGAGGTTTTACTGTATCTATGGTTTACTATGTTTATTTATCATAATATAATATATGCTTATATATATATGATTAAAGATATATACTTATATGTATATATATATATATATATATATATATATATATATATATATATATATATTATATATATATATATATATATATATATATATAATATATATATATATATATATATAATATATATATATATAAATATATTATATATACTATGCGTATGTAAGAATGGTACATTTTTATTATTGGGCAAAACACAGATTTTGATGCCAAAACTTTGTTTTCCTGAATAGTTTTAAATGAATCTGGCACTAGTCTTTATGTCGGAAATCAATGTTTATTTGCAGGTGTGGGATGTGTTCTGGGTAAAACCCGAACTGGTTCCGTATACATGAAGAGGCTATATATACTTAACCATAACTTTCAATGGAGTCGGAATTTTTGGAATTTCGTAACTTTTGCATCCAGTTTCTCGAGCATGCCACGTTGAATGGTGTTTTTTTTTTTTTTCAAATTCGACCTCCATAGGGTCAAACTCGTTCATGACAGACAAACAGAAATGACAGACTGACATAATTAGGGCTCTTAGTAATATATAGATCAGTGGTTCCCAACCAGGGGTCCATGGTCCCCAAGGGGTCCATGGAAGAATTTCAAGGGGTCCATGGAGATTCTAA
>JACEEZ010019231.1:7500-27500 GCA_016584305.1 Chionoecetes opilio | reverse complement strand
TAAGGAATTTCTTTTTCCGGAGATAATGGGATAATTATTAAAGGGCTTACCATTGATGAGAGAGAGAGAGAGAGAGAGAGAGAGAGAGAGAGAGAGAGAGAGAGAGAGAGAGAGAGAGAGAGAGAGAGAGAGAGAGAGAGAGAGAGAGAGGAGCACATTTGTTCTAGAAATATAAAAGAAAAATGTGTATAGAACAGTGTTAGTCTACCGTAGTCTTTACAATACAAAGGAAAAAAAACCTTCCTTCAATAACTGTACTCTACCCCTACACTACAGTATACTCTTTAAAGCAAGGCAGTAGTATTGAGTCACCGCCCTTCACTCCCACTCACCCAGCAGGAGCAACAGAAGGAGGAGGGGGAGGTAGTAGAGTGAGGGGCGGGGTCGTGGCGAGGGCCATGAGAGCAGCATGGCACGTTTAGTCACGCCACTGGTCGCTGCAAGACTGAACGGGGTTGCGGGCCTGCGGCTTCTTGGTTTGTTACAATGACCGGTGAGGAAATGTGACGCGTAGTGGCTACGTGTATGTACTGTACCTCCCTGCTGCGTCCGTGTCCTCGTTAGTATGTTATCGTCTTGAGGGATCAGCTCCAGAGTTCCAGTACTCCGTCAGGCCTTCAGCTTAGCGTCACGCAGCCTTTCGTATCCACACCACGTCTCATGCTGCCAAAAAGGGAAACAATTGGCGCTCAGATCACGGACTAGAAAAAACTATAAATGTACTCGTAAACAGAAGTACAAACCTCATAGTAACAATAACAAGCGTTAATACATGTAACAGTAGTACACAGAGACGGGCTTGAAGATTTAGGTTTCACGAGCGGTCAATAAAAAGAACGGGCAGTAGGGTATGAATGTTATCTATTTCCACATTAACACTCGAGTCTCAAGTCCCTCCTCTCACGTCATCCCTCTGTAGACGTTTGTGTTCCAGTATAATCTCACGATCCGAGCTCTATATGTGGATTAGGATTTTGTTTTATCAGTGCACGTTGCGGGAAACGGCCTCGCAGCAACACGACAAGCGTGAAGAATTAACACACAATTGGTGTGGCGGCGAGGGTTGTTGTCTTGAAAAATATCCTATCTCTTTTTTCTATTTATTTACTTTTTCACAAATGGACGTAGACTTGGTATTTAGATAATGTGGAAAAATCATAAGAAATTAAACAAGTGCCTCACATATGATGAAAAGTAAAATGAGGTAAAATTTCAAGATCAGTCTTTGTGTATCGATTGGCGCCAGTCATTTGATAGCGCTTAGTTTTTGAAGTTGCGGATGCTTTTTCTTTACATTTTGTTCTTAGTACTCTAAACTTTCGCTGGTTTCCTTGTATGAATACAGAATTAATAAAAACATTTATATGTTGAATATTCTCATCTCCTCCTTCTCCTCCTCCTCCTCCTCCTCCTCCTCCTCCTCCTCCTCCTCCTCCTCCTCCTCCTCCTCCTCCTCCTCCTCCTCCTCCATCTCCTCCCTCTTCTTCCTCCCCTGCAGGGGGTGACCAATATTGTACGGCGTCTGAAAAGGTAAAGTACATTTTTCATTATGGATTGAACGGAGACCAGGGCCTGATTAACTCCTTTCCAGTGGAAGGCGCCAAGCAAGGCGGCCACACCACCACCCCTTCACATTGGCGTAGCTACGGCATGGGTGGGCACGTCCCCACCCACGAGAAGCCGGTGCCCGCCCAGGTGCCCACCCACTGGCCACGGCTGCCGTGTGGTGTGGGAACCGTGTTCCACTAGGTAGGACTGAGGGAGCCTGCTTGGAGTATTATGAATAATTTCTACTGAACCCTCGACCTCAAATACAATAAATATTTTTCCTCTGCTTGAAAGAAAGAAACATGCCTCTGGGTGAGTTAAATTCATATACTTTCTATTGATCACTTTTAACACCAACGAACATAACTAAATTACACCAGTTACCCTTACAAATTTTCTATAATGCCTTGTGTTGGTACTTAATTGGTACGTGTCTCCCTCTTGTACGTGTCTTATACGCGTTCTCTGGAACGACATAACAACACAAAGTAAGTGACCGATCATTCGTGGCCTTGTACGGCTGCTACGGCAGCTACCACCCCGGCTCTCACGTGAGTCACGTCTCACCCAGCCCTGATTCGTATCATCTTTCACTTTCAGGTACTGAATGTTAAATATAAACCAATATTTTCTAGTTTACATTTTCTAATAATGTACTATTACAAGGGCGAGAATGTCTCGAGATGTGAGGGGAGTTATTTGAACGAGGTGGCACGCCGCACGCGGCACGCCTGTGGCGGTGTGAGAGGGAGATACACTGAGGGGAACAGCTGACCGACTCACGACGAGGACACACCACCGCCACGAGATAAGCTGGCACCCCGCGCGCCGCCATTCCTCGTTTCAGCGTGTCTGTACCTGCTTCCTCGCCACTGTCAGCCCCTGGGACTTCTCCCTCGAGTTAGTGACTGGTAAGAGACAGTGCACTGTATTGTGGTCTGTGTTAAGGTAGAGAACAGTAAACAGTGGCAGTGAGCTGAGTGAGGTAAACTGTGGTGACGCGTTCCCCGTTCGTCCTGCCGCTGCCTATAGTGACCTTGAACTTGTAATTACTGGCTACGTGAGTATACGGCAGAAAAAGGACCCCTGTGTTTGCCTAGGCCTTCCCCTTGACTCAGGGGGAAGGCCTAGGACTCACACACACTCAGGGGCCCTGAGTGTGTGTGAGTAGCCAGACAATTCCAGCACGAGCCCGGTAATCTTGCTACGCGTCCCGTCCCTGTCTCCCGGCGGGCCGACACCTGCCTGCAGTAAGTGACAATGAAAAGCCCAAATCACTGTTAGATTTAGTGAGAATTCTTGGTCATATGAAGAGGCATTTCTTGAGTTCTACAGACTGGCCAAAATTTCTGTAGTATTACCTGTGTCATCAACTTCAGCAGAGAGAAGCTTCTCTGCTCTGAAATTAATCAAAACTACACTGAGAAATACAATGAGCAATGAGAGATTAGGTAATCTTGCTGTGTTGTCAATTGAAAGCAGGCGAGTTAAAAGCCTTGATTTAGAAGAATTTGTTGATAAGTTTGCTGAGAACAGAAGAATTCTGCAAGTGAGGTATTCTCACTTTCTCAGTGGAATTTTTTTTTTTATTTGCCTGCTGCTTTAAAACTTCTGCATTTTTCTTTATTTTCAGTATCAATTATGTTATTTCTATTTTGTATAAGTGGTAATATATGTATTTCATTTTTTGTCATGACTGCTTTATTTCGTTCTCCATCAGCAACTGGATGATACCCTACAGTACTCAACACACACTCCTAGAATAAAATCTAATAACCTTCCATAGTCCATACGACATCAGATAAACTCTTGATATTGGTCAGAATGCAAAATATGCAAGGGGTGGGGGGTCTTGGCACTGTAAGTGAAAGTAAGTCCCCAGTCCCCACCAAACTCCCCAGCTGTATGGGCTTGTTCAGCTCATCTAGTGCCCCCCATAGTCAGCTGTGCCCTCCCAGGTGCTCACCCAATCATAAATACCTAACTACGCCACTGCCCCTTCACACACACACACACACACACACACGGGACCCCACGAGAATAACCCATTTCCGTGTATCACAACTAAGTAAAACACACTGCTCGCTTGGCTCAGTGGTAAACTCATGGCGTAGCGTTCGACACGTACTGGATGGAGTCAGGCTCAAGGCTCGAATTTTTACAAGAGCAAGAGGACGGGGTGTGTATGGTGGGTGCGACCCCAACCTTACCTAAAGATTAGTCTCAGTGAGCTCTAGCAGGAGAATAACACTGGCAGTTACGAGTCTAGCAAGGTACTCTGAACAAAAGGGGCACCAGAAAAAAAAAAAGGGAATAAATGGCACATGAAAAATGGTTTAGGATAGAAAAAAATGGCACACAAAATAATGGCATGGTTATGGCATCGATTACTAGTTTCGGACCCGCACATTCCTAACCCTATTTACGATGAGACACTAAAGCCGCAGTCACACGAGGCAACTTTACTCGCCGCTACAAGTAGCAGCGACTACCCGCCACATGACAGTCGCTGCTACTGAGCCAGTCACACGAGACGACTTTACTCGCCGCTACTACGTTTTAGTTTCGGCTTATTACTAAATAATAAAATGAGGGGACGAGATACAAAGGGGCTATTAATAACTAACTCAACACAAAATATGAGACTATATATATTGTCACGGTCGGTGACACAAGGTCGCCACCCCAGACCATGCCCCAGGGACACGTGGGTCTAATTAAGTTAATTCAGGATATTTAAAACAAGATCAACACATGAAATCCTTATATAATTAACACGCTTAACTCCAATTCCTTGGTACAACAGATAAACACTTGAATGCACGGTCACAGAAGATTCGCAGTTAAGATACCACGCGCAACGCTGCCAAAATCTCACTCACTCTCACTTTCCGTCTCTCTTTAACTTCCAGCCTCAACACACAAAAACACCTTAAGAGCACTTCTACTGAGCGTCTATACCATCACAAAAAGAGTACTCCACTGAGTCTCTATACCATCACAAAAAGAGTACTCCACTGAGTCTCTATACATAACACAACGCTTCTACTGAACGTTAATCATAATCACAAAAAGAGCGCTTCTAACTGAGCGTCATCTGAGTCACACACCATACTTCCCTCCTACTTTCACTTTCCGTAAATACAGCCAACTCGACATCGGTGAACCAATAATGCAGAAACAAGCTTTACAAAAATACTTACAATACCCTGGTATCAAGGGTGGAAGGAGGACTCATACAGCCTCCCACGTGGTGTGCCCACGCCAACACAGCGGCTCCTCACACAACACTATACGAGTGGAATGATTGGAGTGAAGAGCGAAGCAAGGTCACGACCTGTTTTATATGGGTGACCTATCTGGCGGCGTGCGTCAACGCGCGTATCTGGCAACTCTCTCGTCACCCATGCTTCCTACCAAAAAGGGGCGGGGCTACGCTCTGCCCCAGCCATCTTGACCACCTCAACACAGACGCGGGAAATATGAATTTTCGTCACAATATATATATATATATATATATATATATATATATATATATATATATATATATATATATATATATATAATTTAGGGTACGCCGTAAAACAAATATTTTTTTCTCAACTTTGGCATGCTAATTTCCTATGTAAAATGGAATTCTAAGACGATTTTATCTGCTTCCATTTTTGCATTTGAGCAATTCTTACTATGCAAAATCGCACTTTTATATTGCACCCTTATCGAATAATGCTTAAATGAGTACGCCGTGTCCGGTTGGTCCTGTGTATTGCATCATGCACCAATATGAGTTCCAAATGACTAGCGTGGTAAGCTCTTTCTGATCAGTTGGTTCATCAGGCACTACATCACAGTGTCACAGCCTCTACGTTGGCCTAGAACGTGTCCATCATGTCCTTCTTAGACCTGAAGCAGGGCATGGTCTCCCGGTGGTGGGCCCGAGCCCGGATGAACCCGTCTCTGGCCTGCTGCCCCACCACTGCTGCCGCAGCCTCTGTCACCTGCTTCACGACTCTTTCGGTGCTCTGAGTGTGGATAGAGAACTCCGGAACCTCGTACGGCTTGACCAGGATCTCCTGGATCTGATCCCCGGACAGTGAACAGGTGAATGCCGGCTCGTGCACCTGGCCAGGCTGCCAGCTGATCAGTGTCTGCAAGCTGGTGGCTGACAAGTTCAGCTTGGGTGTGATGCGAGGTCTTACACTGGTGTCCCCATACTCCTCGCCAGCCCTCAGCTTCAAAATCTGGGTCACGGCGAACCTGCGGTCATCCTCACTCTGACTCGCCATCAGCGAGAGGAGGATACATTATGAGTGTGCGAACCATGCTCCTGTCCGCACGTAGAAGGTCACAGCTGTTTGGACCTTCTTGGACTGCGACCTCATCACTCTGAGCTGCGTGAGGATGTGCTTGGGGCCGTCCTCTAGTCTGTGGTGAACCTTGATGTCGTAGTAGAGTTTGAAGTACACCTGCAGGCAGTACTTGACTAGGATTTCCAGGGTGCTCAGTTCTTTGCCATCCATGCTTTTTGGTCCACATGTACACGAGCGACTGGGCTGTGGTGAGCCGTCTGGAGTGGGACACCTTGCCACACTTGATCTCCTGCAGCTCGGACGGGAGAACGCCCCGCTTCACAGCCTGGACCAGCTGGTAGGAGACCTGCTGGTCAGTGGACATGTTGACCAGGATATACTCCGGTATCTCCGTGAGATCTTCACCGCCTGGCACTCCTCTGAACTCTGCGTTGTACTGCATCTCATTCACGCTGGACAGCAGACTGCACACTGGACCCGTGAAGCCAGTGTCAGATGAGGTAGGCCCGTCGATGCGGGTGATAAGGTGGCGCAGGGGCAACTCGTTTGTGTGCAACACGCATATACTCCAGAAGAGCTTGCGTCCCAGCATCTTCTCCAAATGGGCGTGAGTACCACCCTTCCACCCCGTGTTGGCCCTAGTTGAGTCACCTTGCAGTACGATCAGTGAGTCGGTGGAGTCGTATGTCACCAGCAGATCATAGAGAGCCTGAGCCACCTTGAACGCAGGCTTCTCAGGTGGCACCGGGTCCTCTGGTACAAAGTGCCAAAGGTACCTCCAGATGGCTCCTCTGTCACTGACACATGCTCCTCCCTGATCAACCTTGGGTGCAGTTTCCCATAGCTGTCGGGCACCATCGCCCTGGTCTTGTCCTTCCTCCCATCGTAACCCAATCCAACTATTTTGGTACCCTGGTTAGGGTACGCCGTCTAACAAAAATTCTTTTTCTCAACTTTGGCATGCCAATTTCCTGTGTAAAATGGAATTCTATGACGATTTTATCTATTTCCATTTTTGCATTTGAGCAATTCTTACTATGCCAAAATCGCACTTTAAGCTATGTTTTGCATATAAATAAAAGTCCATTTTTGCATAGCAAGAAGTGCTCAAACCAAAAAAATTGAAGTGACAAACCACCTTAAAATTCAATTTTACATAAGAAAACACCCTGCCAATTCGAAATAATCTATATTTCACTTTTCATTGGACCTACGGCGTACCCTAAATTATATATATATATATATATATAATATATATATATATATATATATATATATATATATATATATATATATATATATATATATAGTATATATATATATATATTACAGATTGACTTTAATTTCTGGTATGATATCGCCTAAAGGAAAATAAGTATAAACCCAGCGGCCTGTAGACTATATATAAACCAAGGAGGGGGATAAGCTAGTCCGAAAGAATGCAAATAGGATAATATTAAAAGCCCCTTTGATTTTCAGTCCCGCAAATTATTATGAAATCTAAACTTCTGGTACTTACCAAAATTTGAGGACGATTCCGCTTCCAGATATAACGTTTCTCAGAAGGCGTCTGCTTTCTCAAACCAAAAAAGCTTGGTTTATAAACATCGTCAGTTCCGGCTCCACTTTTCATAGATTTCTCACCTTGTTCACTTCATTCCTATATGCATCCTTCAAGTCTTTATTTTCTTCCTCAGAGTCTCTTCGCCAGGAATCTCAAAACCAGCCTCAATCAGTTTCGTTAATTAAACTTTTAAAACTGTGCTCCCTCGCATTTCTCTTCATGTAGTTTTCATTGTTTGTATCCACAAACCTTCATATTTTCTATAAATGTCCAAAAATCTAATGATTTCATCCCCTGAACCTTCATAACTTGTTTGTCTGTCATATTTCATACGTGGGAAAACAAACTCAATAGCTGACTCGGTGGTGGTCACTGCGCGACTGCATAGTCACATGAAGCGACTATGGACCTACTAGTAGCCACGACTAGGTCACGTGATCATGAAATCGCGCGCTACTGGCGAGCAAAGTTGAACATGTTTAACTTTAGTAGCTGCGAGTATTTTAGTCGCCAGTTGGAGTTGCTAGTGACGACTAACCGGTCACACTTGGCGACTAGGCGGCTACTAGTCGCAGCTACTGCAGTAGCGGCGAGTAAAGTCGCCTCGTGTGACTGCGCTTAAACCAACAAAATAACTAATATTACAGTAGTCTCGAATCATAAACTTTCCTATATGGCGCATGTTGTGGGTAAGACCTGTGGGTTTCTGTAAACTCTTGGATACACTGCTACGTATTCTTTCTCGCCATGAAGGTTATAAGAGCAAAAAGCGAGGTCAGAAACTTGAATGGGAAGAAGGTGAATGGGAGTCAGCTGGTGAACCAGCACCTTTAAGCCATTCCTATATAATATACGACAATGGTCCAGACAGTGACAGCCGTATTATTGTTTTTGCATATATATATATATATATATATATATATATATATATATATATATATATATATATATATATATATATATATATATATAGTGAACAGACTTTGCGACTGTTAGCGAGATCTGATCTGTGAATGATTGATGAAAATGCTGCCATGTCTCTTCCAAACTTCATGCAATTGTTGTTATTAGTGTTCCACTGAAGCGATGCCGTCCGTTGTTTATGCATTCATGCAGCACAAGACCCAAGACACTTATGATGAGCTTTTTTAGGCAGTTCTTGATAAATGTGGTGAATACCCCCTCCAACCAGAACCTTCAACCGTTATGCATGTTTTCGAAGAAGCAATTCAACAAACCATCGCAGCAATTCTCGGGACAGAAGGAACTATTCGTTGCAGTTTCTATTATTTGACACAGTCATCGTGGAGATAAATAAAAGAGGCAATCGAGTATTTACAAGGAAAGCAATGAAATATAGATGTTTGGTGGGATTGTAGACAGTCCAGCTTTCCTTCCTCTCGAGGATAAGAACAAAAGAACATAAGGAAGCTACAAGAGGCCGTGAGACCTACACGTGGTAGTTCCTGTAAGGATGGATGCGTTCCTACTGTCTTCATATACCTCAAAAACCACACACCAAAAGGTATGTAGCCTTTCATCACCTACTTCTTCAATTTCACACCTTCCAAACTACGCTCATTCGGTTTTTATCCTTCTCTCTGCACTTTCATCTCAAGTTTCCTTCAAACCGTTCTATTGCGGCTACTGTAGAAGGTCATTGTTCTTCTCCTAAGTCTATCAATAGTGGTGTTCCTCAGGGTTCTGTCCTATCACCCACTCTCTTTCTTTCTAGTATTCATTAATGATCTTCTAAGTCCAACTCAATGCCCTATCCACTCCTACGCTAATGATTCTACCCTGCATTTTTCAACGTCGTTCATTAGACGTCAGACTCAACAGGAACTATAGTGACTCACGGAGAGATGCCACAGAGCGCCAAACTTCTGATCTTTCTATAATTTCTGATTGGGGGAAACTTTTCCCCTGCAAAAGGGGGAAGGAAACCTTGTTTTTTTCAATGCCTCAAAAACCCAATTTCTTCACCTATGTACTCGACAAAACCTACCAGATAATTATCCCCTCTTCTTCAATGTCACTCAAATATCTCCTTCTTCTACAATGAACATTCTTGGACTATCCTTTACTAAAAATCTGAATTGGAAATCTCACATCTCATCTCTTGCTAAAACAGCTTCTAAGAAGTTAGGTGTCCTGTGGCGTCTGCGTCCTTTTTTTTCTCCCTCCCAGTTGCTTGCTCTCTACAGGGGCCTTATCCGCCCATGTATGGAGTATGTCTCACATGTTTGGGGGGGATCCACTCATACAGCTCTCCTAAATAGGGTTGAGTCAAAAGCTTTTCGTCTCATCAACTCCCCTCCTCTGACTGACTGTCTTCAATCTTTAGATCACCGCCGCAATGTTGCTTTTCTTGCTATCTTCTACCCTTATTTTCATGCACACTGCTCTTCTGAACTTGCTAACTGCATGCCTCCCCCCCCCCCTCTTGTGGCCTCGCTGCACAAGACTTTCTACTCATTCTCATCCCTATTCTCTCCATCTCCCAATTCAAGAGTTAACCAGTATCTTCACTCTTTCATCCCTTTCACTGGTAAACTCTGGAACTCTTCCTGTTTTTATTTTTCCACTTTCCTACGACTTAAATCTTTTCAAGAGAGGAGTAACAAGACACCGCCCGAACTAAATTGGCCCACCCCTCTATTATATTATCTTACTGTCTTCTTTATAGGTACTGACAACTAAGCGGGCTTTTTGTTGCTCCTTTTTTATGTTTGCCCTTGGCCAGTCCTTTGTGATGTAAAAAAAAATTCTACCAGACCTATGTAGCTAACTGGCAGTTATCGACGTGGCCAAAGACTGCAAGATAAATGACCGCAGTCTAATATATATCTTCCTTCTCCGCTCATAAAATCAATATTTGTTTTACAGTACCTACAGAATGGGGTCTCTTCCGACCAGCATCGGCCTTGCAGAGTGTTGGGTGTGGAGGAGCCTTGTGCTGCCTATACTATCCTGTTCCTGTTTGTGTAGTGTTGTGCATTGAAACAGCTTAGTATGCGCCTGTGGTTCTGTTGCTGTTTGTGTAGTGTACACTGTAAAAAATGCAGGGTATAGAAAGGGTATAACTGGGGAATGAGGTATAATTTCGAGCTAAAATACCCGTAGCTTCACCAATACCCCTCTCAGTCAAGAGGAGGGGTATTTTAATGCATTTTTATACCCTTCATTAGACTCCGTCAAGAGAAGGGGTATTTTGATACACATTTATACCCTTCATTTAAAGCCCCGTCCACACTACCACTCACCACCGTCGGCGCTTGCCGTCGAACAGTGTTCGTCACTCAAAAGTGGCAGTGTGGACACGATGCCGACGAGCAAAATTTAACCGTCGGCGCTGCCCGCCAACATTCAGCAGGTTTAATATTGGGCGGGCATGCCCGTCACTCACGGGTCAGCGCCAAACACATGCTTCAAGTTATCGGCAGTTTTCACTATCTAGATATTTTTGCATTGCTATGTACCGTATACCATCAGAACCAAGAAAGTCAGCTGATTACGAGTATGTGATCAAAATTTAAATGGGAGAAATGGTCGGGAAATTGCAGCGAGTTGAAGACAAAAAAGTGAGAAAAATGTTTATACACTATTTCTTTTTGCTATATTTTTTAGAATACGCAAAAAGGTTTTCGTATATTTTTCTTGCTTATGATATGCAGAAATGTGTCATGAAGATGATAGTTGGGTCAGTTTTTTCTAAACCTCCTGTGGTTCTTTCATAATCTCGAGTGAGAGTACCGATATGCAGAAAACATGACTCTCACTTTGAATCAGGAAGCGCGCTGACCGCCGAACAAACCGTTCGTGTGGACACAACCCTGGCAACGGCGCTTCCCGTCGGCAGCGCCGACGGGAAGCGCCGACGGTGATGAGTGGTAGTGTGGACGGGGCTTTAAGCCCCGTCCACACTATCACTCACCACCGTCGGCGCTTGCCGTCGGTGCTTGCCGACGGAAGCGCCGTTGCAGGGTTGTGTCCACACGAACGGTTTTGTTCGGCGGTCAGTGCGCTTCCTGATTTCAAAGTGAGAGTCATGTTTTCTGCATATCGTGTACTCTCACTCGAAATTATGAAAGAACCACAGGAGGTTTAGAAAAACTGACCCAACTATCATCTTCATGACACATTTCTGCATATCATAAGCAAGAAAAATATACGAAAACCTTTTTGTGTATTCTAAAAAATATAGCAAAAAGAAATAGTGTATAACATTTTTCTCACTTTTTTGTCTTCAACTCGCTGCAATTTCCCGACCATTTCTCCATTTAATTTTTGATCACATATTCGTAATCACTGACTTTCTTGGTTTCTGATGGTATACGGTACATAGCAATGCAAAAATATCTAGATAGTGAAAACTGCCGATAACTTGAAGCATGTGTTTTGGCGCTGACCCGTGAGTGACAGGGCAAATGCACGCCCAATATTAAACCTGCTGAAATGCTGGTGGCAGCGCCGACGGTTACATTTGCTTCGTCGGCATCGTGTCCGACACTGCCACTTTTGAGTGTGAAACCCTGTTCGACGGCAAGCGTCCGACGGTGGTAGTGGTAGGTGGACGGGGCTTTTAGCCTGTCACAAAATGTCTTGGTAACTTATAAAATGTAGCTTGACAGGCTTGTACTCTTTATCAATTAACCACATTGTTACACTGAACATATTAATTCGACAAAAAGTAATAAAAATGTATCCATTTCGAATATAATATTTTTTGAAAATATACGCGTTATCTTGGTATCGGTACCTGGCAACCAAAAGCTGCAAAAGTCGCTTGAACATATCATCGCCGTTTCGCACCTGCCATATAATATATATATATATATATATATATTATATATATTATATATTATATTATATTTATATTTATATAATATATATTAATTTATAATATATATATAATATATATAAAGATATATATTATATATATATATTATATTATTATATGTATATATATATTATATTATAATATATATTATATTATATTATTATATATATTCCTACCAAGTACAATTATACAAAATATACTTTGTTGGTGCGGAGTCACTGTAGCCACTAGCGTCAATTTTTGCCGGGGGGGGGGGGAGAAAACGACATTCGCGGGTTGAGGCATCTTAGCAAGTAGGAGGAAACACGGGTGCATCGAGTATAGCTGTTGGATAATCTCCTGTCCTCGCTTTGTTCCTCCTTTGGATTGCATCACAACCCCGCTGCCAAGGTAAGCTACAATAGGGGCCGTTGTTATAAACTTATTCTATGTATCGACCGGCCTACAACCGTTATAGATCCCTAAGCAATTTGTTTGGATCCTCCAAACCCGATGTAATTGACTACGATCAATGCTAAGTCTTCGAAAACTTCCATCTTACACCTTTTTTATCAATGTTGTTACTTGTATTTTGTGTTGTGCCGTTTCACATGAGAAATTCTTGATGATACAAATCAATGTGTTCACTGGCTTCCCTCTGTGTATGGACAATTAAAATTCCACATGAGAAATGCTCGCATGAAAGCGGTTTTGGCACTGGAAGAAGTGGCTTTTAGCCCTCCAGAACACCGTTACGCTGGGACAATGAATAGGCTTCGAAACAGGTACTACATTATTATCTAGAAACCGTGTGTTATTTTCACATAACATTATAGATGAATAAAGTTCATGATTTCACAGGCTTTCTTGTGGTGTAATCAAAATAAAATCCCATTGAGAAATGATTTGCATTACAAACTATTTCACTTTGAGAAGTTCCTTTTAGCCCACCCAAAACCGGTAATACATTATTTTCCTCGAGAACCGTGTGTTTATTTCACCAACATTATAGATTAATAAAAATCCAGAGTTTCAACGCTTCCTGAGGTTTAATTCGAAATAAAAATCTATGAGAATGAGCGCTTATGCGTGTTTTGAGTTCCCTAATTCCATGCTGCTTAAATCTTATAATTAAATAACCTCGAAAACCGGGTTCTCTTTCACAACACGTTATGAGATAATTGAATGAAGATTTTAACAGTACTTGCCGTGATGCAACTTTTAACAGGCTTGCCTGTGGTGTAGGCAGATTAAAAATTCCGTTGAGAATGACCTGTTGAATGTAAGTGTTTGTGAAATGTCTCTGCTTATTATATGTGTCTGAATTTCTTACATCAAGTGCCTGTTTGACCTGGTTATCTCAAGTGTCACGTTGATTTATTACATCAATTGTCACTGTTGACTTTTATTCTCAGTGTCACTTGTGAATTTATTCTCAAAGTGTCACTGTTGAACCTTTATCTCAAGTGTCACTGTTGAATTTAAGTACAATCAGTGTCCCTGTTGACCTTTGTATCTCAGTGGTCACGGTTGAAATTTATTACAATCAAAGTGTTGTCACTGTTGACCTTGGTTATCTCAGTGTCACTGTTGAATTTATTACATCAAGTGTCCTGTTGACCTTTTAATCTCAATGTCACTGTTGAATTTATTACATCAAGTGTCAACAGTTACCTTGTTGCCTCAGTTGTCACTGTTGAATCTATTACATCAAGTGTCGACTGTTGACCTTTTATCTCAGTGTCACTGGTGAAGTCTATTACATCAAGTAGTCACTGTGAACTTGTTGCCTCAAGTTGTTCACTGTTGCCTTGTTGCCTCAAGTGTCACTGTTGATGGTCTATTACCAGTGTTCACTGTTGACTCTTGGGTTGCCGTCAAGTGTCACTCTGTTTGACACTTGTTGCTCAGTGTCAGCTGGTTGACCTTGTTTTGCCGTCGAAGTGTCGCCCTGTTGACTCTTGGCTGGCCCGGGGTCAAGTGTGTCCCTGTTGAATCTATTACAATCAAGTGTCACTAGTTGGAACCTTTGATTGGCCTCCAAGTGGTCACTGTTTCTTGTTTGGCCAAGGGGAGGGTTCAAGTGTCACTGTTGAACTTGTTGCCATCAAGTGTCGAATTGTTGATCATGTTGCCTCAAGTGTCCGTTCGACATGTTTGCCTCAGTGTTGAGCTGACCTTAGGCTTGCTTCATAGCTTTGAGGCTTTCACTTTAGCTCAATATAAAATGTATCCATTGCTTCATATTTCAAAGAAAAAACTCTTGTACGGTAAGGACTGTGTTTTCCATACCATCTAGAATAATGATAAAGAGCGAAAGTGTGTCTGTCTGTCGTCTGTGTGTGTGGTGTTGTGTTGTTGTGTGGTGATAGGTTCCGCCCCGCTCGCGTGGCCCATCACATCATATGCACATTTTTTTTGGAAACAGGTTCGCCGAGGGAAGTTTTTTAAGCCCAGTATCGAATATGTTCCGATCACTTTTTTTTTTTTTTTTTTTTTTAGCAGACTATTATCGAGAATTTTGAAAAAGAAGTGGGTTGCGAGCAATTGATGAACCGTGATGTAACAGGGTGATGGGTATGGGTGAGTGAATGGGGTGGGGTGATGGGTAATGGTGTGGGTGTGGGTGATGATGGGTGGGGGTGATGGGTATGGTGAGGGAATAGGTTGGGGATGATGGGGTACTGGGTGAGTGAATGGGTGTGTGTGGATGGGTATGGGTGAGTGTAATGGGTGGGGTTGATGGGTATGGGTGAGTGATGGGTGGGGGGTTATGGTAATGGGTGAGTGAATGGGTGGGGGTGATAGTATGGGTGAGTGAATGGGTTGGGGGTGATGGTAATGGGTGAGTGAAGAGGTGGGGGGAATACCACATTTCTACATCCATACTTTTCCGGAAGTTAGAAGTGGCTATTTGAGTATCCGTGTTTTGGTTGGGCTTCGGCCCACCAAACACAGGTGTTGGTCGAAGGCACACCAGATAGCCCTCTCGCAGGAGCTAAGCCAAAGTTCCGCCCGTAGGGCGGCTTTGCGGCATGTAATATCTATATAGCCTCTATATAATTATTAGCCTCTATACAACAGGGTGTCCCTAAGTCTGGACACATAGGAAATCTCATTACTATATTTAATTTTCACCCCACCATCCGATGGTGACCATCAATCAACCACCGATGTTGGTGATATTGAGGTGGGTTGAATGTGGTTATGAGTAGTGTGGTGGATTGTGGTTGAGGTGGTGGTGCATTGTGGTGGTAGTGGTGATACCAGTGGTGGTGGTGATGGGTGTTGTGGGGGTGATGGTGTTGAGGTGGTATTGTGGTTTGGTGATTGGTAGTGGTGGTGATGATTGGTGGGGTGGTGGTGTTTTTGTGTTTGTTGAAGGTGTGTTGATGGTGGTGGTGTTTGAATGGTGGTGGTGTAGTGGTGTTGCTGGTGGTGGTGTTGAAGGTGGGGTTGATAGTGTGACAACCTTTACACACTCCCTTCACACTACCATCAACCCACCACCCACATCAACACACCATCACACCACCATCAACACTTTCAACAGCACCACCATCAACACCACCATCAACACCACTTCAACACCAACCTCACACCATCATCAACCACCTCAACCACCATCACCATCATCATCACACCATCATTCTTTATCAACACCACCATCACACCACCATCA
Organism: Chionoecetes opilio; assembly: GCA_016584305.1. Lineage (NCBI taxonomy): Eukaryota > Metazoa > Arthropoda > Malacostraca > Decapoda > Majidae > Chionoecetes > Chionoecetes opilio. The sequence goes on along the minus strand of JACEEZ010019231.1, from coordinate 11,574 downwards.
ACACCACCTTCAGCATTCAGCCCACCGATCACACACCTTCAACACCCATCATCAACACCACCATCAACACCACCCTCAGCACCACCTCAACGAACCACCATCACCACATCAAACATTCAACACCACCCTTCAACCACCATCAACCCCACCTTCAACACCACACCATCATCACCATCAACACCACCTCAACACCACCTTCACACCACCTTCACAACCACTCAACCACCAGCCTTCAACACCACCATCAACAACACCACACCATCATCACCACCACCACCACCACCTCACACCACCTCAACCACCACACCACCAATCATCAACACACCATCCAACACCACCATCAACACCACCTTCAGCACCCATCTTCAACACCAACCTTCAACACCACCATCAACACCAACATCAACACCACCTTCAACCCACCATCACGCACCATCACACCACCGTCACACCACCATCAACACCACCTTCACCCACCATCAACACCACCATCATACATCAACACCATCATCACACCACCTTCAACACCACCTCACACCACCTTCACACCACCTTCACCACCGACCCACAACACCACCTCAACACCACCTTCAAGCACCACCCTTCACACCATCAACACCACCTTCAACCCACCTTCAACACACCACCATCAACACCACTATCAACACCAACACTATGCTTATTTATATTTTCAGAGAAGAAAGTATAATAAACTTTGAAACCTGAATCCTCTTTTATACCTATAAGCTATAACTACCAAAGGGGTATAAGGGATTAGAGTCGAAGGTAATATATCATTAAAATCCCTTTAGCAGGGTTTTTCCTAGGATAAAAAGGGTATACAAGGGTTTTCCTAGTGTCTAAAATGGGATCCCCTATGGGGATTTAGAACATGATATCCCTTTTACATTATACCCTTTCAAGGGTATAACAAATATTTAAAACCCCCTATGTAAGGTTTATAAGTATATTTTACCTTGAAAAAGGGATAGTAAAGGGGATTCTAGTTTAAAATACCCCTAAGGGATGCTATTTTAACCGTAGGAAAACCCCTTGTATCCCTTTTATACCTTTAATTTTTGACAGTGATAGTGCTTGAAAAAGTTAGTATGCGCCTGTGGGTTTTGTTGCTGTTTTTGGGATGTAGTGCATTTTAAACGCTTAGATGCACCCGTGGTTCTGTTTTTGTTTTTTAGGGGTGCATTTAAAAGCTTTTATCCCTGTGGTTCTGTTCGTTGGTAGTGTAGTGCTGAAACAGCTTAGTATGCACCGTGTTCTGTTGTGTTTGTTAGTGTAGTGCCTTGAAACACTTAGTATGCCCCCGTGGTTCTGTTGCTGTTTTGAGTGTAGTGCATTGAAAAAGCTTAGTATGCCCCTTTTTTTGTTTCTTTTTTGGCCTTGGTTTTGTTTTTGTGTATGATTGAAAAAGTTTATGCCCCCGTGGTTCTTTGCTGTTTTAAATTCCTTTGTATTCCTTCCTCTCCTCTTCCACTTGTTTACGTTTTGAAATGTAGAAAAAAAATATACTATATTCATAATGATAAAAATTCTGTAGTATTTATTATCATTAAAAATTTTTACCGTTAAAAAGGGTTTTGGGCCGGAAAACTCTCTCTCCTCTCTCTCTCCTCTCTCTCTCTTTTCCTTTTCTCTTCTTCCTCTTCTCTCTCTCTCTCTCTCCTCTCTTACACAACCGCCTGAAAGGCTTGGGGGGTTGAGCGTCCCGGGACCCCTACGTGGGCCGGCGTTCGATCCCGGCCCCCTCATTCCTGGGGGTTTTTTCACGAGAATTGGGGGGGTTACTGTCCCCTTTAGCAAGGGAGGGGTTTGGTGGTGAAACTAAAGATCGGTGTAAAAAGTCCCCGCTGCACCGGGAGGGGTAAAATGGCGATCGCCAGTCTGACTCGCGTGAACAAGACCATGGGTGAATGAGTGAATGAATGACGCAAAGTCCCTTAATCGCTTCCTGTTATAGCACAACTTCACATGACCCAACCTAAATTGCTCTCTCTCTCTCTCTCTCTCTCTCTCTCTCTCTCTCTCTCTCTCTCTCTCTCTCTCTCTCGCTCATGGTGGCAGTTATTATGGTAGTCTTTTCACAGCTCAGTTCTCCCCCTATAAAACAGGCGTTCCATCCTCCCATTAGCAAGACTCGCAAGGCGGGGGACACGCAAGGCAGGTTCAGTGGTGTCTTTTGCTGCCTTCTTCCAAGAGCATGACGCAAACGCTTAGGGGTGTGGAGGGAGAGAGGGAGGGAGGGAGGAGGATAACAAAGTGAGGTAGTGGTGACTGGTGGTGGTAGTGTTGTGAATGTTATTGCTCTAGTTTAAAGTAGAGAAATGATCGTGTTCCATTTGTTAATGGTATTATTATTTTTTTATTACACTTATCATTGTTATTAGTATTTCCATTACTACTACTATATGTCTATAGGGGAGAGCGGGGCAGGCTGCATCGAGGGTAGGTTGCATCATTGCCTCTAACTCGCATTAACTTTTTTTATTATTATTATTGTTGTAGTTGTTGTAGTCTATAGTAGTAGTAGTAGTAGTAGTAGTAGTAGTAGTAGTATTAAGACGATGTACGTGTGATAACATGCGAGTTAGAGGCAATGATGCAACCTACCCTCGATGCAACCTGCCCCGTTCTCCCCTACTTACTACTACTACTAATACTACTACTACATCAACCGCCTTCACCACCATCATAATCACCCATACCGAGAAAAAAAATTCGTGTTTATGAAGAAAATTAGTATGAAGATATAATAAGTTCATCGCATTATTTTCACAAAGGCATGCTCTCTTTTATCTTTTATTCACACCCACGACTTAAAAAGAGAGAAGAAAAACATCTGACCTCACACTCACTATTAACTGACATGCATAAAACATCTTCCATTTTTACATTCGCATGTTCACATTAGCATGATTACCGTAGTTGTTTTTTCATTATTTATGTCTCCACCTGTGGCAGAGAGAGAGAGAGAGAGAGAGAGAGAGAGAGAGAGAGAGAGAGAGAGAGAGAGAGAATAGTCCACGTGTAGCAAATAAATAATATAAAAAAAGTATTGTCAACATCAGAAAAAAATGTAAACAACCTTAAGTCATAGTTGCACACTTCAGGAAACATATATACCTCTTAAGTAAATTGCGTTTTAAAAAAGTTGTAGTAGAGTTATTATGAGTGCGTGAGGAATCTTGGCTAAAGGAAATTTTTGGGGTCTTGATAAACGCTCCACAATTCTTTTATTTTTTTAATATTTTTTTAAATTTGCTTCCGTGTTATGGTTTTCCTTATATAACATCGTATTATCTGTCAGGCGTTCGCTCTTTGTTTATTTATCGCCAAGAGATAGTTCACGAAGGTGTCTGTGGCGTGGTGTTGTGTGTGTGTGTGTGTGTGTGTGTGTGTGTGTGAAAGATATATATATATATATATATATATATATATATATAGAGAGAGAGAGAGAGGAGAGGAGAGAGAGAGAGAGAGAGAGAGAGAGAGGAGAGAGAGAGAGAGAGAGAAGAAGAGAGAGAGAGAGAGAGAGAGAAGAGAGAGAGAGAGAGAGAGAAGAGAGAGAGAGAGAGAGAGAGAGAGAGAGAGAGGAGAGAGAGAGAGAGGAGAGAGAGAGAGAGATATTACTTCAATCTAAGTGTGTTAATCAGACTTAGCTGAGACAGAGACGCTGAACCTTCAACAAACAGGTCACATAAACTTTTCACCTTCCTCATGCGATTACTTAGAATAACTTAAGAAATACAACCAAAGTCACTATTGTTTAAAGTTGCTGAAGAAAAATACACACTATACGATTTATGAGAAGTATAGGCACTCAAAATTCCTTGCCATACGATACTGTAGATATGCAGGTATAAAGAAAAATCTATCATACATTTTTTCTTTTCACGTAATTGGGACCTGCCCAAGGCCAGAATAATAAAGAGCTCGCGTAATGTCAGTCCCCGTATAGCAGACAGTAAGGCTTGTAAAAGTGGGTTAGTCCTGTACAATGAGTTACAAATTATCAAACTTGTAGGACTATACTTATACCTAAATAATATTACGTTTCAG
>JACEEZ010019230.1:55000-63223 GCA_016584305.1 Chionoecetes opilio | reverse complement strand
CCCTTTTTTCAGCACCTTTTAATTCCCATTTGTTTTTGGCTAAAGAGACTTGTAACACATATATTTTAAGTAGTCATTTGCCCCTTTCTAATTGTATTTCTTTCTTCCTATTTACTCCCTTTCTAACACCTTCTAACATTTTCCTTTACTCCTTTCCTCATCCCTACTCTTATTTTTTCTTGTAATTTGTCCTGTCCTGCCTTACTTCCTTTCTAGCATCTACCTCCTTTACTACCTCGTTCAGCCCTACTCTATTTTTTCTTGTCATTTGCCTCGTCCTGCATTACTCTTTTTTTTTAACTCCTACATCCTTGACTCCCTACTCTCATCCCTACTCTATTTGCTGCGTTAGGTCACGTTTAGTTTTGGTTTGGTTAGATTGAGGTTAGGTTAGGTTAGGTTAGGTTAGGTTAGGTTAGGTTAGGTTAGGGTAGATTAGGGTAGGTTAGGTTAGGTTAGGTTAGGTTAGGTTAGGTTAGGGTAGGGTAGGGTAGGGTAGGTTAGGTTAGGTTAGGTTAGGTTAGGTTAGGGTAGGGTAGGGTAGGGTAGGTTAGGTTAGGTTAGGTTAGGTTAGGTTAGGTTAGGTTAGGTTAGGTTAGGTTAGGTTAGGTTAGGTTAGGTTAGGTTAGGTTAGGTTAGGTTACTTGCCACTTGTCCTGTCTTGCTATCTCCTTTTCTATCACCTAGGTTAGGTTAGGTTAGGTTAGGTTAGGTTAGGTTAGGTTAGGTTAGGCTAGGTTAGGTTAGGTTAGGTTAGGTTACTTGTCACTTGTCCTGTCTTGCTATCTCCCTTTCTATCACCTACCTCTTTTACTCCCTACTCTACTTTCTCTTGTCATTTGTCCCGTCTTGCTTTACTCCCTTCCTAACTCCTACCTCCTTTAATTCCTCACAAATCCCTACTCTATTCTATCTCGTCTTACTCCACTCCTCACCCCGTCTCGGCTAACGATGCAAACAAGCGTTGATAAAAAGAAAAGAGAGATTCACTGATTCTTGCATGGCCTTAAAGCTTTCTGTCAAGAGGATGTTTTCACCTAGCACTCTTGGCCTTTAAATCAAGTGTCAGTGTAGGTCAGGTGTGAGACAAGGACGGAACAGCTACCTGAGTATACCTGGACACGGAACAACTCTGTTTTAATACACTAACTACTTTTATGTATCGCATTTCAACTCTCTCTCTCTTTTTTTTTTATTCAAACATTCAAAAACATTAAAAAAAAACAATAAGCCCAAATCTCTCTCTCTCTCTCTCTCTCTCTCTTTTTTCCTCTCTCTCTCTCTCTCCCTTTTCCCCTCTCTCTCTCTCTTTTCCTCTCCCCCTCTCTCTCTCTCTCTCTCTCTCTCTCTCTCTCTCTCTCTCTCTCTCTCTCTCTCTCTCATAAGTCAGGACTCGCATTACTTTTTCTTACATTTTTAATACCTGCTGTTTTGTCGCCATATGTCTAAGTTTCTATATAATCCGTGGAGATGTAAGTAATGATATAATGGCATTGTATTCACACACGCACGTATAGTCGTAACTTCTGAATGTGTCATATGAGTGCCATGGTATCAGAGGATTAGTGATATGTCTCCATTAGCGTCGAGAATAGTATCTAAGAATGTCCATTTATATCGTAAGTTAACTATGTATTGCGTCAGGACAGTAGGTAGCATGATCAGTCTGCAATTGTGTCAAAAAAAAGTAATGTTACATCGAGAAAACACACACAAAGTTATGTTGTATCGAGAAAACACACAAAAAGTTATGTTATATCGAGAAAACACACACAAAGTTATGTTATATCGAGAAAACACACACAAAGTTATGTTATATCGAGAAAACACACACAAAGTTATGTTATATCGAGAAAACACACACAAAGTTATGTTACATCGAGAAAACACACAAAAAGTTATGTTGTATCGAGAAAACACATACAAAGTTATGTTGTATCGAGAAAACACATACAAAGTTATGTTGTATCGTGAAGTACAAAAATAAAAAATCTTAAGTCGAGAAAAAAAATAAGTGTAAAAAAAAGTGTCTAGTCATGTCAAAGAAGAAATGTCATGATGAGTGTCCAATCGTATCTAATCATATTTACTGTAGCGGCTTCCAATCACGCCAGTTGTAGGTGATTAGGTGATTAGGCGATTTAGATTTAGATTTAGATTAGATTTAGATTTAGATTTAGATTTAGATTTAGATTTAGATTTATACATTTATTTAGCCAAACAGTTATACATGTAATAAAAAATACATAATTATATAAAATTGGCTGAGCCTGTTGAGAGTAAACTCTCTTAAAAGGCTCCTATATATACACACTTGAAGATATCTAATTAATTAAACACATACAAATACACATACGACTAAATACGTATACATACACAAACACATAGGAACAAATACACACACATACACATGAGTAAATACACACACACACACACACATACACATATGAGCAAATACACACACATACACAATTACACATACGAGCAAATACACACACACACATACACATATGAGCAAATACACACATGTATTTGTGTGTATGGCGACGTGACATGTTATGTAGGCGACGTGACATATGCAATACCATGTTAATAAACGTAAAACCCAGTGGAACAACATTTATCCAAACCATTTATGTGATATTTTAAAACCAATCTATGACTAACCACCCACCCACCTACCCACATACGTACATACATACATACATATATTAACCTCCCACATACACATCCCACCCCCCACCCACCCACCCACCCACCCACCCACACACCACCCACACACCCCCCCACCCACCCACCCACCCACCCACCCACCCACCCACCCACACACACGCACACACGCACACACGCACACACGCACACACGCACGCACACACACACACACACCCACACACCCACACACACCCACACACCCACACACACACACACACACACACACACACACACACACACACACCCACACACACACACACACACATACACATACACACACACACACACATACACACACACACACACACACACAGACGCACACACACACGCACACATACATACATAACATAGACAGGGGATAAAGTAGGAGAATCTAATATATAAAGGGCAATGTCCATATGTTTGTTACCGTACTCCTCCCACAGTTTTTGTCGGAGAAGGCTGTAAGTGGTCTCATTAGAACCGGAAGGCTCTAACTTAGGTTTTTACTCTTTTATTTTTTCAATTCGGAGACTTTTCGGAGACTTTTTAGGAGACTCTTCATTTTTCGGATATTATTGGTTAGGGACGAGACGGGACGGGACGGGACGGGACGGGACGGGCGGACGGACGGGAGGGCGGGAAGGGACAGGACGGGACGGGACGGGACGGGGAGGGGAGGGGCGGGACGGGGCGGGACGGGACGGGATGGGACGGAACGGGATATTATTATGCATATTATTATACAAAAAAAAATAAACACGGGCAACGCCGAGTATCCTGTTAGTATAATATAAAAGAGAAAATTTGAGAGAGGAGGGAACAAAAAAATGATGAAATATACGAAGAGGAGGAACGAGAGAACAGGAGAAGGAAGATGAAGGAGAGAGAGAGAGAGAGAGAGATGAGAGAGGAGAGGAGGAGAGAGAGAGAGAGAGAGAGAGAGAGAGGAGAGAGAGAGAGAGAGAGAGAGAGAGAGAGAGAGAGAGAGAGAGAGAACGCCGAGAAGCAATAGAGGAACGGATAAAGGGAATGAGGAACACGTGGGAAGAGGAGAGAGGAAGAAGAAGAAGGAAGGAAGAAGGAAGGAGGAAAAAGAGGAGGAAAGGAGGGGGGAGGAATAGAGGGAAGGAAAAACAATGGGGAAAGGAACGGAAACCGAGGGAAGGTGCGAGGAAGGATAAAGGTGTGGGTGTGTGGGTGTTGTGGTGTGGATGGTGTGTGATTAATCATTGGGTGGTGCTGGTGACTGGGTGGTGTGATGTGTGTGTGGGTGTGTAGTGATGTATGTGTGTGTGTGTGTGTGTGTGTGTGTGTGTGTGTGTGTGTGTGGTGTGTGTGTGGTGTGTGTGTGGTGTGCGTGCGCGTGTGTGTGTGTGTGTGTGTGTGTGTGTGTGTGTGTGTGTGTGTGTGTGTGGTGTGTGTGTGGTGTGTGTGTGTGTTGTGGTGTGTGTGTGTGTGTGGTGTGTGGTGTGTGGTGTGTGGGGGGGGTGTGTTGTGTGGGGGGGTTTAAAAAAAATATGCAACACTTTATCTGAGAAGAGAAAGGAGGAAGGAAGAGATTAAAGGAGATAACGAGAGCAAAGAAATAAGAAGAAAAAGAAGCAGAATCAGAGAGGAAATGAGAGAAGAGAATGGAGGAGATAAGGAGGCAACAAAAAAAAAAGATGAGAGGAGTGGAGATGAGGAAGAAAAAGAGGAGAGGAGAGGGTGAGAAAAGGGATAGCAACATACAAAAAGGGAAAGGAGATGAGACAAAAAACTGAAATGAAAAGAAAGAAGAGAAAATACGCAAGGGAGAGTAAATAAGAAAGAGGGGAGATAGGAAAGAAGATAAGAAATAGATAAGATAGAAGATAGAGATAGGAATAAGAAGAAATAGAAGATAAGATAAGAAATGCCAAGTTCATATTTTTTTTTTTTATCCATGATGAGTACGAGTCTATTTTTTTAACAAGGCAAAAATTCGATTCTATCCTAAGGTCTCATGCTTAAAATGATGCCTATGTTTACCTGATAATATGGTTAACTATGATAAAATACAGCTGAAATTTAGAAGAAGTGTAGTATTCCCTTCTCCTGGCATCAAATATGAGTCAGTAAGCAGCAGAGGGGCAGGATTTTTCGCCTCGTTAAAAAATACATAGTGACTATAGTGACAATATATAGAAAAACAGGGCAAAAAAAGGAAAACAAGATAAGGGATCAAGATATAATACAAAAGGGAGATAAAATAAGAAAGACGAGAGATAAGAAATGCCAGTTGATAATTTCTTTTTTATTTATGATAACCACACACGAGTAAAATCAGTGATAAAAGAAAGACAGGAAAAAAAGGAAAATAAGATAGATTTCAAGCAGGAATATTTGGAGTCTTGCGAGTAAACAAGAGATAGGATAATAAATAAGAGAGATCAGAAATGTCAGTTGATATTATTTTCTTTTTGATCCCTGATGAGTACAATTAGTAACAAAATGGAGACAGACAAGAACACTCCTCCCAAAAAACAATGTAAATAAGATAGATTTCAGACAGGAATAGTTGGAGGAGAGGTTTTCAGGAGTGTGTGAAAGCGTGGTTATGCAAGTTAATGCCGGTAAGAGCCAGACATTAGCGGCGGGTCAGTGTGGTGTACCGATGCGTGGTGTACCGATGCGTGGTGTACCGATGCGTGGTGTACCAATGCGTGGTGTACCGATGCTTTTTAGCCCCGTACGAATAATTAAAAAGGCTGAAGAGGTGGCCGTTTAAACATTCAGGTGTAGTAAAGGTGAGGCGGCGGTAAACACACTTGTACACAGACAGGTGAGAGGAAATTAGGACTTGGAAGGGAAAAGAGAAAAATGAGAGAAAATAGATAAAATGAGAAGAAACAGAGAAATGAGGAAATAGAGAAAAAGAGAAGAAAAAGAAAGGAGAGATTTATGAGAGAAGATACAGAGAAAAGGAGAGAAAAAATGAGAAATGAGAGATTTAGAGAAAAAACAGAAATGAGAAGAAATAGAGAAATGAGAGATTTATGAGAAAATGCAGAGAAAGAGAAAAAACAGAGAAATGAGAGATTTATGAGAGAAAATACAGAGAAAGAGAAAAAATTAGAGATTTATGAGAAAAAACAGAAAGAGAAAAAATGAAAAATTTATGAGAGAAAATACAGAGAAAAAGAGAAAAAATGAGAGATTTATGAGAAAAAACAGAGAAAAAGAGAAAAAATGAGAAATTTATGAGAGAAAATACAGAGAAAGAGAAAAAATGTGAGATTTATGAGAGAAAATACAGAGAAAAAGAGAAAAAATGAGAGATTTATGAGAGAAAATACAGAGAAAGAGAAAAAATGAGATTTATGAGAGAAAATACAGAGAAAGAGAAAAAAGAAAAGAGAAAACAAAAGAGAAGAGAATTTATGAGAGAAAATACAGAGAAAGAGAAAAAATGAGATTTATGAGAGAAAATACAGAGAAAAAGAGAAAAAATGAGAGATTTATGAGAGAAAATACAGAGAAAAAGAGAAAAAATGAGAGATTTGAGAAAAAACAGAAAGAGAAAAAATGAGAAATTTATGAGAGAAAATACAGAGAAAAGAGAAAAAATGAGAGATTTGAGAAAAAACAGAGAAAAAGAAAAAATGAGAGATTTATGAGAGAAAATAGAGAAAAAGAGAAAAAATGAGAGATTTATGAGAGAAAATACAGAGAAAAAGAGAAAAAATGAGAGATTTATGAGAAAAAACAGAAAAAGAGAAAAAATGTGAGATTTATGAGAGAAAACAGAGAAAAAGAGAAAAAATGAGATTTATGAGAGAAAATACAGAGAAAAAGAGAAAAAATGTGAGATTTATGAGAGAAAATACAGAGAAAAAGAGAAAAAATGAGATTTATGAAAAAAATACAGAGAAAAAGAGAAAAAATGAGAGATTTATGAGAAAAAGAGAAAAAGAGAAAAAAGGAGATTTATGAGAGAAAATACAGAGAAAAAGAGAAAAAAGGAGATTTATGAGAGAAAATACAGAGAAAAAGAGAAAAAAGGAGATTTATGAGAGAAAATACAGAGAAAAAGAGAAAAAAGGAGATTTATGAGAGAAAATACAGAGAAAAAGAGAAAAAATGAGAAATTTATAAGAGAAATTACAGAGAAAAATAAAAATACGTGACAGAAAATTAACCTAAGAAATTGAAAGTCTTATCAGAATGCCTACCAAAAAAATAAAGAAAGAAAGAAAGACAAAAATTAAGTCAGAAAGAATTGCATGTGGGAGACAAATCACTTTAAACCCCAGGGATGTTATTCAGGGGCAAGATATTAATAAAAGAAATGGTAAGTGTAGAGGAGCCCAGACGACTGCGTGACAAAGTATAGCCCACAAACACTGTTATTTGCATGATGGAAACACGGATTGGTGGCAGGAGCGTGAAGGCAATAGAGATTTTAACCCACCAAGGAAATGTGGAAATGTGAGGTCGAAAGCGCCAAGGATGATATAGTGCCCGACATATACGTAGTGTCCTATTATGCGACATGGAAATGGGGGAAGAGAAATGTCCTCAGAAGGTGTGATTAGGAAAGGAGAGGAGCGAGACAAGGAAAAGGGGTGAAGAAAAGGGTGTGTGAGCGACAGAAGAAAGATGTGAGAGTGAGAAAACGGTTTTGCGTGTGACAGGGTGAGTTACTGAGAGAGAGAGAGAGAGAGAGAGAGGGGAGAGAGAGAAGAGAGAAGAGAAGAGAGAGAAGAGAGAGAGAGAGAGAAGAGAAGAGAAAAGGAAGAGAGAGAGAGAGAGAGAGAGAGAGAGAGAGAGAGAGAGAACAACAAAAAAAGCAAGGAAGTCCATGAACAACACACAAATATAAATCAGATTTGCAAGAGAGAGAGAGAGAGAGAGAGAGAGAGAGAGAGAGAGAGAGAGAGAGAGAGAGAGAGAGAGAGAGAGAGAGAGAGAGAGAGAGAGAGAGAGAGAGAGAGAGAGAGAGAGAGAGAGAGAGCAAAGAAATCCATGAACAAAACAGAGATAAATCAGATTTGTAAGACAGAATAATTGATGAAGACAAAATGTCAATGCTTAATTCAATTTTATCGCCTTGGAACTCACTACAACGAGTTAGCACAGACGAATGAAGCATTAAAGGTGCATTAATTATGGTGGGTGGTGTTAAAGTGTGCTGTTAGTGGTGGTTAGTGAGTAATAGTTAGTGGTGTACGATTTAAACTGTGCAAACCTTAAGTGGCGTGTGATTCGATATGAGGCATTGTTTGTTCTTAGTAGTAGTAGTAGTAGTGGTAGTGGTAGTAGTAGTGGTAGTGGTAGTGGTGGTGGTAGTAGTAGTAGTGGTAGTAGTAGTGGTAATAGTAGTGGTATTAGTGGTAGTAGTAGTGGTAGTAGTGGTAGTAGTAGTGGTAGTAGTAGTGGTAGTAGTGGTAGTAGTAGTAGTAGTGGTAGTAGTAGTAGTAGTAGTAGTAGAAGTGGTAGTGGTGGTGGTAGTAGTAGTAGTAGTAGTAGTAGTAGTAATAGTAGTGTCGTTAAAAATGTTGACACAGT
>JACEEZ010019230.1:30000-52500 GCA_016584305.1 Chionoecetes opilio | reverse complement strand
TAAAACAAAAAATAACGAAACAAACGATCATGATTTCTAAAAATTTTCTCACCTAGTACAGGATGAAACAAAAACTAACCAAACAAACTATCATGATTTTTAACTATGTTATCAACTAGTAGAGGAGAAAACAAAAACTAACGAAACAAACGATCTTGATTTTTTACTATTTTTTTTACTCGTACAGAAGAAAACAAAAACTAACGAAACAAACTATCATGATTTTTAACTATTATCTGAACTAGTAGAGGAGAAAATAAAAACTAACGAAACAAACGATCATGATTTCTAACAATTTTTTTACTAGTACAGGATGAAACAAAAACTAACGAAACAAACTATCATGATTTTTAACTACTTTCTCAACTAATAGAGGAGAAAATAAAAACTAACCAAACAAACGATCTTGATTTTTAACTACTTTCTCAACTAGTAGAGGAGAAAACAAAAACTAACGAAACAAGTTATCATAATTTTTTACTATATTTTTTACTAGTACAGGAGGAAACAAAAAATAACGAAACAAATGATCACTGTGTTATAACAATTTTCTTTTACTAGTACAGAAAATGATGCAAATGCCGCGACGCCCCGAGAGGCTGACACACTTTCACTACTATGAATATTCAGCGTTACCCCCTCCCCCTCCCTCCCTCAGGCCTCCCCCTCCCTCTCCCCCCCTCCCCTGCCCCCATTCCCCCTCCCCCCTATAGATGTTGTGGCCACAGCCGGAAATATCACCAATACATCACCAATGGTCCATTAAACGGCTGCAATACATCACCATCGCCACCACCATCACCACCACCACCGCCGTCACCGTCCCTTGCACCTCAGTAATTTAATCACCAAGATACGTAGAACCTGCCACCACCATCACCACCATTAATCAAAGTCACCACCCTGGCAGGCATCACTACGATCACCATCAACATCACCATCATCAAGACCCTCGAATATTCGCAAAAAAAAAAAAAAAAAGATCATTTCATATCCAACAGACTTTCCGTCAGATGTTTGCAAATATTTTCATCATATTTTTTCCCTCTTTCTTACTTAAAGATAACATGTGTGTGCCATTTATTAATCTATTCATATATTCAAGCTAACATATATATATCATTTTTTCATCTTGTCAGTTTAACATATTTTTGTATCGCTAAATGAGAGGAGGGCAAGACTGGGCAACGGCGCGGCACAGGTATAAAACAGGTATACGTATAGTTCGTTTAATAATGGAAGGCACCCCCCCCCCCCTCCCCTCCCCTCCCCACCCCTCCCCTCCCTCCACTCCCACTCCACCCCTCCCTCCCCTCCCTCCCCTCCCCTCCCTCCACTCCACTCCCTCCCCTCCCTCCCCTCCCTCCCCTCCCCTCCCCCTCCCCCCTCCCCTCACCCACTCCACTCCCCACTCCCACTCCACTCCACTCCACTCCACTCCACTCCACTCCACTCCACTCCACTCCACTCCACTCCACTCCACTCCACTCCACTCCACTCCACTCCACTCCACTCCACTCCACTCCACTCCACTCCACTCCACTCCACTCCACTCCACACTCCACCCACCCACATCCACTCCACCCACTCCCACACCACCCACTCCACCCCACTCCACCCACACCACCCACACCACCACTCCACACCACACCCACACCAAAACACACACACACACCACACCACACACACACACACACACACACACACACACACACACACACACACTTAAGCAAACTACTTCTTTGTTTTCTTTTGTCCTTGGTTAGTCCTTCTTAATGCAGAATACCCCACACGAAATATACAGGTAATGTAATCTAGACGTAGTAACCTGTTTAGATCATGTAATAATATAAAATGAATAGAGACAGAAAGCCACGAACGACCAGGACAAATTTCACCACAACCACATATCACTCCTGACGATACACTGCTTTAATCTTGACCTTACAACACCCCCTCACACCCCCCCTAAGTCCCCCACCACCACAACACCCCCCCACACAGCCCCCCACCACCACAACACATCTCTATCACCCCCCAAACCCTAACCACCCCCTCCTCCCCCGCCCAACCGCTCCTGAAGGCCGAAATCACAAGGACAGTCACCAATAATATCACCAACACGCACGAGACTCAACTTCTTTTCGGCGTCAAAGGGCAGCCAACGAAGACATTATACAGGATGGAAGAGAAAAAATCTGCAATGTATTACTCACGTCGCTGCAGGTAAATTCGAAGCGAACGTAATGAATGTTGGAATATATTTGGCTGTATAATAAGGGAGTGGAAGGAAGGAAGGAAGGAAGGAAGGAAGGAAGGAAGGAAGGAAGGAAGGAAGGAAGGAAGGAAGGAAGGAAGGAAGGAAGGAAGGAAGGAAGGAAGGAAGGAAGGAAGGAAGGAAGGAAGGAAGGAGGGAAAGAAAGAAGGAAGGAGGAACGAAGAAGGAAGGAAGGAAGGATTTAGGTTTAGTGTTTTGATGATTGTTTCGCTTGTGTGTGTGTGTGTGTATGTATGAGAGTGTGCGTGTGCGTGTGCGTGTGCGTGTGCGTGTGCGTGTGCGTGTGCGTGTGTGTGTGTGTGTGTGTGTGTGTGTATAACCAGCGACCACAACCACCACTACTACCGTCCATTTCCCCCATTATCCCGGAATTGGGACAGTAAAATGGACAGGACGCGGCTAATCAGTCAACAAAGCCGATGTTTTTTTTGGAGGGGGGATTTATTTCCATATTTTTGTTGCTTTTATTCTATTTCATATTCTGTCTTTTTTACGATTTCAACTATAGACATTTTTTTGTAACCTTAAGTGAATGGTATATATGTTTGTGTATATAAGTTTCTGCTTATGTTTGTCTGTTTGTATGTAAGTATTTATGTTAGTAGGTCCTCTCTCTCTCTCTCTCTCTCTCTCTCTCTCTCTCTCTCTCTCTCTCTCTCTCTCTCTCTCTCTCTCTCTCTCCTCTCTCTCCTCTCTCTCTCTCCTTCTCTCTCTCTCTCTCTCTCTCTCTCTCTCTCTCTCTCTCTCTCTCTCTCTCTCTCTCTCAGCACACCCCTCTCTCTCCCACCCCCTCTCTCAGCACACCCCTCTCTCTCCCCCCCCTCTCTCAGCACACCCTCTCTCTCTCCCCCCCTCTCTCAGCACACCCCTCTCTGTCCCCCCTCTCTCAGCACACCCCTCTCTCAGCACACCCCGTAAATCCTCTCCCAAACGCGCCATTTCACAAACACACACGCTCGCGCCTCACTCTCCTCCATCCCGGCATCGATACGGTCGCTTGCCTTGCCTTGCCCCAGCGACGAGTAAGATTCTCATGTATTACCAAGGGCCTACTTACATGCATACTGACACACACACACACACGCACACGCACACGCAAGTTCCTCCACTCCCTTCCTCTCTTCCTCATGTCTTATCTCTTCTTCATCACATCCCTTCCTCCTTTTCCCTTTCCTACATTGTTTATTTCCTTCCCTGTTGCCTTTGTTCCCTTTCCTCCCCTTCCATTACCACTACTCGCCTATGCAAAACGATTACGTCTTAAGCTTATTACTATAGGGTGGTGTTTATGCAATCTCATCGAGGGTGATCTAAGTGAAACGAGCTTTGGCTACTCAGGCGATAGATTCTCCCGTCAGACATCCCACGAATTAGATGCTGATGAAAGGACAGTGTTATCGCCCCTACAGTGCTATACCTGACTCGATCTCGCGGCTAAGGAAGCTAAAATGTTGAATAAATGATGTCCTCTAAATCATGTCCTCGTAAATGTTGTCCTCTAAATGTATTGTTGATGGAGTAAAGGGGGTAAGATGTTACATTATTTTTTGTCTACGTTAGAGCCTATAGCGCCTGTAGGCTTGAATCTTCCATCTTCATGCATCTGGCGTGTCATTTCTCAGTGTGGTTTAGTTTTAGCTGCTCTGGTTTCTGTCTGGGATTATTATATAAGGTGGAGAATACAGAATGTGTGAGAATGGTTGTGATATAGTATGGGGAAATCTTGCGTGTTTGAGAGTATGTTTCGTGTGTGTGTGTGTGTGTGTGTGTGTGTGTGTGTGTGTGTGTGTGTGTGTGTGTGTGTGTTGTGTGTGTGTGTGTGTGGGTGTGTGTGTGTGTTGTGTTGTGTGTGTGTTGTGTTGTGTGTGTGGTGTGTGTGTGTGTGTGTGTGTGTGTGGTGTGTTGTGTGTGTGTGTGGTGTGTGGTGTGTGTTGTGGGTGTGTGGTGTGTTGTGTGTGTGTGTGTGTGTGTGTGTGTGTGTGTGTGTGTGTGTGTGTGTGTGTGTGTGTGTGTGTGTGTGTGTGTGTGTGTGTGTGTGTGTGTGTGTGTGTGTGTGTGTGTGTGTGTGTGTGTGTGTGTGTGTGTGTGTGTGTGTGTGTGTGTGTGTGTGTGTGTGGTGTGTGTGTGTGTGTGTGTGTGTGGTGTGTGTGTGTGTGTGTGTGTGTGTGTGTGTGTGTGTGTGTGTGTGTGTGTGTGTGTGTGTGTGTGTGTGTGTGTGTGTGTGTGTGTGTGTGTGTGTGTGTGTGTGTGTGTGTGTGTGTGTGTGTGTGTGTGTGTGTGTGTGTGTGTGTGTGTGTGTGTGTGTGTGTGGTGTGTGTGTGTGTGTGTGTGTGTGTGGTGTGTGTGTGTGTGTGTGGTGTGTGTGTGTGTGTGTGTGTGTGTGTGTGTGTGTGTGTGTAAATATTTATTGCTATATAAATATACAAAAGCACAGAATTTTAATAATAGCAAGTGTCTGTCGAGCCGAAGCTCCCTGACAGGCAGATAACATTTAATATAGGTGCATTCAGACATGCCTAAACCCTGGCCCATAGCAAAATTATCCTTGACAGTACTATGTTATGAATAGTAGTAAAAAAAAAAAAAAAAAAAAAAAATAGTGTGTGAATTATGTGTTATTACATAACTTATACAAATGTAATAATAATAATAAATAAAATAATAAAAAATAAATAAATAAAATAAATTAGTTAGTTTTGCAATGGTTATACATACATGTCGAAATATCTCTGCTAAGAATTCTGAAGTATGAAATTTCTTATTTCCCTTTTGAATGCTAAATAGTTGTTTGTTTTAACTGAAGCTTTAATATTTAGTGGTAAGCTGTTGAATAACTTGGGGCCTGAACATAAAATACTGTTTTTATATAAAGCTGTTCTGAACTGTGGACAAATCAAATCTACATTATTGCTTCTAGTCTGATGAAGATTGTCAATAAATTTGAAAATTTCATTCCCTGTATCAAGTATAGACGTCCAGCCTCTGGCCCCTTTGCTTTTGGCTCAGTTCTTGCGGCTGGAACGTGACAGCGAGCCACGTTCCAGCCAATTAACTCATTACGTGAATTACTCATTAAGGGCTTGTTCTATGCAAAAAGTTTGTTTTACAGACCCCCATTGATTTTGACAGCACTTCTTGGATGTCGAATGTCAGCTCAATCCGACAATAATTAGGAGTAGTTTACGCTAATTACTCATTAAGGGCTTGTTTTACGCAAAAAAATTCTTCCGACGACCCTCATTGATTTTGACAGCACTACTTGCATGTCAAATTTCAGCTCAATCCGACAATAATTAGGAGTAGTTATACACTTTTTGGCGGAAACTTGGTTCCACGGGTCTTATGGTAAGCAATTGCAATAACTTGCAATAGACATTTTATAAATCAAGTATAGACGTCCAGCCTCTGGCCCCTTTGCTTTTGGCTCAGTTCTTACGGCTGGAACGTGACAGCGAGGCACGTTCCAGCCAATTAACTCATTACGTGAATTACTCATTAAGGGCTTGTTTTACGCAAAAAGTTTGTTGCACAGACCCCCATTGATTTTGACAGCACTACTTGCATGTCGAATGTCAGCTCAATCCGACAATAATTAGGAGTAGTTATACACTTTTTGGCGGAAACTTGGTTCCACGGGTCTTATGGGAAGCGACAGCGAGCTCCGCTCGCTGTCAATCAATCAAGTATAGACGTCCAGCCTCTGGCCCCTTTGCTTTTGGCTCAGTTCTTGCGGCTGGAACGTGACAGCGAGCCACGTTCCAGCCAATTAACTTATTACGTGAATTACTCATTAAGGGCTTATTCTATGCAAAAAGTTTGTTTTACAGACCCCCATTGATTTTGACAGCACTACTTGGATGTCGAATGTCAGCTCAATCCGACAATAATTAGGAGTAGTTTACGCTAATTACTCATTAAGGACTTGTTTTACGCAAAAAAATTCTTAGTGCTTATTTCTTACAGTAATTTTCTTAATTGGAAAGTGTCTCTGAAATAGTATATTGAATTCATTGAAAAATAAACTAAAGGATTCGGTGGGACAATTACATTGTAATAAGTTATTCCAATTTACCTTTTCTAAATCATAACTAAAGTTATTGAGGGCAGAGTCAGTTATATATCTCTATTGACGAATGCTGGGGGATCACATACTGCATGTTTGAATTGTGAATATTACTGGAAAATGGTCTGAAATATCTGAATTAATTATATAGTTCCCGACATTTACCTCTGCTTGTGTTGACCCTATGTGGTCAATAATTGTGGCGGTTGTATCTGTGACTCGTGTAGGTTTTGTGGTCAATGGAAATAAAGAAAATGAATACATTAGATTACAAAGTTCCCGAACATTAATGTCACTGCATTTTAACAAATCTAAATTGAAATCACCAAATGCAAAGATGCCTTGAAATTTTTTATCATACGCTAAAGATAAAATATCCGTAACAGCATTTATGAATTTATCTATGTTGCCACTATGTGTGTGTGTGTGTGTGTGTGTGTGTGTGTGTGTGTGTGTGTGTGTGTGTGTGTGTGTGTGTGTGTGTGTGTGTGTGTGTGTGTGTGTGTGTGTGTGTGTGTGTGTGTGCGTGTGCGTGTGCGTGTGCGTGTGTGCGTGTGCGTGTGTGTGTGCGTGTGTGTGTGTGTGTGTGCGTATTAACATAACATAAACCACATTATCAAGCATGAAATTCGCCATTTATCAAGAAAAACCTTATTTCTCAATATTCCAAAACACATGACTAAACGAGCTATCATTTCTAGGGTAAATCTAAGCAAAGAAAAAATAATCTAACATTCCCATTTGTAAAGAGACGGCCATCACAGGGTAGACATTAATAATCCAATAACTATAATCCACATCTCTCCCCTTATTAGCAATTCAATAATGACCTAATAATCTCTTTCCCTGACCTATGAAGAGAACCAATAATCGTAATGACGTCAATCTATAACCCTCAGTCATGACTTTCCTGCCTACTATCCAACTTTTCATTCACTTAACAATCCAGATTTGCATACTTTTTCAAAACCAAAATTTTTAAAAAAATTTAAAAAAAAACATTTAAAGGAATTTTTTTTTGGGGTTTTAAAAAATTTTTAATGAAATTTTAAAAAAAATGTTATGGCCTTCACTTTTGGGTTTTAAAATTTTTTAAAGGGAAAGAAAATAAAATTTTTTTTTTTTTTTTCCCCCTTTTTTGGAAAAATTTTTTTGTTTTAAAAAATTAAATTTTTAAAAAATTTTTAATTTTTTTTTAAATTTTTTTTTTTTTTTTTTTTTTTTGGGTTTTTTGGGGGGGGGGGGGAAATTTAAGCTAGCATTAATTTGTTTTATATATTATAAAAAAAGAATTGGTTTTTCCCTTTGGGGCCCCTTTAAATAAAAATTGGGATGTACCCTTTTTAAAAAAAAAAATTTGTTTTTAAGAGGTAACTGCAAAAAAGTTGTAACGGCACCCCCCTTATCCCGACATGTTTTAATTTTATCTAACAAAATACAATGATTTAATGAGTCAAATGCTTTGGATAAATCAATGAAAATCCCAACCACATAAAGCTTCTCTCAAAAAGGTATACACATTTTTGACAAAGTTTAATATAGCAGTTTCTTTTGAGTGATTTGCTCTAAAGCCGTGTTGATATTTAGTTAATAGGTTATTTTTTTCAAGGTAGTTAAACGGGGACGCAATAATTTTTCATATACTTTACTGCAAGCAGGTAAGATTGAAATTGGCCTGAATGTTGATGTCGCATCTATTACCAGACTTGAATATAGGAAGATTTTGACTTTTTTAAATGATCAGGAAATATGCCTCTTTTTAATGTTAGATAATAATATAGGTTAATGGGATGGCCAATGATTCAAATGAATGTTTCAGTATTTTAGGAGAAATTTCATCATATCCTGGACAAGTAGATTTTAGGCCTTAAATTATTGGTTACTTCGCGGTATTTTTTGGGGTCATGTACAAAAGAGAAGGCGGCTGACTTAAATACCTCATATAATCGTCGTCAGAAAAATTTTGATTCTAAATGACCAAGATTAATAAATGTTCATTAAAGACAGTGAGATGTTAGTGCAAGGTGGATCTAATGATGTTGTATTTTTGGCTTTATGGTTCTGCCTAGAAGGGAGTTTATGGTATTCCAATGGGATTTGGGATTCCTTGATTATTTTTAGCTTTTTTTTATAATATTCATTTTTGGCTAATTTTAAGTTTTAGTTATGTTGTTTCTATATTGCCTGTATGTTTTTTATATGTTAGAGGCCACTTACTTGCTAGTCTTGCCAACCTGTTTTTTCAGTAATGCACCTTTTTTAGAGGGAGGTTTTATGGTTAAGACGTGCATTTTTAAGAATTTTTTTAAATTGGAAAGGGTCTGAAATAGTATATTGAATTCATTGAAAAAATAAACTAAAGGAATCGGTGGGACAATTACATTGTATAAGTTATTCCCAAATTTTCTTTCTAAATCATACCCAAAGTTATGAGGGCAGAGTTTAGGTATTTTATCTCTATTGACGAATGCTGGGGGATTACATATGCATGTTTGAATTGTGATATTTTCTGGAAATGGTCTGAAATATTCCTGAATTAATTATATAGTTCCCGCAATTTACCTCTGTTGTGGGTTTACCTATTGGTCAATAATTGGCGGTTTATCTGTGACTCGTGTAGGTTTTGTTTGGTCAATGGAAATAAGAAAATGAATACATTAATTCAAAGTTCCCCCAACATTAATTCACTGCATTTTAAACAAAAACTAAATTGAAACACCAAAACAAAGATGCTTGAAATTTTTTATCATACCTAAAAAAAAATATCCGTAACAGCATTTAAAATTTATCTATGTTCCCCCCCGTTGTGTGTGTTGGTTTTGTGTGTGTGTGTGTGTTGTGTGGGTTGTGTGTGTGTGTGTGTGTGTGTGTGGTGTGTGTGGGTGTGTGGGGTGTGTGTGTGTGTGTGTGGTGTGGTGTGCGTGTGTGTGTGCGTGTGTGTGTGTGTGTGTGCGTATTAACATAAATAAACCACATTATCAAGCATGAAAATTCGCATTTATCAAGAAAAACCTTATTTCTCAATATTCCAAAAACATGACTAAACGAGCTATCATTTCTAGGGTAAATCTAAGCAAAGACAAAAAAATAATCTAACATCCCATTTGTAAAGAGACGGCCATCACAGGGTAGACATTAATAATCCAATAACTATAATCCACATCTCTCCCCTTATTAGCAATTCAATAATGACCTAATAATCTCTTTCCCTGACCTATGAAGAGAACCAATAATCGTAATGACGTCAATCTATAACCCTCAGTCATGACTTTCCTGCCTACTTATCCAAACTTTTCATTCACTTAACAATCCAATTTGCCTTAATTACGCTTCATCCTCATTCCCTAATCTTCCTCTTCATCTTCCTCTACTTCCCACTGTCTCCTAATCGACCCTCCTTCCTCTTCGTCACCCTCTTCTTCCTCTTCTTCATCTTCTTTCTCTCCCTCACCCTCTTCATCCTCTTCTTTCTCTGCCTCACCCTCTTCTTCATCTTCTTTCTCTGCCTCACCCTCTTCTTCATCTTCTTTCTCTGCCTCACCCTCTTCTTCATCTTCTTTCTCTGCCTCACCCTTCTTCATCCTCTTCTCTGCTCACCTCTCATCCTCTCTCTTTTCCTCACCTTCTTCCTCTTCTTTCTTGCCTCACCCTCTTCATCCTCTTCTCTTCATCCTCTTCCTCACCCTCTTCTTCCTCTTCTTTCTCTTCCTCACCCTCTTCATCCTTTTCTTCCTCTTCCTCACCCTCTTCATCCTCTTCTTCCTCTTCCTCCCCCTCTTCTTCCTCTTCTTTCTCTGCCTCACCCTCTTCATCCTCTTCTTCATCCTCTTCCTCACCCTCTTCATCCTTGTCTTCCTCTTCCTCACCCTCTTTCTCTTCCTCTTCTTCATCCTCCATTCTTAATCAACAAACCATCGCACTGATTTTCGCTTGTCTTATCAATCTTATCCTTAACTTCCCTATTCTCTTCCCCCTCCTTATCCACTTAATTTGGTGAACGATCAACCTCATAATACCCCATCATCAATACCGCCCCATACATCCCCATAGTCTCTTCCCATTCACTCCCTATTATTTGTACATTTTATTTATCTTCCCCATTATTTTTCTCTCTAAATCTTCTTCCTCTGACTGTCCTCAATATCAAGCATCTACTTTTTAAATTATCTGTTTTTATACTTTCCATTTCTTTCATTTATTCCTATTACCATGTTATTATTTTTTCTCTTTAGAGTTCTGCTTCACTTCTTTCTTTTTCTATGTCTCTTCCTCCCCATTCTTATGTAGTTTCAGTCCATCTATGAGTCTCAAAGTCCATTTCGTTTCCATCCACTATACTTAATCACCCACATCTCGACCACATCTCGCATAGTAATTCCAATTCATTCCTAATATTTATCCTCATTTATCCTCTTTAATCTCTTTTTTTATTATCTTTTATCCTAATATTCCTCTTAACCTCCCATCTTTTACGCATCCATCCATATTATTTTCCTCTGTTTAAGCCCTCATTCACTAGTATAATCCCTTCATCCTCTTCCTACTCATCCGTCTCTCATCCACATAGCATACCCCCACAATAATCATTTTATCATCCCTTCTTCTTCCTTCTCATCCGTCTCCCATCCACATCACACAATCACATCCATTTCCACCTTAACGTTCCATTCCTCCACCTCGTCCTAGTGATGTCGAGGCGATGTCCCGGCGTCTGCTCTCTACCAATGGCTATATAGACCCTGTTGAGCTCCTGTCTATGTCCTTAAAGTTATGTAAACAAGCGCAATGGAAGACCTTTCAATGGGCGAAGGTCAGAAGGAGGAGGAGAAGGAAGAGGAGGAAAAAAAGGGGGAAAAGGGGGAGGAAAGAGAAGGGGGAGGAGGAAGAGCGGAGGGGGAGGAAGAGAGGAGGAGGGGGAAGAGCAGGAGGAGGAGAAAGAGGGGGGAGGGGGAAGGAGGGAGAGGAGGAGGAAGAGCAGGAGGAGGAGAGGAGGAGGAGGAGGAGAGGAGGAGGAGGAAGAGCAGGAGGAGGAGGAGGGGGAGGGAGGAGGAGGGAAGGGGGAAGAGCGGAGGAGGAGGAAGAGCAGGAGGAGGGGGAAGAGAGGAGGAGGAGGAAGAGCAGGGGGAGGAGGAGGAAGGGGAGGAGGCGAGGAAGGGCAGGAGGAGGAAGGAGGAGAGGAGGAGGAGGGAGGAGGAGGAGCAGGAGGGGAGGAGGAGGAAGAGCAGGAGGAGGAGGAAGAGCAGGAGGAGGAGGAGACAGGAGGAGGAGGAAGAGCAGGAGGGGGAAAGGGAGGAGAAGGAGGAGGAGGAGGAGGAGGAGGAGAGGAGGAGGAGGAGGAGGAGGAGGAGGAAGAGGAGGAGGAGGAGGAAGAGCAGGAGGAGGAGGAGGAGGAGGAGGAAGAGGAGGAGGAGGAGGAAGAGCAGGAGGAGGAGGAAGAGCAGGAGGAGGAGGAAGAGCAGGAGGAGGAGGAAGAGCAGGAGGAGGAAGAGGAGGAGGAGGAGGAGGAGGAGGAGGAGGAGGAGGAGGAGGAGGAGGAGGAGGAGGAGGAGGAGGAGAGGAGGAGGAGGGGGGAGGAGGGGAGGAGGAGGGGGAAAGGGAGCAGGAGGAGGGGGAAGAGCAGGAGGAGGAGGAAGAGCAGGAGGGGGGAGGAAGAGCAGGAGGAGGAGGAAGGGGCAGGAGGAGGAAGAGGAGAAGGAGGAGGAGGAGGGGGAGGAGCAGGAGGAGGAGGAGGAGGAGGAGGGGGAGGAGGAGGAGGAGGAAGAGCAGGAGGAGGAGGAAGAGCAGGAGGAGGAGGAGGAAACATATGATGGTGATCATAACTAATACAAACAGTTTCTCTTGACGTTTCACATTAAAAAGGTGAAAAAAAGTTGTAATGGTGAATGAGGCCATGGTATGAATTGTTCTGGAAATGAAGAGAGCGAGAGAGCGAGAGAGCAAGAGAGCGAAAGAGCGAAAGAGCGAAAGAGCGAAAGAGCCAGAGAGCGAGAGAGCGAGAGAGCCAGAGCGAGAGAGGGGGAGAGCCAGAGAGTGAGAGTGAGAGCGAGAGCGAGAGGAGAGAGGGGAGAGAGAGAGAGAGAGAAGAGAGAGAGAGAGAGAGAGAGAGGGGGGGGAATAGAGGGAATAGAGAAGGAGGAAAGGGGAGGACAATAGAGGAAGATAACCATATTTATGTTCTCGTTTGTTTCAAAAGTCTGTATGTAAAACAGAAACACACACGCACACACACTTCAACTTCAGTGACTTAAATTTAGGGCTCTCTCTCTCCTCTCTTCTCTCTCTCTCTCCTCTCTCTCTCTCTCTCTCTCTCTCTCTCTCTCTCTCTCTCTCTCTCTCTCTAGTTATGATGTATAGCGTCTATAATGCTGGAGCGGCGGTTATGGTGGTAATAATGGAATTTATCATCAAGATGGCGATGGTGGTTGTGGTTCTTAATGATGATGGTGGTGGTGGTGGGTTGTTACTACCACCACCTCCTCCACCACCACCACCCCCACCACCATCACCCCCAACATCACCACCCCCACCACCACCTCCATGAATCACAAGACTCACCAGTTATTCACGTTTTATTCCCTCCACCTGTTAAATTACACATAAATTCCCTAAAAGTATACCCTTGTTAGACCCATTCCTCAGTTTCTATCTACTTCTCACGTGTAGTAATAATAATTACTTTTTTTTATTTATTTTTTTACATCACAGGGAACTGGCCAAGGGCACAACAAAAATGGGTAACACAAAGCCCGCTTAGTTGCCAGTCTCTATAAAGAAGACAGTAAGAGAATAAAATAAAACAGAGGGTAGGCCAATTTAGTTCGGGAGGTGTCTTGTTACTTTTTTCTTTTGAAAAGATTTAAGTCAAGGAAATTGGAAAAGAGAAAAAGGAAGGGGAGTTCCAGAGTTTACCAGTTTAAAGGGATGGAAAGAGTACAGATACTGATTAACTCTTGCATTAGGAAGATGAACAGAATTAGGGATGAGAATGAGTAGAAAGTCTTGTGCAGCGAGGCCCCGGGGGGGCATGCAGTTAGCAAGTCAGGGAAGAGCAGTGAGCATGAAAATAACGGGGAGAAGAGAGCAAGAGAAGCAAATTGCGGGCGGTGATTTAAAAGATTGAAGACAAGTCAGTCAGAGGAGAGGGTGATGAGACGAAAAGCTTTTGATCAAACCCTGTTTAGGAGAGCTGTATGAGTGGATCCTCCCCAAACATGTGAGACATACTCCATACATGGGCGGAAAGGCCCCTGTAGAGAACAAGCAATTGGGAGGGGGAAAAAAAAAGGACGCAAAGGGGCCACAGCACACCTAACTTCTTAGAAGTGTTTAAAAGATATGAGATGTGAGATTTCCAGTTCAGATTTTTAATAAAGGAAGTCCTAGAATGTTCATTGTAGAAGAAGGAGACAGTTGAGTGTCATTGAAGAAGAGGGGATAGTTATCTGGTGGTTTTGTCGAGTAGATAGGTGAAGAAATTGGGTTTTTTAGGGCATTGAACAAAACAAGGTTGCTTTGCCCCAAACAGAAATTATAGAAAGATCAGAAGTTAGGGCTCGGTGGCATCTCTCCGTGAATCACTTAGTTCCTGTTTAGTTGGACGTCTATAAAACGACGTTGAAAAATGCAGGGTAGATCATTAGCGTAGGGGTGGATAGGGCTTTGAGTTAGACTTAGAAAATCATTAATGAATAATAGAAAGAGAGTGGGTGATAGGACAGAACCCTGGGGAACACCACTATTGATAGATTTAGGAGAAGAACAATGTCCGTCACAGTAGCTGCAATAGAACGGTTTGAAAGGAAACTTAAAATGAAGGTACAGAGAGAAGGATAGGAAACCGAATGAGGGTAGTTTGGAAATTAAAGATTTGTGCCAGACTCTATCAAAAGCTTTTGATATGTCAAGGGCAACAGCAAACGTTTCACCGAAACCCCTAAAGGAGGATGACAAGATTCAGTTAGGGGAAAACAGGAGATCGCCAGAGATCGCCCTTTACGGAAACCGTACTGACGATCAGATAGAAGATTGTGAGCAGATAGATGCTTAAGAATCTTCTTATTAAGTATAGATTAAAAAAAAATTTAGAAAGGCGGAAGTCAAAGCTATAGGACGGTAGTTTGAAGGATTAGAACGGTCACCCTTCTTAGGAACAGGTTGGATGTGAGCAAATTCCAGCAAGAAGGAAAAGGTGGAAGTAGATAGACAAAGACGGAAAAGTTTGACCAGCAAGGTGCAAGCACAGAAGCACAGTTTTTGAGAACAATAGGAGGGACTCCGTCAGGACCGTAAGCCTTCCGAGGATCTAGGGCCAGAAAGGGCAAAGAAAACATCATTCCGAAGGATCTTAATGACAGGCATAATATATTCAGAGGGTGAAGGAGAAGGAGGAACAAGCCCTTCATCAGGGCCCGAATGGAATTTTTAGCCAATGTTTGAGCGAAGAGTTCAGCTTTAGAAGTAGATGAGACAGCTGTGGAGCCATCTGGGTGAAGCATAGGAGGGAAAGATGAAGAAGAAAAATTTTAGAGTGTATTAGCTAGATGCCAGAAGTCACAAANTGGCTCTGGGAAGGGGGTCCGAATTTTTGGCAGGCTAAAAAAGTTTGTTTACAGACCCCCATGATTTGACGCACTTCTTGATGTCGAATGTCAGTAAATCACATATAGGAGTAGTTTACGCTAATTACTCATTAAGGGCTTGTTTTTACGCAAAAAAATTCTTCCGACGACCCTCATTGTTTTTGACAGCACTACTTGCATGTCAAATTTCAGCTCAATCCGACAAAAATTAGGAGTAGTTATACACTTTTTGGGGAAACTGGTTCCACGGGTCTTATGGTAAGCAATTGCAAAAAACTTGCAATAGACATTTTATAAATCAAGTATAGACGTCCAGCCTCTGGCCCCTTTGCTTTTGGCTCAGTTCTTACGGCTGAACGTGACAGCGAGGCACGTTTCCAGCCAATTAACTCATTACGTGAATTACTCATTAAGGGCTTGTTTTACGAAAAAAGTTTGTTGCACAGACCCCCATTGTTTTTGGGACAGCACTACTTGCATGTCGAATGTCAGCTCAATCCGACAATAATTAGGAGTAGTTATCATTTTTTGGCGGAAACTTGGTTCCACGGGTCTTATGGGAAGCGACAGCGAGCCCCGCTCGCTGTCAATCAATCAAGTATAGACTTTCCACCCTTTCTGGCCCCTTTGCTTTTGGCTCGTTCTTGCGGCTGGAACGTGACAGCGAGCCACGTTCCAGCCAATTAACTTATTACGTGAATTACTCATTAAGGGCTTATTCTATGCAAAATTTGTTTTACAGACCCCCCATTGATTTTGACAGCACTATTTGGATGTCGAATGTCAGCTCAATCCGACAATAATTAGGGAGTAAGTTTACGCTAATTACTCATTAAGGACTTGTTTTAACGCAAAAAAATTCTTAGTGCTTATTTCTTACAGTAATTTTCTTAATTGGAAAGTGTCTCTGAAATAGTATATTGAATTCATTGAAAAATAAACTAAAGGATTCGGTGGGACAATTACATTGTAATAAGTTATTCCAATTTACCTTTTCTAAATCATAACTAAAGTTTTGAGGGCAGAGTCAGTTATATATCTCTTATGACGAATGCTGGGGGATCACATACTGCATGTTGAATTGTGATATACTGGAAAATGGTCTGAAATAAACTGAATTAATATATAGTTCCCGACATTTACCTCTGCTTGTTGTTGACCCTATGTGGTCAATAATTGTGGCGGTTGTATCTGTGACTCGTGAGGTTTTGGGGTCAATGGAAATAAAGAAAATGAATACATTAGATTACAAAGTTCCCGAACATTAATGTCCACTGCATTTTAACAATCTAAATTGAAATCACCAAATGAAAAAGATCCCTTGAAATTTTTATCATACGCTAAAGATAAAATATCCGTAACAGCATTTATGAATTTATCTATGTTGCCACTATGTGTGTGTGTGTGTGTGTTTGTTGTGTGTGTGTGTGTGTGTGTGTGTGGTGTGTGTGTGTGTTGTGGTGTGTGTGTGTGGTGTGGGGTTGTGTGTGTGTGTGTGTGTGTTGGCGTGTGCGTGTCCCGTGTGCGGTGTGCGTGTGCGTGTGTGTGTGCGTGTGTGTGTGTGTGTGTGCGTATTAACATAACATAAACCACATTATCAAGCATAAAATTCCCGCCATTATCAAGAAAAACCTTATTTCTCAATATTCCAAAACACATGACTAAACGAGCTATCATTTCTAGGGTAAATCTAAGCAAAAAAAAAAATAATCTAACATTCCCATTGTAAAGAGACGGCCACCCAACAGGGTAGACATTAATAATCCAATAACTATAATCCACATCTCTCCCCTTATTAGAAATTTCCCAATAATGACCTAATAATCTCTTTCCCTGACCTATGAAGAGAACCAATAATCGTAAGACGTCAATCTATAACCCTCAGTCATGACTTTCCTGCCTACTTATCCAAACTTTTCATTCACTTAACAATCCAATTTGCCTTAATTACGCTTCATCCTCATTCCCTAATCTTCCTCTTCATCTTCCTCTACTTCCCACTGTCTCCTAATCGACCCTCCTTCCTCTTCGTCACCCTCTTCTTCCTCTTCTTCATCTTCTTTCTCTCCCTCACCCTCTTCATCCTCTTCTTTCTCTGCCTCACCCTCTTCTTCATCTTCTTTCTCTGCCTCACCCTCTTCTTCATCTTCTTTCTCTGCCTCACCCTCTTCTTCATCTTCTTTCTCTGCCTCACCCTCTTCATCCTCTTCTTCTTCCTCACCCTCTTCTTCCTCTTCTTTCTCTGCCTCACCCTCTTCATCCTCTTCTTCATCCTCTTCCTCACCCTCTTCTTCCTCTTCCTCACCCTCTTCATCCTTTTCTTCCTCTTCCTCACCCTCTTCATCCTCTTCTTCCTCTTCCTCCCCCTCTTTTTTTCCTCTTCTTTCTCTGCCTCACCCTCTTCATCCTTTTCTTCATCCTCTTCCTCACCCTCTTCACCCTTGTCTTCCTCTTCCTCCCCCTCTTTCTCTTCCTCTTCTTCATCCTCCATTCTTAATCAACAAACCATCGCACTGATTTTTCGCTTGTCTTATCAATCTTATCCTTAACTTCCCTATTCTCTTCCCCTCCTTATCCACTTAATTTGGTGAACGATTCAACCTCATAATACCCCATCATAAATTTACCCCCCCCATACATCCCCATAGTCTCTTCCCATTCACTCCCTATTATTTGTACATTTTATTTATCTTCCCCATTATTTTTCTCTCTAAATCTTCTTCCTCTGACTGTCCTCAATATCAAGCATCTACTTTTTAAATTATCTTTTTTAATACTTCCATTTCTTTCATTTATTCCTATTACCATGTTATTATTTTTTCTCTTTAGAGTTCTGCTTCACTTCTTTCTTTTTCTATGCCCTTTCCCTCCCCATTCTTGTAGTTTCAGTTCATTATGAGTCCTCAAAGTCCATTCTTTTCCCATCCACTATACTTAAAATCACCCACATCTCGTCCCATCTCGCATAGTAATTCCAATTCATTCCTAATATTTATCCTCATTTATCCTCTTTAATCTCTTTTTTTATTATCTTTTATCCTAATATTCCTCTTAACCTCCCATCTTTTACGCATCCATCCATATTATTTTCCTCTGTTTAAGCCCTCATTCACTAGTATAATCCCTTCATCCTCTTCCTACTCATCCGTCTCTCATCCACATAGCATACCCCCACAATAATCATTTTATCATCCCTTCTTCTTCCTTCTCATCCGTCTCCCATCCACATCACACAATCACATCCATTTCCACCTTAACTTTCCATTCCTCCACCTCGTCCTAGTGATGTCGAGGCGATGTCCCGGCGTCTGCTCTCTACCAATGGCTATATAGACCCTGTTGAGCTCCTGTCTATGTCCTTAAAGTTATGTAAACAAGCGCAATGGAAGACCTTTCAATGGGCGAAGGTCAGAAGGATTACATAGGATTACATAGGAGTAACAGACACCAGGAGACCTATTGGTCCATAGCGAGGGTATCTGCTGAACTACATACTACTAAACTATCAACTACTTGTAAAAAACAGTTGGAAAATGATACCATGTCCCTAAAGAGGATAGGAAATGGAAGTTTCATAGTGCAGAATGATAGGATATGAAAAATACTAACTACAACTACCACTACCACTACACTATCGATACGGGGGACTAGATACGAATTCGCACTATCATACCCTTTTACTTTACAGTGCGCGCAAGTCTGTTTTTTGAATGTATTTATTGTGTTGGCTCGACAACATTTGCTGGTAACTTATTCCATCGATCAACGACTCTAACATTAAAAATAATTTTTACGGAGATTGGTGATGCAACGTTGACCGTTTAGTTTTAAACCATTATTCTTGTTGTCACTTGAGTTGAAAGCTCGAATAGGTCCTCTTGATTAATGACATCAAAAAACCTTTTAGGATCTTAAAGGTTCTATCAAGTCCCCACGGATTCTACGGATTCTACGGAGGAGGAGAAGGAAGAGGAGGAAGAGGAGAAGGAGGAGGAAGAGCAGGAAGAGGAGGAAGAGCAGGAGGAGGAGGAAGAGCAGGAGGAGGAGGAAGAGCAGGAGGAGGAGGAAGAACAGGGGGGAGGAGGAGGAAGAGCAGGAGAGGAGGAAGAGCAGGAGGAGGAAGAGGAGGGGAGGGGAGGAGGAGGAGGAGGGGGGAGGAGGAGGAAAGGGGGAGGAGGAGGAGGGAGGAGGAGGAGGAGGAGGAGGAGGAAGAGCAGGAGGAGGAGGAGGAGAGCAGGAGGAGGAGGAAGAGCAGGAGGAGGAGGAAGAGCAGGAGGAGGAGGAAGAGCAGGAGGAGGAAGAGGAGAAGGAGGAGGAGGAGGAGGAGGAGCAGGAGAGGAGGAGGAGGAGGAGAGGAGGAGGAGGAGGAGGAGGAGGAGGAGGAGGGGGAGGAAGAGGGGGAAAGGAGGAGAGCAGGGGGGAGGAGGAAAAAAGGAGGGGAAAAAACAAAAGGGAAGAAAAAAAGGGGGAAAAAAAGGGTAAGGGAGAGGAGGATAATAGGGAAAATAAACGAGGGAGGAGGGAGGAGGGGGAAAAGGGGGAAAAAGGAGAAAAGGAGGAGGGGAAAGGAGCGGAGAGGAGGGGGAAAAACCAAAGGTGAATAACAAAACAAAACGGGGCCCGAGAATTTAAAAAGGGGAAAAAGGGGGAAAAGGGAAAAATGAGGGAAAGGGGAGAATTGGGGGGGAAAAGGGGGAAAGAAAAGGAAAAAGGGGAGGAAAAAGGGGAGGGAAAAAGGGGAAAAGGGGCGAAAAAAGCCCGCAAACCAAACCAAAAGGACCAAAAAGGGGTTACCCCTTTTCCCCCCCCCCCCCCCCCCCCCCCAAAAAAAAAAAAAAAATTTTTCTTCCTTTTTTTCCCCTTTTTTCTCTTTAAAACCCAAACCCCCGCCCCCCCCTTCCCTCTTCTCTTTTTTCCCTCCTCTCTTCCCCTCTCTCTCTCTTTTTTCTCTCTCTTTTCTCTTTTCCCCGCCTCTCTCTTTTCTCTCTCTCTCTCTCTCTCTCCTCTCTAGGTTTAGGGTATGCGTCAAATTAATTTGCTGGAGCGGGGGTTTTAGGGTTTGGAAATAAGGAATTTTCATAAAGAGGGCGATGGGGGTTTTGGGGTTTCTAATGATGATGGTGGGTGGGGGTGGGTTTTACTACCAAAAACCCCCTCCACCCCCACCCCCCCCCCACCATAAAACCCCCAACTAACCACCACCCCCACCACCACCCCATAAATTAACAAAGATCACCAGTTTTTTCACTTTTTAAAAATTCCCTCCCCTGTTAAATTACACAAAAATTTTCCCAAAAAGGGGTATACCCTTTTTTTAACCCCTTTCCCAGTTTCAAACCTACTTCTCACGTGTAGAAAATAAAATTAAACTTTTTTTTTTTTTTTTTTACTTCACGGGGAACCCGGGGCCAAGGGCACCCCAAAAAAAATGGGTAACAAAAAAGCCCCCCTTAGTTCCCATTCTCTTTTAAAGAAGCCCGGGTAAAGAATAAAAAAAACAGGGGGGTTTGGGCCCAAATTTTAATTGGGGAAAGGGTTTCTTTTTTACTTTTTTTTGAAAAAAATTTAATCATGGGAAAATTTTGGAAAAGTAAAAACAGGAAGAGATTTCCAGGGGGTTTTACCATGAAAGGGAAAGAGTACAGATACTAATTAACTCTTGCATTAGGAAAATGAACAGAATAGGGATGAAATTTAGTAGAAAGTCTTGGGGCAGCGAGGCCGCGGGAGGCATGCAGTTAGAAATTCAAAAAAACATTGGCATAAAAATAACGGAGAAAAAGAGAAAGAGAAGAAAAACTTGCGGCGGTTTTTTAAAAGATTGAAGAAAAGGCCCAGTCAGAGGAGAGGAGTTGATGAGACAAAAAGCTTTTGACTAAACCCTGTTTTAGGAGAGCTGTAAGTGGGTCCTCCCCCAAAAATGTGGACATACTCCATACAGGGGATAAGGCCCCTGAGAGAACAAGCAATTGGGAGGGAGAAAAAAAAAAGGGCGGAAGGGGGGCCCCCCAGCACACCTTTAAATTCTTTGAAGCTGTTTTAACAAGATATGAGTGTGAGATTTCCCGTTCAGGGTTTTTAATAAAGGATAGTCCTAGAAAGGTTTTTGTTTGAAAGGGCAGTTTAGTGTAAATTAAGAAGAGGGGATAGGTTTTCTGGTAGGTTTTTTCGAGTAAAATAGGTAAGAAAAATTTGGGGTTTTTAAGGAAATTTAACAAAACAAGGTTTTTGTTTTTCCCCCAATCAGAAAAATTTAAAAAAGATTTAGAAGTTAGGCGCTTTGGGGGCATCTTCCCGGGGAATCACTTAGTTTTTTGTTGGTTTTGGCCCCTCCCAAAAACACGTTGAAAAAAGCAGGGGGAACATTAGCGTAAAGGGGTGGATAGGGGTTTTAGTAGACTTAGAAACATTAAAGAATAATAGAAAAAGAGTGGGGGTTTATAGGACAAAACCCTGGGGAAAACCACTATTGATGATTTTGGGGGAAGAACAATGTCCGTTTACTTTTTCTGCCAAAAGAACGGGTTTGAAAAGGGAAAATTTAAAAAGAAGGTCCCGAGAGAAAGGGTAGAAACCCAATGAGGGTAGTTTTGGGAAATTTTAAAAATTTGTGCCAGACTCATCAAAAAACTTTTAAAATGTCAAGGGCAAAAAGCAAAAGTTTTACCGAAACCCCAAAGGAGGAAAGACCAAGATTCAGTTTGGAAAGGGGAGGGGATTTCCCCGTGACCCCTTTTCGGAAAAACCCTACTGACGATCAGATAGAAAATTGTGAGCAGAAGATGCCCTTTAAAAATCCTTTTTATTTTAAGTATAGAAAATTTTAAAAAATTTTGAAAGGCAGGAAGTAAAACTATAGGACGGTAGTTTGAAAGGGTTAGAACGGGCACCCTTTTTAAAAAAAAAAAGGGGGGGGGGATGTGAGCAAAAATTCCAGCAAGAAGGGAAAAGGGGGAAGTAATAGACAAAAGGGCGGAAAAATTTGACCAGGCAAGGTGCCAAGGCCCCAGAAGCACAGTTTTTGAGAAAAAATAGGGGGGAAATCCGTCAGGACCGTAAACCTTTTTAGGGTTAGGCCAGAAAGGGCAAAGAAAAAAATCATTCCCAAAGGGTCTTAATACAGGCATAAAATAGTCAAGGGTGAAGGAGAAGGGGAACCCAAAACCCTTCATCAGCCAGAATGGGGAAATTTTTTGGGAAAAATTTTTAGCGAAGGTTCAGCTTTAGAAGTAGAAAGAGACAGCTTGGACCCTCTGGGTGAAGCATAGGGGGGAAAGATGAAAAAGAAAAATTGTTTGGGGATGTTATTTGCTAGATGGCCCGAAGTCACGACAGGAATTTATTTTTAGAAAAATTTTTACAATTTTTTATGAAGGGAAAAAGGGTTTTTGGTAAATTGAAGGGAAAAAATTTGGGAAAGTTACGGGCAGAAATTTAAAGGGCATGAGTTTTTAGGAGATGGGATGGGGGTTTGGTTTCCCTTTGTGAGGCCCCCTCTCTATCTCGGACAGCTGAGAACAAAGGGAGAGTAAAACCCAAAGGTTTTACGGGGTTTAGGGTTTGATAAAAATATGGAAATG
>JACEEZ010019230.1:17500-22500 GCA_016584305.1 Chionoecetes opilio | reverse complement strand
AGTCGGAGGGCCGCTCGGATATATATATATATATATATATATATATATATAGTTATTATATTGATATACTGTATATATATATATATTGATTATCTATAATATTATATATATAAAAATATATATATATATATATATATATATATTATATACAGGATTGATGATATACTGTAATCTTCGTAATGTTTGTTCTATAATATTATCAAATAAAAACAGTAAATTACACGCTTAAGAAATGCATTCGAGTACACTGAAGAAATATGCATGAACATCACTTCAACTCTAGCATTCTTGCAGTCAACTTTATCATGAAGGATCAATAGAAGCGCCAATTTTATAGCTTTCCATTGATGTATTTCGTTTTCTGATAAATGAACCTACCCTATGCTAAATGTAGCGTTAACTAAATAATAAAATCATCAATCGGGTAATTTTCCCGATTGATGAGGTTATTTATTTAGTTAACGCTAATTTATACATGGTGCTAATTCATTTATTAGAAAAACGAAGTATATAAGTAAATAAATAACATCATCAATCGGGAAAATTACCCGATTGATGATTTTATTTATTTATTTAACGCTAATTTATGCATGGTTCTAATTCATTTATCAGATAACAAAATATATCATTGGAAAGCTAATAACATTGCGCTTCTATTGATACCCTTCATGATAAAAGTTGACTCGCAAAGTTTTAAATGGCGAAGAGTTAAGTGAATATTAAGTTCATGCATATTTCTTCATAGTCTCGTAATGGCATTTTTTTTGCGTGTTTTACAGTTTTTTATTTAATAATATTATAGAACAAACATTTACGAAGATTACAGTATATCATATATACTGATAAACCAGTCTATATGATAGTCCATAGACCACTATATCTCTTTGTCGGGCGGGCCGCAGGCCGCTATGCAGCTTGTAATTTCATAACATTGCCGCGTGAACAGTCCAGGTATACAGTGGTCTATGGCCTATTATATAACTGTTTATACCATGTCCCGCGGGTAACTCTGTCTTTTTATCAGATTACCGAACTTCCAGTCTTCGTGTTGTCGATAAAGTTTACAGAAAGGAACCTTATCATCAAAATCGATTACTCAGAGTACCGTCAGTCCATTGATCAGCTAGTAGTGTGTTAAGTTGGGGAATTACTCATCACCAGGATCCGCGTTAAACTCTGCGGTGACGCTCTGCCAGGTTTCACTAACTCCGTATATGCTTATGCCTTATTATTATTATTACTATCATCATTATCATTAATTTTTTCTTCTTGACGAAGATTCATCAATGCCAACCATGTAATTCTGCTTCTTAGTCACTTTTTCAGCTATTTCTGTGCTATAACTAATCCGTCATAATGTCTCATAACATACAGTAATCCATCGTAAGGATCTTTACTAAGCGTGGTAATAACATTTCAGTGCACATTAAGTTTAATCAATTACAAAACAGAGCAAGGGAAAAAAAAGAGATAAAGAAAAAGAGAAGAAAAATGGAGAAAAAAGATAGTTAGGAGAAAGGAAAAAAGGGTAGTCAATGTATCTTGTTTTGAATACATAATAACCCAAGACTCGTCCCTAAGTCCACTGTATAAGCCTCAAATCTGGGAATGGCATACAGTAGGTTATTAGCAACCCTCATTATGTCTTTAAGTATTTTACCAAAAAAATTTAGAATATAGCGAAAAATCACCATGGCTTTGCTCAGCCGCGCCACGCAGACGCCCCTCGTGGCGGTGCCCTGGGCAGGATGTCTGCCGCCGGGTGTCCTGCTCACTCCTTCTTGGCCTTTTTGTGGCAGCGGCGGATCTTGCAAAGGACAGCCACGTGGAGCACACGGTCAGCAGCCTCAGCAGTGCTTAGGACACCCCGTGGTGGGCCTTGTGCTGCTGAAAGTGCTGCTTCGCCAGCCACTTAGGACTATATCCAGGGTGGGGGAGGGATTGTTCCTGGCCTAGCGGAACAGCAGCTACAGCTGGACGCAGCCCTCCGTCACAGCCTCGCACAGGCCTCGGCTTGTTGCGTCTGCCTGCCGCTCTTCATCCTGCCAGGGTGAGGGCGTCCTGCAGGTAGCCACGCAGGCTGCCGGTCACCGCGACGGCCTGGGCCCGGGCCTCGCCTACCCGCCGCTGCTGCTCGGCGGCCTCGCCCTCCACCATCAGGACCTCCTTCTCCAGGATGATCCGCGCCCCCTCCATCGCCTTCCTCTTGGCCACCACCTTGCGGCGGCCTTCCTCGGCAGCGGCACACTGCCTCACCTGTCCCTGCTGCAGCAGGACGTAGGGCAGCATCCTGCTGCAGGCGGCGGCCCACCCCTGCCAGGCCCTCCTCCACCGGGTGCCCCTTGGCCTGCACCGCCACCACCACCAACACTAACACCTTGGCGGAGTAAATTGGCGGAGAGAGAGAGAGAGAGAGAGAGAGAGAGAGAGAGAGAGAGAGGAGAGAGAGAGAGAGAGAGGAGAGAGGAGAGAGAGAGAGAGAGAGAGAGAGAGAGGAGAGAGAGAGAGAGAGAGAGAGGAGAGAGAGAGAGAGGAGAGAGAGAGAGAGAGAGAGAGAGGAGAGAGAGAGAGAGAGAGAGAGAGAGAGAGAGAGAGAGAGAGAGAGAGAGAGAGAGAGAGAGAGAGAGAGGAGAGAGGAGAGAGAGAGAGAGAGAGAGAGAGAGAGAAGGAGAGAGAGAGAGAGAGAGAGAGGAGAGAGAGAGAGATGAAGGAGAGAGGGAGAGAGAGAGAGAGAGAGGGAGAGAGAGAGGAGAGAAGAGAGAGAGAGAGAGATGAGGAGAGAGAGAGAGAGATGAGAGAGAGACGAGATGAGAGAGATGGAGAGACGAAGAGGAGAGAGAAAAAAAAAGAAAAAAAATATGTTGATTTTCCATCCAACGAGTTTTCAGTCGAGGAACTTACAAAAAAAAAAGAGAGAAAGTATTTTACACCAACATGGAGTAACGCAAGAAACTGTAACACAGCCACTGTCCATGGTTAAGGTGCCTAGGGGAAATAGAACAAAATGAAGATACAAAATATGGATAATGATAGATAGACAAAAATATGATAACATGTTACGATAGAAGAAAATAGAAGAAAAAATGACAGATACACAAAATTTTACAAAGATAGCGCAATGAACCTAATACACCAGCATCAATGATCGACTTTTTCAGGTGCCGTTGGCGGCAATTGAATAATAAATCAATGATAAGCTAGAAAAAAATCTGAAATTATGACAAAATATATAAATGTTAATAGACAGAAATAAAAATGATCATTGTAAAGATTACATGAACATACAGTAAATTAGATCTTAAAAAAAAAAAAAAATAAGACATTAACGGACTAATAATAGCCCAGCAGAGTTCAGAAGTCCTCCAGCTTTAAAGGGAGCGAGTCTTGTCACACGCGGCTTTGATTTATTACTTATCCATTTCTTTAACTATGATTCCTTCATGACTGTACATAATTTGGTTACACTAGAAGTTGTGACAGTTTACACGGGGTTGGTTTATTAGATTCATGTCGCTGAAATTCTTGGTTTAGCATAGTTTATTCAACTGTTCTGGCTTTGATCTTATAAGGCNTAGTTTTTGTAAAGATGAAATGCTGCAGAATACACCTTAAAGGGTAGGAAAAGGGTAGAAAAGGGTGTTTGTAGAGAAATCGTACCCTTTTTCTACCCTCACAAATATACCCTTTTGCAACCCTAAATATACCCTTTTCCAATCCCAAATATACCCTTTCTCAACCCTCTCGTCTAAAAAGGGCAGATAAAGGGTAGATGAAGGGTATAATCAGCAGCATCTACCCTCCAGCCTGGACATAGGGTATAAAAAGGGTACTGATGGTGCGATGTAACAATTCTACCCTTAATATACCCCTTATTTCTGAGAGTGTAGGTAATGAAGGGAGAAGAAGAAAAGCAAAAGGAAAAAAATAGGAAGAGAAGGAGGAGAAAAAAATAAAAAGAGGAGGAGAAATAAAAGGAAGAGGAGGAGGAGGAGGAGGAGGAGACCTTTTAGGCGGTCTATTTTCATTTTCCCGTCGGTTACCTGGTCTCTGCAGGTAATTATTGGCCGGAAAGGAAGCAACAAGACCAATTTTTCCTCCCTGTTTCCCTCCCTCCCTCCCCCCCTCCCTCCCGCCGAGTAGGTATAAGCGAGCCGGGAAGATTGAGGGAAATGGTTACTTTGTGTCCCATTATTTGCTTCATCGGCTTGGCTGCGCGGCATAAGTAGTCAGGGAAAGGCGGGAAGAGGCGTGTGTGAGAAGCGGGAAGAGGACGCGTGGGAGAGGCGTGTAGAGGAGGCGTGTGAGTGTGGGAGAGGCGGGAAGAGGCGTGTTGGTGTGTGGGAGAGGCGGGAAGAGGCGTGTGGATGTGTAAGAGGCGGGAAGAGGCGTGTGGGTTAAGGGGGCGGCGGGAAGAGGCGTGTGAGAGAGGCATGTGGGTGTGTGAGAGAGGCGGGAAGAGGCGTGTGGGAGAAGCGGGAAGAGGCATGTGTGGGTATATGGGAGAGGCGGGAAGAGGCGTGTGGGTGTGTGGAAGAAGCGGGAAGGCATGCATATAGAGGAAACAGTAAAAAGTCTTGTGAGGGGCGGGAAGAGACACAAGGGAGTCATTTAATTGAGGGCCCGGTGCGTTTTTGGACGGGAAGAAGCGTGTGTTGCTACTATAAGGAAATTTCGTGTGTTGTTACAGAAGGAAATTTGTTTGTATGTGCTTGGACGGGAAGATACCTGATTTATAACACGAAATTAGGAGTTTGTGATGAGGAAGAGGAGAGAACAGGAGGAGCGTGTGTGTGTGAGGGAGGAGAGGAGTGGTGAGAGGGAGAGAAGGAGGAGTGAGAGACAGGAGGAGTGAGAGACAGAGGAGGAGTGAGTGGTGAGAGGGAGAGAAGGAGGAGTGAGTGGTGAGAGGGAGAGGAGGTGGCGTGGGAGAGTGGGAGAGGTTTAATGGCTAACCTCGGCTCTCCTCACAAAAGAAAAACCCTGGGAGGAGGAGGAGAAAA
>JACEEZ010019230.1:7500-10000 GCA_016584305.1 Chionoecetes opilio | reverse complement strand
CAAACTAAAAAAAAACGTAAATTACACAAAAATCAAGAACAGCAAAAAACAAAAGATAAATATCATCAAACACAACCTATAAAAAATAAAAAAACCAAATGAAGTCAAAAAGGACACAGATAAATCAAACACCAAATAAAACAATTACAACAAAACCACACACACAAAAACACAACAATAATAACCAAATAACAACATAACATTATATTTTTTCCTTCTCTTTTTTGTGTATGTAATTTACCTTGATAATCATACCCAAGATAACGTTCCCAAGGCTATTGTCGCCGCCGAAAGCTAGCGAGGCGTAGCTTAGCACCTCTGTGGGCCAGCTTAGCACCCTTGGCCGTGTTATGAGACCTGGCGCTGATAGGAAAGGTGCTAAGGCTCAGGTGTGTGTTAGGGGGGAGAGGGGTTAGGAAGGCACTGGGAGGGTTAGGGGGGGAAAGGGGTTAGTTAGGAAGGCACTGGGGGGTTAGGAAGGCACTGGTAGGTTAGGAAGGCACTGGGAGGGTTAGGGGGGGAGAGGGGTTAGTTAGGAAGGCACTGGGGGGTTAAAAAAGCACTGGTAGGTTAGGAAGGCACTGGGGGGTTATAGGAAGGCAACTAGGAGGGTGTTAGGAAGTAGGAAGGCATTGAGAGAAGGTTAGGAAAGCAGGTGTGATGATGAACGTAGTGATAGATAGATAGATAGATTGATAGATAGACAGATAGATAGATGATAAATATACATCTATATAATCAATGAAAATATGAGACAGTAGATAAATAATTGATAAATTCACTCATTTACGGTGTACAAAGCCATCCGGGTTGTCTTTCTGAGCATCATCCTTATTACGGGTAACTAATGTTTGTTTTATAAAAGGTGGACTATTGACCAGCCTTGGCGGAGATGTGCTGTTCTTGCTCTCAGTGCTATCACAGATTTTACTTTTCTCTGCTTCCTGATTGGTCCTCCTACTCCTCTCCCTCTCCCTGATTGGTGGGTTGGCTGGTCATATCTCAACTACTGGTGGGTACAGGGGGTACAGGTTACTCAGACACATAGGCAGGGTCAGGAAAGCAGGTTCCAATCACAGAGTTATACACTAGAGCGCGCATCCCCTACCCCAGTGGGTAGGCGGAGTGAAGCAAGCGGGGTCGGGTGGCGGGCAGGCAACCATGATGCTCGGCGATCCACTGGCAGACAGTGTATAACTCTGTGGCTCCAATCTTTTAACTCCAAGCTCTTT
Source organism: Chionoecetes opilio (assembly GCA_016584305.1). Lineage (NCBI taxonomy): Eukaryota > Metazoa > Arthropoda > Malacostraca > Decapoda > Majidae > Chionoecetes > Chionoecetes opilio. Next base: position 8,768 of record JACEEZ010019230.1, on the reverse strand, counting down.
TTTTTGCCTCAGAAATCATATCTCAACTACTGGTGGGTACAGGGGGTACAGGTTACTCAGACATGTAGTCAGGATCAGGAAAGCAGGTTCCAAGCTATTAACTCCAAGCTCTTTTTTTTGCCTCAGAAATCATCTTTAATATGAGGGACACAGGTCAAATCACGGCTCTCCCTCAACAATATAGATCTCACGATGGTCACACTAACTCCCTCCATGATGTTTGGCGCCATGAGTGCCGTGGCTGGCCAGCCCTGGGAGGACCTCGGCATCCTGACGGGAGGCGCGGCGGCCGTCTGCCTGTGGCTGCGACGCCCCGCCCGCCAGCAGGTGCAGGGAGACGCCTCTCCCTCCCGCACCGAGGATACTGTGCAAACAGGAGAAGAGAAGGACGAGGAAAGCGAGGACCAGCAAGAAGAGGAGTACCTCGAGGATGTCGAGGAGGAGCAGGAAGAGGAAAGCGAGGATCAGCAGGAAGAGGAGTACCTCGAGAATGTCGAGGAGGAGCAAGGCGAGGAGATCGAGGACCAGCAAGAAGAGGACGGCGAGGAGATCGAAGAAAAGCAGGAAGAGAAGTACAGCTACGAGGAAATTGAGGACAGGATTGACCAAGACTTAGAGAGACTTAGAATAATCTCAGAATATATTGATCTTGGACTAGACGAGGATAGCGCACAAGACAAGAAGACGCTTACAGAGAGCGAGAACGAGGACGCAAACGATGAGCAGGACGAAGACGTCGAGGACGTCGAGGACGAGCAGGAAAAGGAGTCCAACGAGGATGCTGAGAAAGAGCAAGACGAGGACAAAGAGGATGTCGAGGACGAGCAAGACTAGGAAATTGAAGACTTGCTGTATCAAAGACTCCTCTTGAAAATCCACTACACCAAAATCGAGGAGACTTTCAATGAAGTCGGGGACTCAGCCGCTGAGCAGGACGAGGACTCAGCCACTGAGCAGGACGAGGACTCAGCCACTGAGCAGGACGAAGACTCAGCCACTGAGCAGGATGAAGACTCAGACGCTGAGCAGGACGAGGACTCAGACGCTGAGCAGGACGAGAACTCAGACCTTGAGCAGGACAAGGACTCAGCCACTGAGCAGGCCGAGGCCGTGGAGAGGTAGCTTCGTGTCCTGCGGGAGCGCCACGTTGCACTGCTCACCCAGGAGCAGCTGCGAGACTTAGGCGCCGAACACCTCCTGGCTGAAGGCGGCTTCGGCTCCGTCAGGAAGGTGGTGTTTGAAGGGACTCAGGCCGTGGTGAAGGAATT
>JACEEZ010019229.1:0-14740 GCA_016584305.1 Chionoecetes opilio | reverse complement strand
CTCCTTTTCTCTCTTCTCTCTCTCTCTCTCTCTCTCTCTCTTTTCTCTCACACAACACACAAAATATCTGTCAAAAAAAAGAAATTTAACTCGTGCGGTGTGGGAAATTCATCCTCTCTCTCTCCTCTCTTCCCCTTCCCTCTCTCTCTCTCTTCTCTCTTTCTCCCCCTCCCTCTCTCTCTCTCTCTTCTCTGCCCCGCCGCCGCTCCTCTCTCTCCTTCCTCTCTTCTCTCTCCCCTCTCCTTCTCTTCTCCTCTCTCTCTCTCCTCTCTCTCTTTCCTCTCTCTCTCCTCTCCTCTCTTCCTTCATTAATAGCCCAAATCTCGTCCCCCGGGGTTTCTTTTTCGTTTCCAGGTGTAACGAAAAAAAGATTGAGGGGATGGTGCGAGTGGCAGCCAGAGGGGGGGGGAAGGAAGGGGAGGAGGGAAGGGGTTTGGGAAATGGAAAAGGAAAGGGAGGGGAGGGGAGGAAAGTGACATTCCCCCTAACATGCAAGGTTAAAAGTATCCAACAAGCCCTATGCTGAAAGTTACAGAATATAAGTGGAAAAAGGGGAAAGGAGGAAGGGGGAGAGATGGTGATGGTGGTGGTAGTGGGGAAGGAGGAAGGGGAGGGAAAGGAACAAAGTTAAAAATAAAAGGGGGTAAATTTTTTAGAGAAGGAAAGAGTGTTTGACCACACAGAGGAAAAGGGGGAGAGAGAAAAAAAAGGGAGAAAGAGAAGAGAGGAGAGAGATAGCTGGAAAAAATTTAGGAGAATAGATGGAGAGAGAAAGATAGAGGGGAGAGGAAAGAGGGGAAGGGAGAAGAGAGAGAGAGAGCGAGAGGATAGAAGAGAGAGAGAGAGAGAGAGGGGGAGAGAGAGAGAGAGAGGGGGAGAGGGAAAAGAGAGAGAGAAGAGAGAGAGAGGGAAGAGGAGGGGGGAGAGAGAGAGAGAGAGAGAGAAGAAATGGGATGTGTAAGAGGTACACCCAAGACTCAGATGCCCCCGTGTATTAGAGAGAGAGCGAAAGAGAGATAAAAAAGAGATAGAGGGGGAGGGTTTTTTTTTTGTGCATTTGTCATTCTTCCTGTTTTCCCTGCTCACATCCACGTCACGTGTGTGTGAAACTCACCCATGGTCTTGTCCATGCGAGACGGACTCGCGATCGCCATTTTCACCCGTTCGGAGCGATTTTGGGAACCATTAGATGCCGATTTTTTGGGTAATGCTAAAATCTCACGCCCCCCCCCCCCCATCCCATTTCTAAAAGGGGGACGAAACCCCCCAATTTGTTAGTAAAATACCCGCGGGAGCGAACGGGACTCAAACCTATAACAAAATGGCGCGCCCTTTCCCCTATCTCTGGAGTCTGGACCATCGTGGTGTTAGTGGTGGTGTGTGGTGTGTGTGTGGGGGTGGTGTTGTGTGTGTGTGGGTGTGTGTGTGTGTGTTGTGGTGTGTGTGTTGTGTGTTTTGGCCCTGCCTTTTTGGGTTTTTTTCATTGTCTTTCTACCCTTTCGCTTTTAAACCCTTTGGGTATCAAGTTATACACTATTCCTTCTAAATTATTATTTTTCTATATTTTTTTTCTTACTTCTTTTGTATTTTTTAGTTTTTTTCCTACTACAGTTTTTACTCTCAAAAATCTTTGTTTTTCCTTTTTTTTATCACTACTATTATTACTGTAACGTACCATATTTATACTTTTACTGCTATCCCACTGCTTAATTCTACTATTACTTTACTAGACATTATTTTTAAAACTACCATTGTTAAAAGCAGATATTTTTTTTCGTTTTTTACCTCATCACTAATCATCTTTTACTTGTATTCAATATGAATAAATAAGGGATTGATCACCATTACCCCGTACTATATTTTTCTTTTTGTCATTCTCTTCACCTTTTTTTTTTTTCTTCTCTTCCTCTCTCCTCTCTTTTCTCTCTTCTCTCTCCTCTTCTCCTCTCTCTCTCTCTCTTCTCCTCTCTCTCTCTCTCTCTCTCCTCTCTTCTCTCTTTCCCCTCCCTCTCTCTCTTCTTTCCAGGGTGTAAAAACGATCTAAAAAGCATCATAGCAAGGGGGGGGAGAAGTTCGGTAAGGGGCTGGAGGGATATTCCCGAGTTGTGGTTTCCCGAAAATAAAAACCTTGGCTGTAGCTCCCAAAATAAAAATAGGATTTTTTTCCCAAAACCCATTTTTTGATTCCCCACCAAAATTACCCAAAATCATTTCAAAATCCCAACAAAATAACCCTAACCTAACGAAACTAACCTGACGGTTTAAGATTAAAGCGACATACTCTTCCAGAAAACGAGAATAGAGGTCCGGAGGGTGGAGGGGGGAGAGGATGGGGGGGGGGGGGGGGGTTTAAGGGTCGCTTTGAGACCCTCAGCTGTTTAGTCTTAAAGAAAAGGGGGGGAAGAAAATAAGAGAAAAAAGGAAATGAGGAAGGAAACTAGGTAAAAAGAGGAGGAGGAGGAGGGGAGGAGGAGGAGGAGGGGGAGGGGGAGGGGGAGGAGGAGGAGGGGGAGGGGAGGAGGGAAAAAAAAAGAACGGAAAAAAGGATAAAAGTGAAATGAGGAGAGAGAGAGAGAAAAGAGAGAGAGAGAGAGAGAGAAGAGAGAGAGAGAGAGGGGAGGAGAGGAGAGAGAGGAGAGAGAGAGAGGAAAAGAGAGGGGGAGAGGAGAGAGAGAGAGAAGAAAGAGAGGAGAAAAGAGAGAGGAGAGAGAGAGAGAGAAGAGAGAGGAGAGAGAGAGAGAGAGAAGAGAGGGGAGAGAGAGAGGGTTGGGGGGGTTGGGGGGAAGGACGGAAGGAAAATTTGGGGCCCAAAAAACAAAAAATTGAAACCCTGAAGAAGCACGGGGGTTGCGGTCGGAGGGCAGTTTATTTGGTGTGGTGTGGTGTGTGTGTTGTGTTGTGTTGGGTGTGTTTTGTGTTTTGTGGTGTGTGTGGGGTGTGTGTGTGTGTGTATGGTGGGGGGTTTTTTTTGTGTGTGTGTGCGTGTGTGTATGTGTGTGTGTGTGTGGTGGGGTGTTGTTATGTGGTATGTTTTGAGTGTGGGTGGTGTGTTGTGTGTGTGGTGTGTTTTTGGGTGTGGTGGGTGGTTGTGTGTGTAGGTGATTTCGGCATGGCCTTGAACCGACATTTTCAATAAAAAAACTATAAACGTAGTGTAAGGTTCTTTTGTTTTTTAAAGTTTGTTGTTGTTCCCTGTTGTTTTCTTATGTAAAGACTAAATCAAAAGTTATATGTGTGACCATTGTTAATATTAAAAATAAAATGATTTTTTTTTATTATTGTTATTATTGATATTTGATTCTTTTTTTATTGTAATTGCTATATTATTACATTTCATTACTACTTTATTATCATTACCATTATTACCCTTTTTCCCTTTCTTTTACCCCTAGCAGTACATTTAATCCCCCGAACTAACCGTGGCCCCAGCACTTTTTAGCCCGCATTTAACATTACTTAATTTTTAAACTCTTTTTTTCACAATTAAATTCTGGTATGGGGAACATTTTCACCATACTACTACACCCCCCACCCCCACCTGTCCGTGACCAAAATAATGTCGTATTCCATACATCCCGTTTCTCTTTTTATTTTTTTACTCGATTTTTCTAAAATTAGCGATACAGGTTTTAGGCACAGATAACATAACAATTGTTCAAATGTGACTAAAGCATGAGATTTTTTCCAGTGTTAGACCCCCATAAGGTTCTTTTCAGATGGGGGGTAATCAATTTTGCCCCTCTGAGGATAGTGAGAGGTCAAGCCCAATTAATTAAAAATTGTAATTTTTTTTAGATTTTGGTGCATTTTTGTTGTTTTGGGAATCTTTAAAAAGGAGTTCCCAGGGTTTCCTTTATTTCTGGAGAGCCTATTTTAAATACTCACAGGGCAAATGACAAACAAGTGCTTTAAATGAGGTCGGGACCTCAAAAAACAAATTTATTGAAATACACATTTGGGTTTATTGGGTTCCCAAACAGTTTGAGAAATCGTGTTAAAAGATCATCTGGGCAAACCTTAATTTTCAATGTGCATAAACATAGTCTATAAGCTTAAATACAGGAGGTCAGTTACCTCAAAACAGTAAGTACATACCGGTAATGTAATCACACAAATTATCCATATAGACGCATAAATAAAAGGGTGGTTGATTCACCAAACATCTCTCGAACAAATAATGCAGTGCACTTGAGTGTAGCCTTGGGTGACTTCCGGGGGCCGGCACCCCTTTGGGGAGATCCCGGGGCCATGAAAAGAATCCTTGGTGTCGCAGAGCTGGGGTTATGGTCAATTTATCGACAGCCCCAGTAGAAAAACGCCCTTGCGCGCTTGGGGGGCAAACAACTTCTTCCGTTAAAGGCGTGGCAGACCCCATTGGCCCAATATTTTGCTGTGAGCTGGGTAATCTACTTTGACACAACTCCCTAGGTTAAACAGTGTTTTCAATCAACCTCGCTGCTGGTCACAGCGTAAATCTTGGGGGACAAGTGAGTGGGGTGGGGTTTCTCTTCGAGGCTGTGGCGGACTAAAAGTTGACTCCACACTGCGGGCATGCTTTACATGTTGAACACCGTAGCTGCGATACGAAAGAGCAGCATTTTGTGGTGCTTGTGTTGGCCAACTAAGTCTGGTGCTTGATGTTCGCCCCATCGAGGATCATGTTCACCAGGCAAGGAGGGAGGGTGCAAGAATCTTTCTGGCATCAGCGTGGAAGCACACATCAAAGGTAAACCTGGTCTAAAACATTTTTTACTACTACCTGTCCTGCTCAACTAGGTGCATGGCACATGTCATGATCACGGCTTCTTCGGGCGGGGCCTATACTTTCCAAAAAGAGAAGTGTGTCTCGGCCCTGAGAATGGGTCTCAATCAGGAAGCACAGAAAGAAGTCTTTCCCTTTAGTTGGGTGTGGTGTATTCTGTTTGGGTTACCGTGGCACCCAGCTGCTCCAGTCTCGTTTGTAGAGGTTTGCCACGTCAGAGAGTTTAAATACAGGGGCTTGCCCCCATCTGAGCAGTCCTCTAGAATCCAAAACTCAGCCAAAAGGCTATGCCATGCAGACGATCCGCACTGTCCTTGAGTTGGCTGGTCTGATTTTGTTGTATAAGCACGGGACGTTGCGATGGATTTTGCCTCGATGGCAATCATGTTTCCTGCAGACAGCTTGGCCAGCAGTTCAGTGTCCCCAATTCAGGGCACATCTCCGAAGTTCTTGTCAATTTTTTCCTTTGTAGTGCTTCGTGCAAGTCTGCAGTGCCAGCGGCTTTTTGCAGAAAACAGATAGGCTGGTTGATGTGGGAAACCTGGGGGCACTGCGATCGTGTGGCACGGTTGGAGTACCGGTACTAGATTTCTTTGAAGCTGATTCGCTCTGCTCTGCTGGGCAAACATTTTTTTTTAAACTTTAAACGACATTCTTGTGCCCCTGAGCACTATGTGTCCTCAAGGTAGCTTTTACCCTCCCATCATAGTCTGTTACTTGATTCCATTGGCATAGCCGAAGTCCCCCTTTAAAGGAGGAGGCTTCTTCAAAGATGCAACCACTCCACCGGTTTCATGGGTTTATCTTAATGGGCAGCAAAGGTTTTTGTCTTGCTGGGAAAGAAAAAAAGCTCCCAGTTGTTCTTGGGGGTGGTCTTTATTTCTTGGACAAGAGGGCTGGGCTGGATCTTGAGGATATGACCTTTGCCATAGGACGTAGGATGGGATGGTATTTGGCTTCGACCCAAAAGGAGGGGAATCCTGCAAAACACAATACAACAATTGTTTAGACCAGCCACCCCAAATTTTTTCATTTATTGGCTTTAAAAATTTTATTGTTGAGGTAATTTACCTCTCCTGTCCTCAGAGGGCAAAGCTTGTAAAGTAAATAATTCCAAGCTGTGGGAATATGTAGACACTTTTATTGGAACAAAGCAGGGTTTTTACATCATAAACTGTTTAACCCTTAACCCCTGCGCCAAAAAACAAAATTTTTATACTTTGAGGTCATTGACCTCTCACGGTCTTTAGGGTCAAATCTGCCTTCCTCCTAATCGAAAAAGAAACTTATGGCATGTAAACACTGGGAGAAATTTCTGCTTTTGTCAAATTTTCACAATTCTTAGATAGAGAGATTATCAGCTGTACTAATAGAAGAAAGAATAAATCAAGTATTATTGGGTTTTAGGATCAAATTTTCAAAATTGGGAGATAAACAAATTTGGTAAAAAAAAAAATTTATGAAGTGGTTTCAAAAAGCTTTGTTCTTTCGTTTTTTATTTTTTTGTAATTTTTTACTCTAAAAATATGTCGGTACGAAGAAATTAAAAAAAAAAAAAAACTGACCTGCTATTATAAAAGAATTTAAAAAATATTTGGTTAGGAAATTTCATAAGGCAAACGTAAAAAAATTTTTTAAAACAAGATTTTAGTATTGAACAGACTATTTTTTTTTTAAGGGCAAGATCGCTCTTAAAAAAATCCTGAAAAAACTTTTACACCCATTTTTCTTCCATTTTATGTACTCTAACTCCTCTCTTTAAAATTTACCGGTAGCTATTTTTATTTTAATAGGCACTAAATATTTCGTTCTTTCCTACATTAAATGACCTAAAATTTAACATAGTTGAAAAATTATTTTCACGGTAAAAGCTTCCCGCCCCCCAAAAAACGCGCGCAGGGATAACAAAAATTTGGGGTGTGAGCATTTTTTTTTGAAGTGGCCTTCTTTGAAAACAGACATCAGCCTTTTTGCAGACACAAACGACTGCTTTTTATAAGGGGGTTTTTGTTATTGTTGGAGAAATTTTCTATTATTGCTGTTGTTGTTGTTTTGTTGTTGTTGTGTGATGGTGGTGGTGATGGGATAGTATGGGGTTTTGGTCACTTTGTATTATATTATCATTTTCAAAATTACTATCATAACTATTTATAAAGTCACAATTGCCGACCTAGCTTTTTCAGTTATCTTTGTACATCATCATTTTCTATTCTCATCATTATCATCGTCAACATTATTGCTAATTGTCCTTTGTCCGCCTTAATTATCCCATATTGTAATTATCCTTACCTCAGCGTCAACGGTTTTTACGCATATTTAGTATTTGGGGGTGGGAAAATCAAAGTATAATACAATATTAAATAACACTATGCCAGGAAATTTGTTTTCGCTAATTCGTATTCATGGGGAAATTAGCATCAAAAAATCTCTGCAATGTTGTTTCTCTGGCAAAATTTTAATGACACGTTCATGTTTATTGCTCTTCTAAATTTTTGCTAATTGAAGGGTTTTCCCCCCCTTTCCTCGACCTCGCTGCACAAACTTTATAATTACGTACTTGTGATATCATCCCTATTATGTCCATACACTAATAAAAGACTAAGCGAATTTTTTTTTTTTTTTAAATCACGGATAAACTTTGGAACTCTCTTTCTGATTATATTTTGCCACCCTTCTGCGACTTAAAATATTTCAAGGGTAGAAGGAGGGTGGGACACCCAGATATGATTGAATAACCTTTTTGACGCTCTTATTTAGATCCATTTTACAGGGATTGGCAATGAACGGGGGTTTTATGACTTTTTTCTGACCAAATCCAGTCAGTCCCCTTAGTTTCTTAGACGTATAAAAAACATAATGTTTACTGGAACGTCAAAAACCCATGATAACGTAAACTTAAATGCATGATATAAGTCAAATTATTATTTAATATTTGGCTATGTATACAACAAATGTTAACTGGCATATTAGGTTTATGTATTGAATTATGAACAGCACACATCATGCACCACGGGACAATCAAAAACAATCATTGGGGGCTTAGCCGGGGGGCCCCGTCGGGCTCGCCTACGCTACGACGTCACTCCATGGGGTCACCACGCGTGGGTCCATAAAGCAGGCTCCCCCTTTCCCTCACCAAGCAACTCTCGACAGGAAACATCAAACTTGCCACAGCACGAGACTTAGGTACCCTTTGGTCTCCTCCACGCCGGATTTTCTCTTACAGATACAACCCAATGGGAAGGATCGGTTTCAGGGTAGCGTGCCAATGCCCATAAAAAACAAAAACATAAGAAAATAAGGAAGCTACAAGAGGCGCGAGGCCTACACGTGGTAGTTCCTGTCACCTAACAACTACCTACATCCACCTTTCCCCATCCATGAACCTGTCCACCCCTTTTTAAAAGCTACCAAACGACTCCGCACTAACTACCTGTCTACTGAGTCCATTCCAATCATTCACCACCCTATTGGTGAACCAGTTTTTCCTATTTCCTTTCAAAAACCCTACGCCCTTCCAGCTTGAATCCATTACTTCTTGTTCTACCCTGGTTAAAAGCCGTAAAAAACTTTCCTACCTTCCTTTTATTAAGTCCCTTTATCCACTTAAAAACTTCTATCAGATCGCCCTTACTCTTGCGTCTCTGGAGTGTGTGAAAAACTTTAATAACTTCAATCTCTTCTCAAAAAATAAAGTTAGGCATTCCTTGTATCATTTTGGTTCATCCTTCTCTGCACTGTTTCCCTAACAAGGCTATATCCATCCTGTAATATGGCGCCCAAAAAACTGAACCGCATAGTCTAGCTTAGGTCTGACTAGAGCCTGATAAAAGCTTTAGAATAACTTCCGCACTTCTACTTTTAACACTTCTGGTAATGAATCCTAACACTCTATTAGCTCTAAATTTTTAACTTCAATACATTGTTTCCTAGGTCGGAGGTCTGGGCTCACCCTCACCCAAGATCTTTTTCACCTTCTGATCTTTTCAGCGATACATTGCGTATGGTGTATATATTACCCGGGTTCTTTCTACCAACATTCATAACGCTGCATTATTAATATTAAACTCCATCTGCCATCTGACTGCCCACTCATTAAGTTTATCTAAGTCTCCCTGCAATATGTTTACATCAGACTGGGGATCCAATAATCCTACCTACCTTAGTATCATCAGCAAACTTGCTGATATCACTGTTAATCCCCCTATCCAAGTCGTTGATTTTAAATAAAAAATAGTAATGGACCCAAAAAAACAGCCCCTTGTGGAACTCCACTTGGCACCGTCCTCATTCAGATTTAAAAACCATTAATTGTAACCCTTTGTTTGCCTATTACTTAGCAAAGCTCTGATCCAACGAAGAACCTTTCCATCTATTCCCATGAGCTTTAACCTTATTTAAGAGTTGTCGTGTGGTAACTTTGTCAAATGCCTTACTAAAGTCTAGGTATATTATATCAAAATCCTTATCATTATCTGCCTTTCTCATAAACTTTCCTATAAAAACCAATAAATTGGTGAGACATGCCTACCCTGGTGAATCCATGTTGTGAATCATTGATCAAACTATGTTATCTAAGTGCTCTCTAATTTTTTTTGCAATAATAGTTTTCCAATAATTTACCTACCACTGACTTAGACTTACGGGTCGATAATTTTTGACTTTAGTCCTCTGTCTCTCTTCTTAAATATGGGGATTACATTTCCTTTCCTCCCATTAACGGCACATATTTATCTTAAACCGATTTCCTAAAAATGTGCACTAACGACTCACTAACAACCTCTTTGCAATTCTTTTAATAACTCTGGGATACACTTCATCTTGTCCTGGCGATTTAAAATTCTTCATCTTATCTATACCCTCTTCCACCATTTCCCTAGTTATCACAATAAACTTTGAGTTTCTCTCATTGCTTCCTTTGAAAAATCTGTTCACTTTCAGGTATTGTCTGTGTATCCTCCTCAGTAAGACACCTTTAAAAAATAATCATTTAGATTTTTACACCATGTAGCCGAAATTGGAGCTGACGAACTATGCAAGTAATAGGTCTCGATTAATTCTCACGGTGCAATCGATGATTTGACACGTAATCATATATATATATATATATATATATAATATATATATATATATATTATATAAATATATATATATATATATATATATATATATAATATATATATATTAAATATATAAGCGAAAGTGGTCTGTCGTCTGTGGTGGTGTGTGGTGTGTGTGTGTGTGGTATGGGTTCCGCCCCCCGTTGCGAAATCACCTCATATGGACTTTTTTGGAACCGGGTTGACCAGGGGAAGGCAAAAAGCCCATTTATGAGAGATTCGATCACTTTTTTTTTTTTTTTTTTTTTTTAGCAGCCTATACGAAAATTGTGAAAAAAAAAAAAGTGGTTGCGAAAATTTGAGGAAACCTTGATGTAGGGTGTGGGTAAGGGTGAGTGAATGGGTGGGGATGGGAAATGGGGGGGGGTGAGGGGGTGAGTAAATGGGGGGGGGGGTGATGGGTTTGGGGGGGTGATGGGTGAGGGAATAGGGGGGGGGGTGATGGGAAAATGGTAAAAATAAGCGAAAGTTGTCTGTCGCTGTGGTGTGTGTGTGTGTGGTGTCTGGAAAGGTTCCGCCCCCCTGGCGAAAATCACCTATAGGGCACATTTTTGGAACCCGGGGTTTTGCCCGGGAAGGTTTTAACCCCAATTATGAGATGATCCGATCCTTTTTTTTTTTTTTTTTACCCTATTACGAAAATTGTGAAAAAAAGGGGGTTTGCGAGAATTGGGGAAAACCTTTGATGTAGGTGATGGGAATAGGTGAGTGAAGGGTGGGGGGAGGGGTAATGGGGTGGGGGGGATGGGTGAGTGATGGGTGGGGGGGGGGAGGGGGGGGGTGATAGGTGATGGGTAGGGAATAGGGGGGGGGGTGAGGGGTGGGGGTGAGTAAAATGGGTTGTGTGGTGATGGAAATGGGTGATAAATGGGTGGGGGGTGATGGGAAGGGTGAGTGAAGGGGTGGGGGGTGAGGGGTAATGGGGAGTGAATGGGGGGGTAATACTACATTTTCATCCATGTTTTCAAAAAAATTAGAAGGGGCTATCGGAGAGCCCGTGTTTGGTGGGCCGAAGGGCCCCCCAAACACAGGTGGGGGGGCCGAAGGGCCCCCCACCAAAGCCCCCGCAGGAGTAGCCAAAAAGTCCGCCCGGAGGGCGGCTTTGGGTAGTATATATATAATAAATAAGGAGTAGCCGTTGTCTGTTTCTTTGTATGTCTGTTGTCTGTGTGTTGCCGCTGGGCTTTCTGTTTTGGGTAGCTGAAACTGTAAATTCAAAGTGATGAGAGTAGTCTCAAAAATTGCAAATAAATCTAGGTGGTAAGCGGTTGGTCCCATATCGTATAATAATTTTTTAAAAGGGGGGGTTTTTTGGTCAGAAACCTTTCAAAAGAATTTGAAAAGGAAAAAAATTCAGCGGGGATGCCTTGTAATTCACAACTCCTTTTGAGTCTTTGGGCTTACCGTTTGTTTGGGTTTTCTGTGGGGAATTTGCTGGGGATTTTTCTTTTTTATCTGCAAATTCCGTCGCTTTTAAATTTTTTTTTGTTTAATTTACAGGGAACCGTAAAGGACGTGTTTACTACAGGACCGAGAAGACGTGAGTGTTAACGTTATCATATACATTAAACATAACTTTGAGTGTTTATTTTTTCTCCCTACTCTTCTTGTCTCTCAGCCCAGCCTCCCCCTAACCATCCTTTCCTGTCCGTCTTTATTATTTCCATTCGTTGTTAATTTTTATTATCCACCTTATCTATCTAATCAAAGACTACTCTATACTGGACTTGCTACTCCTGCCCCGCGCCAACCCGCCCATGACCAGTGGAGGCCAGTTTTGCGATTCCTGCCATTTTAGAACATCACCCCTATTTCCCTTCCTAAGGTTTATCAGTATATATGATATACCGTTATCTTCGTAACTGTTGTTTTATAATATTATCAAATAAAAAACAGTAAAATACACTAAAGAAATGCCATTATGCGAGAGTGAAGAAATATGCATGACCTCAACATATACTTAAACTCTTCGCCACTTAATATTTTGCGAGAAAACATTTTAGATGCTAGCGATAGAAAGAAGCGGATTTTCATTAGCTTTCCATTGATATATTTCGTTTTCTGATAAATGAATTACCACCATGCCTAAATTAGCGTTAACTAAAAAAATAACATCATCAATCGTATCGGCAAGTAAAAAAGTGTTCCATGAATACAGTAGACTATGGCATATCAGTATAAATGATACACTGTTATCTTCGTGAATGTTTGTTCTATAATATTATCAAATAAAAAGCTGTAAAATACACTAAAGAAATTCCATTATGAGACTGAAGAAATATGCATGAACTTATATTCACTTAAACTCTCGCAATTTTATATTCTGCGTGAAGACTTTTACATGCAACATATCAATAGAAGCGGAATTTAATTACTTTCCATCGCTATATTTCATTTTCTGATAAAGGAATTAAAACCATGCATAAATTAGCGTTAACTAAATAAATAACATCATCCATCGGGTAATTATCCCGATAGATGATGTTATTTTTTTAGTTAACGCAATTTATGCATAGTTATGATTAATTTATCAGAAAACGAAATATAGCAATGAAAGCTAATGCAAATCCGCTTCTTTCTATCGCTAGCATCTAAAATGTTTTCTCGCAAAATATTAAATGACGATGAGTTCAAGTGAATATTAAGTTCATGCATATTTCTTAACTCACTCATAATGGCATTTTTTATTGCATTTTACTGTTTTTTATTTGATAATATTATAGAACAAACATTTACGAAGATAACGGTATATCATATATACTGATAAACCATAGGAAGGGAAAAGGGAGTGATGTTTGAAAATGGCAGGAATCGCAAAGCTGGCCTCCACTGGAAATAGCCCAAAATGAGTAGCAAGTCCAGTATAGAGTAGTCTTTGATCTAATATACATAACAGTAACGTGTGTTTGTCTGTCGGTTTTGCTATACCAGTAGTCGTGTCTCTGTGTGTTGGGTAGCCAAAACTGTAAATTCTATTTTGATGAGAGTAGTTAAAAAAGTCGCAAATAAATCGTAGGTAGTAAGCGGCTTGGTCCCATGTCGATTGAATCATTTAGTTTTGGGCTAAAAAACTGTGTTGAGCACGGTTGTAAGCTATCCAAACTCTGGCAGCGTTCAATTCTTGAAATTGTATTCGACTTGCGATGGAGCACCAACCCCTCCTCCGCTACTGCGCTCCTCTGTACTGCTACCGGCCGGTAGAAGGCGATAATTGAACTATACAACATATATTCATATATTATACTTATATAATATACATTATACCTATCTTTATACTTATTTTATATATTATAAGCATATATATTATATTTCCAAGTCGAAGACGAAGGCGAATCCGAAAGCGCCGCGATCACGATCAATTTACGCTGTAAAGCGCTTCAAACCGAGCAGCCGAGGCGACGACTTCTACCTGACTCGCGTACCCATCATCACGCAGGCAGCGTCTGGCACTTGATTCCTCATGTGGCGTCTGCAATTTCCTATCCGTGTTGCATTTGCCATGACGATCAACAAGTGCCAGACCAAGAGCTACGTGGGAGATACTTTTCTATACTCGTGTTCACGCACGGCCAACTCTACGTCAGCCTGTCAAGTGTTGGCTGTGCTTATGCCGTCGAAGTGTTGGCGCTTCGTGGAATCACACGGAACGTGGTCTACTCCGAGACACTTTGACCAGTGACCAATACAGCAACAAGACGATTGGAGTTTGCACTCACTTTGTTGTCTAATATATATTACTACTACAAACATCAATACAGGGGTCTGAAGGGCCCTCAAACATTTGTATACATATATATATAATATATATATATATATATATATATATATATATATATATAATATATATATATATATATATATATATATATATATATATATATATTATATATAATATATATATGCTTTTAGCAGTTTGTAGTAGTATTTTAACGAATATAATACCATTTTAGCCTGATGATGCCAAGTGCCTTGGCGAAACGTTGCACCCACACATAAGAACCCCGAAGAAATGACGAGTGTTTTTGCCGCCTGAACATCCTCTTATCTCTCTCTTTTCTCCTCTCTCTCTCTC
Source organism: Chionoecetes opilio (assembly GCA_016584305.1). Taxonomy (NCBI): domain Eukaryota; kingdom Metazoa; phylum Arthropoda; class Malacostraca; order Decapoda; family Majidae; genus Chionoecetes; species Chionoecetes opilio. The sequence continues at coordinate 786 of JACEEZ010019229.1, read as the reverse complement.
TTCTCTCTCTCTCTCTCTCTCTCTCTCTCTCTCTCTCTCTCTCTCTCTCTCTCCCTCTCTCTCTCTCTCTCTCTCTCTCTCTCTCTCTCTCTCTCTCTCTCTTCTCTCTCTCTCTCTCTCTCTCTCTCTTCTCTCTCTCTCTTCTCTCTCTCTCTCTCTCTCTCTCTCTCTCTCTCTCTCTCCTCTCTCTCTCTCTCCTCTCTCTCTCTCTCTCTCTCTCTCTCCTCTCTCCTCTCCTCCTCTCCCTCTCTCTCTCTCTCTCTCTCTCTCTCTCTCTATATATATATATATATATATATATATATATAAATATCTCTATATATATATATATATATATATATATATATATATATATATATATTAATATATATATATATATATATATGTATATGAATATATATTATATATATATATATATATATATATATATATATATATATATATATTATATATATACCGTATTTGCCGGCGCATAAGACGCACTTTTTTCCCTTAAAAAGGAATGCAAAGTTCACCCTGCGTCTAATGCGGCCATATTAGCGAATGAGAGTCGGGCAGAGAATGCAGAACAGCCGGTGGTGTATTACTAAAGGGGTCTGGAGTGATCTGTGTTGAGCAGTAGTTCACTGAGCAAAATGTGTAAGTGTGTTAGCAACAGTAATGCATAATACTAAGAAAGGTTGGAGTTTAAGAGAAAATAAGAGCTGGGGCAACAAGATAGCGATTGTTGCTGCCAAGATGGCCGTGTCAGAATGTAAACATCATCCACCCCCTCCTCTGCCTTGT
>JACEEZ010019228.1:1120000-1125000 GCA_016584305.1 Chionoecetes opilio | reverse complement strand
ATTGCCTACTACATCTACTATCTGTCCTACTACACTTCAATCACAGATCTACCCACTATACCCCATAGATCAGATGTTCTTATCCTGGGGAGCGTGTGTAAGTACCAAGGGGGGCGTGAGTCAAAAGAGAAAAAGGAAGAACTGTCAAGTATTTCATTAAACGTAATCTAACTAAACCCGCTGGCTATTTGCAAGGTGTTTATGAATAAGTGTTAAACACATTATATTTTTCAGTTCTTCTTTCTGATTCAGGATTATTTGGAAATATTTTGGTTGAAGAAGTGAAGGGAGAGGGGGGGGGGGGGGGGCATGGAGGCAAAGACTAAAATATAAAGACAATAAAAATACTAAATACTAAAATGTCAAAATACTTTGTCAAAAAGTATGTCAAAAATAAGTAAATGTAAGTAATAAAGTAAGTAAGTAAAGTAATAAAAGTAAAGTAAAGTAAGTAAAAAGTAAGTAAATGTCTAAAATACTAAATGTCAAGGACAAAATACTAAAGGGGGCGTGGTGGTAAAAAAGTTAAGAAACACTGCCATAGATACTAAACTCAATTTCCCCTGTTACTTAGCAAGACTTACAGTTTTATGCTAATGAATTTTTTTCCTAAACTGGCCTATGTATAGAAAAAAGGACATTATAATAAGCATTTTTTATATTGTAAGTTCGCAAAAAAATGCAAATTATGTGGGAACAGAGCTGGGCAGTTAAGTTTGGGAGGTGTCTTGATAATCCCCATATGACAAAATCTTCAGTAGGACTACATTGGAATAAAATGGTAGGAAGGTATGGGAGCAAAAAGTCATAATGATAAGTATGCCTGATATTGTAAGTTCTTCCAAAAAAAAAAATAATGTGGAAAGAGAACTGGGCAGTTTTTTGGAAGGTGTCTTGATACTCCCATATGACAAAATTTACACTAAGACTACATAAGATTTTTCTGTCCATTCTGTCCATTCCCCTATTTCCCCTCTCCCTCTATCCCCCAAGATTTCTTTCCCCTCCTCTTCCATCCCTTTCCCCCTTCCTCCAACCTTCATTCCCCTCCTCCCTCAATCCCCTACCCCTATTTCCCCTTCCTTCCTTCCTTCCTCCAACCTTCATTCCCCATCCTCACTTATCCCTCATCCTTCTTTCCCTCTCTCCTCCCTCCCCTCCCTCTCCATTCATATAAATAAGCCTAAGCCTATAAACCTAAACTCGCATGTAAGCTAATTAACTCCCTCGCCCTCTAACGCTTGTCTCAGCCGACCGGTTTCCATGTTTTAGCCATACTCAAGAACCGGATTCCTGGCAGTTAGTTCGTTTGTTATAATTAAGTAGTCTCCCTGGACACATAAATCAGTCAAAAGCAGGCTGGGTAAATGTATGTATGTATGTATGAACTTGTATCAGGGATGTTTTGTTCTATATTAGTGCGTACAAGTTTTCCATTACAGCAGCAGCAGCAGCAGCAGCAGCAGCAGCAGCAGCAGCAGTAGCAGTAGCAGTATCAGTAGTAGCAGTAGTAGTAGTAGTAGCAGTAGTAGTAGTAGTAGTAGTAGTAGTAGTAGTAGTAGTAGTAGTAGTAGAAGTATGGAATCAACACTCTTAATAATGTAATCAAAGAGTGCCTACCTGATAAACTAATCGATTCTGAACTCCCTCACTGAACCTCACCTGACTGCCGACATGAAACACTTCAACATAATAACAACATATAAAATTAATCAACTCATTACTTTGCAACTCATTTATTTCAGCAACATACATTTACTTTACCGCCTAAAAAGGATTCAACATTAATTATTCACTGTTACCTTGAAAAACACACACACACACACACACACACACACACACACACACACACACACACACACACACACAACACACACACACGCACACGCACACGCACACGCACACACACACACACACACACACACACACGCACACGCATTGACGTAATCATAACCTACGTACGTGAGTCCCTGCCATGCCCCTGTTTGCTTTATATTAATATACTTGCATGTTTTTATAATACGCGTGTGTTAGAAGGGCAGGTGAGTTTTTTCCTCTCACTCTCTTTGCCTCAACACCCGCGATGATGTAGCACAGGCGGCGCTCTTTTTATGTTTTGAAAACTGCACGATGTTATTTTAATATCATTATTATCATTATCATTATTACTATTATCATTTATGTTATCGTCATCATTACTATCATCGATTATTTCATTTTTATTACTATGTTATTACTACTATTATCACTGTCGCCTACTGCACCGTAGAGTGGCCTAAGAACACCTACATGCCCTGCCCATTAACTCTACCTGCGATTGCGAGTGCATCGGAGGACACAGGGGGGGCGGCAACCTAGCTTACAACCGCTGCTCAACAAAGTTTTTAGCCCAAAAATCCCCTTCAAAATTATTCAATCGACATGGGACCAAGCCACGTACCACCTACGATTTATTTGCGATTTTTTTTAGCCTACTCTCATCAAAATTAAATTTACAGTTTCGGCTACCCAAAGCAGACAGACAGACACACGGCTACTGCAATAGTATATTAGATAATGTGGATAATATAAAATCAACATAGGAAGGGAAATACTAGAAGGAGGACAGGAAAGGCTGGTGAGGAGGGAGGGTGGGCTGGGAGACGAAGAAGAGTAAGAGGGAAGAGATAAAACACTCCAAAGTTATATTAATGTATCTTATAACGTTAACACTCACGTCTTCTCGGTCCTGTAGTCAAGACGTCCTTTATGTCTTACCTGAAAATATAAACAATACAAATATCAGGCGACGGAAATTTGCAGATAATAAGAAAAAACCCCAGCAAAGTCCCCACAGCAACCCCACACAAACGGTAAGTCCATGAGTCTACGGAGTTAGTGAAATGTGGCAAGGTGTTACCGCAGAGTTTCTTCCTGTAATCTAATACTCTTAAAAGTGTTTTTAGCCCAAAACCCCCCTTCAAAATTATTCAATCGACATGGGACCAAGCCGCTTACCACCTACGATTTATTTGCGATTTTGTTTAGCCTACTCTCATCAAAATTGAATTTACAGTTTCGGCTACCCAAAACAGAAAGACAGACTGACACAGACAGACGGCTACTCCTATTGTATATTAGATTGAATTTACAGCTTCGGCTACCCAAAACAGAAAGACAGACAGACAGACAGACAGACAGACAGACACACACGGCTACTCCTATAGTATATTGGATAGTAGTAGTAGTAGTAGGAGAATATACTCGTAGTACCGAAAGTGTTAAGGCGTCAACTTTTAAGAATCTGCAAAAGATGATTGTAAATAGAAGGAAAACTGCGTGAATCCGCCTTTTCATAACAGTGTTTTGTGTGCCTTCCCCTAACACACTGAGAGAGAAAGGCAGCCACGGGTGACGGGCAGGAGAGGGCTAGTTATACATCGAAAACTGGTTGAGAGAATAACAACAACAACAAAACAATGGGGAGGTTTATAGTGATCTTTACTTTATGGAGAACACTATAGCAGCAGATGAGCTATGGATTCCAAGTCAATAACCTAATCACAGGAACTACCACATGTAAGTCTCACGGCCTCTTGTAGCTTCCTTACTTTCTTATGTTCTTATGTAACCTTTACGAACAGATATGCTAAGAACATCCCATGGAAAAGATGACGGTGGTTATGCATCATAAAAGAAGAGATGGTAGCTATGTGGATGTAGCTATGTTGCGTGTGGTTGACAGCCGACAGGTGGAGATATGGAATTTTTGTTTGCACTGTACGCACAATGTTTTCTCTCGGCTATTCGATATAGTTTTGGGAGTCAGACGTCAGGCATTCCGTGTGGCAAGTGTATGAGAGTTTTGAAGGCCCTTTTTTCATCCTGCGAGTTTTGAAGCCCATTTTTATCCTCCTGCGAGTTTTAAAGCCCATTTTTTTCCTCCTGCGAATTTTGAAGCAGTTTTTTTCTCATGCGAATTTTGAAGCAGTTTTTTTCTCCTACGAGTTTTGAAGCCCCTTTCTTCTCATGCAAGCTTTGAAGCCCCTTTTTTTCCTCCTGCGAGTTTTGAAGCCCATTTTTTTCCTCCTGCGAGTTTTGAAGCACTTTTTTTCCACCTACGAATTTTGAAGCCTTGTTTTTTCTCATGCGAGTTTGTAAGCCCTTTTTTTGCTCCTGTCGGGATGAGTCTGTCAGGGACGATGAGAAATGTCCAGCAGGATTATCACTAGAGTGCAGGACGCCCACACTGCAGCTCGGGCCTCCCACTCCTGCCCTGCGACCTGTAATACTTCCTTGCATGACCCTCTCTGCAGCGGGATTCGAACTTGACCCTCGAACTCACGTCATGCAGGTAGGTTACTTTAATGTCACTTACTGTTTTTATGTGGTTAAATGCGTCTGATTATATTTCACACACAGAATAAAAGCCATTCTTGATTCCCATTCCAGCATTTACATCCATCAAGTGGTGAATGAGTGGCTTGGCAGACTGGTTATTGGATCATGTATATATATACCTACTAATCACTGCCTCCCCAAATATATACATTATCTTAAGCATCTGAGCGTACCAGTGACTATGACAGGAGTTCGGGCAATGAGAACTATCTATCAGTATTCCTACAGTGTATATGTTTGTATGCCATTGCATATACCTATGTGTATGTATGTATGTTTGCAGAGGTATGAGAGGTTACCGTCACGCGTCGCTTACCCTATCTCTGGTGAAGGCTCGACACACGTATACCCGCTGTTAATGGCCTGTCTCTTGGTGTTTCATTGTCTATATGTGCAAATAACACTACTAACATCAACCTTATCAAAGAGGTCAAAACACTGCCGGCCATATTACTGATACTAGTCCGTCAGGCTGACCGGAACTTCTTTTTTCTTTTTTTTACGCTTGAGCCTATTGCGCATGTTATCTTTCTTAGTTTTTTTTGTGTTTTTTTCCATCCCTATGTGGTATATTGAGGTTTCCGCAGCGCCGGGCCCTCAGCTCCTCCGTTAGTGCTCAC
>JACEEZ010019228.1:1095000-1110000 GCA_016584305.1 Chionoecetes opilio | reverse complement strand
ACATCAGGAACAATGGCACTACTGAAGAGGGACATCAGGAACAATGGCACTACTGAAGAGGGACATCAGGAACAATGGCACTACTGAAGGGGCACATCAGGAACAATGGCACTACTGAAGAGGGACATCAGGAACAATCGCGCTACTGAAGGGGCACATCAGGAACAATCGCTACTGAAGGGGGACATCAGGAACAATCGCGCTACTGAAGGGGGACATCAGGAACAATCGCGCTACTGAAGGGGCACATCAGGAACAATGGCACTACTGAAGGGGCACATCAGGAACAATCGCTACTGAAGGGGCACATCAGGAACAATCGCGCTACTGAAGGGGCACATCAGGAACAATGGCACTACTGAAGGGCACATCAGGACAATCGCGCTACTGAAGGGGACATCAGGAACAATCGCTACTGAAGGGGCACATCAGGAACAATCGCTACTGAAGGGGGACATCAGGAACAATCGCTACTGAAGGGGCACATCAGGAACAATTGAATGCATCATTAATGAAAGATAAAAAGGCAGTGCGTGACTCTGAAATGCTGCTCTTAATTGACTTAGGGAAATCGTCAGCGGCAATATATCACGCCGCCAATAAAACTGTCAATTCGAGAACTGGACGTGAGGGAAGAGAAGGAAATTATACATAAAAAAAAAAATACTCGCAGCAAAGACTGAAAGGCCATTAGAATTACTGCATGCTGACGAAATCTGACGCACCTGTGAAAGTTATTAATTAAACCTGTAGGAGACTCCAGGTTGTCTGAAGGAGGAAGGGAAGGTTGATATTGCTTCTTATAACACAAGCAATAGCGATCGTACAGCTGTGTTCATGGTAGTGGATGTACATTAATAGTCGTGGATTGTTGTGGATATACAGTAGTAGTAGTCGTGGATTGTTGTGGATATACAGCAGTAGTAGTCGTGGATTGTTGTGGATATACAGGAGTAGTAGTCGTGGATTGTTGTGGATATACAGCAGTAGTAGTCGTGGATTGTTGTGGATATACAGCAGTAGTAGTCGTGGATTGTTGTGGATATACAGCAGTAGTAGTCGTGAAGTGTTGTGGATATACAGCAGTAGTAGTCGTGGATTGTTGTGGATATACAGCAGTAGTAGTCGGGGATTGTTGTGGATATACAGCAGTAGTAGTCGTGAAGTGTTTGTGGATATACAGCAGTAGTAGTCGTGGATTGTTGTGGATATACAGCAGTAGTAGTCGTGGATTGTTGTGATAACAGCAGTAGTAGTCGTGGATTGTTGTGGATACAGCAGTAATAGTCGTGGATTGTTGTGGATATACAGTAGTAGTAGTCGTGGATTGTTGTGGATATACAGCAGTAGTAGTCGTAGATTGTTGTAGATATATAGTAGTAGTAGTCGGAAATTGCTGTGGATATACAGCAGTAGTAGTCGTGGATTGTTGTGGATATACAGCAGTAGTAGTCGTGGATTGTTGTGGATATACAGTAGTAGTAGTCGTGGATTGTTGTAGATATACAGCAGTAGTAGTCGTGGATTGTTGTGGATATACAGCAGTAGTAGTCGTGAAGTGTTGTGGATATACAGTAGTAGTAGTCGTGGATTGTTGTGGATATACAGCAGTAGTAGTCGTGGATTGTTGTGGATATACAGTAGTAGTAGTCGTGGATTGTTGTGGATATACAGTAGTAGTAGTCGTGGATTGTTGTGGATATACAGCAGTAGTAGTCGTGGATTGTTGTGGATATACAGCAGTAGTAGTCGTGGATTGTTGTGGATATACAGCAGTAGTAGTCGTAGATTGTTGTGGATATACAACAGTAGTAGTCGTAGATTGTTGTGGATATACAGTAAGTAGTGTCGGATTGTTGTGGATATACAGTAGTAGTAGTCGTGGATTGTTGTGGATATACAGCAGTAGTAGTCGTGGATTGTTGTGGATATACAGCAGTAGTAGTCGTGGATTGTTGTGGATATACAGTAGTAGTAGTCGTGGATTGTTGTGGATATACAGCAGTAGTAGTCGGGGATTGTTGTGATATACAGTATAGTAGTCGTGGATTGTTGTGGATATACAGTAGTAGTAGTCGTGGATTGTTGTGGATATACAGCAGTAGTAGTCGTGGATTGTTTGTGGATATACAGCAGTAGTAGTCGTGGATTGTTGTGGATATACCAGCAGTAGTAGTCGTGGATTGTTGTGGATATACAGCAGTAGTAGTCGTGGATTGTTGTGGATATACAGTAGTAGTAGTCGGGTTGTTGTGGATATACAGCGTAGTAGTCGTGGATTGTTGTGGATATACATAGTAGTCGTGGATTGTTGTGGATATACAGCAGTAGTAGTCGTGGATTGTTGTGGATATACAGTAGTAGTCGTGGATTGTTGTGGATATACAGTGGTAGTAGTCGGGATTGTTGTGGATATACAGCAGTAGTAGTCGTGGATTGTTGTGGATATACAGCAGTAGTAGTCGTGGATTGTTGTGGATATACAGCAGTAGTAGTCGTGGATTGTTGTGGATATACAGCAGTAGTAGTCGTGGATTGTTGTGGATATACAGCAGTAGTAGTCGTGGATTGTTGTGGATATACAGTAGTAGTCGTGGATTCTTGTGGATATACAGTAGTAGTCGTGGATTGTTGTGGATATACGCAGTAGTAGTCGTGGATTGTTGTGGATATACAGCAGTAGTAGTCGTGGATTGTTGTGGATATACAGTAGTAGCCGTCGTGGATTGTTGTGGATATACAGCAGTAGTAGTCGTGGATTGTTGTGGATATACAGTAGTAGTAGTCGGGGAGTGTTGTGGATATACAGCAGTAGTAGTCGTGGATTTGTTGTGGATATACAGTTAGTAGTCGTGGATTGTTGTGGATATACAGTAGTAGTCGGGGATTGTTGTGGATATACAGTAGTATTAGTCGTGATTGTTGTGGATATACAGTAGTAGTAGTCGTGGATTGTTGTGGATATACAGTAGTAGTCGGGGATTGTTGTGGATATACAGTAGTAGTAGTCGTGGATTGTTGTGGATATACAGTAGTAGTAGTCGTGGATTGTTGTGGATATACAGCAGTAGTAGTCGGAGATTGTTGTGGATATACAGCAGTAGTAGTCGTGGATTGTTGTGGATATACAGCAGTAGTAGTCGGGATTGTTGTGGATATACAGTAGTAGTAGTCGTGGATTGTTGTGGATATACAGTAGTATAGTCGTGGATTGTTTGTGGATATACAGCAGTAGTAGTCGGGATTGTTGTGGATATACAGCAGTAGTAGTCGGAGATTGTTGTGGATATACAGCAGTAGTAGTCGTGGATTGTTGTGGATATACAGCAGTAGTAGTCGGGGATTGTTGTGGATATACAGTAGTAGTAGTCGTGATTGTTGTGGATATACAGTAGTAGTAGTCGTGGATTGTTGTGGATATACAAGTAGTAGTAGTCGTGTATTGTTGTGGATATACAGTAGTAGTAGTCGGGGATTGTTTGTGGATATACAGCAGTAGTCGGGATTGTTGTGGATATACAGTAGTAGTAGTCGTGGATTGTTGTGGATATACAGTAGTAGTAGTCCGTGGATTGTTGTGGATATACAGTAGTAGTAGTCGTGGATTGTTGTGGATATACAGTAGTAGTAGTCGTGGATTGTTGTGGATATACAGCAGTAGTAGTCGTGGATTGTTGTGGATATACAGTAGTAGTAGTCGTGGATTGTTGTGGATATACAGTAGTAGTAGTCGGGGATTGTTGTGGATATACAGCAGTAGTAGTCGTGAATTGTTGTGGATATACAGTAGTAGTAGTCGTGGATTGTTGTGGATATACAGTAGTAGTAGCCGTGGATTGTTGTGGATATACAGTAGTAGTAGTCGTGGATTGTTGTGGATATACAGTAGTAGTCGTGGATTGTAGTGATATACAGCAGTAGTAGTCGTGGATTGTTGTGGATATACAGCAGTACTAGTCGTGGATTGTTGTGGATATACGTAATAGTAGTCGGGATTGTTGTGGATATACAGCAGTAGTAGTCGTGGATTGTTGTGATATACAGCAGTAGTAGTCGTGGATTGTTGTGGATATACAGCAGTAGTAGTCGTGGATTGTTGTGGATATACAGCAGTAGTAGTCGTGGATTGTTGTGGATATACAGCAGTACTAGTCGTGGATTGTTGTGGATATACAGTAATAGTAGTCGGGGATTGTTGTGATCATACAGCAGTAGTAGTCGTGGATTGTTGTGGATATACAGTAGTAGTCGTGGATTGTTGTGGATATACAGCAGTAGTAGTCGTGGATTGTTGTGGATATACAGCAGTAGTAGTCGTGGATTGTTGTGGATATACAGCAGTAGTAGTCGTGGATTGTTGTGGATATACAGCAGTAGTAGTCGGGGATTGTTGTGGATATACAGCAGTAGTAGTCGTGGATTGTTGTGGATATACAGTAGTAGTTCGTGGATTGTTGTGGATATACAGTAGTTAGTCGTGGATTGTTGTGGATATACAGCAGTAGTAGTCGTGGATTGTTGTGGATATACAGCAGTAGTAGTCGTGGATTGTTGTGGATATACAGCAGTAGTAGTCGTGGATTGTTGTGGATATACAGTAGTAGCCGTCGTGGATTGTTGTGGATATACAGCAGTAGTAGTCGTGGATTGTTGTGGATATACAGTAGTAGTAGTCGGGGAGTGTTGTGGATATACAGCAGTAGTAGTCGTGGATTGTTGTGGATATACAGTAGAAGTCGTGGATTGTTGTGGATATACAGTAGTAGTCGGGGATTGTTGTGGATATACAGTAGTAGTAGTCGTGGATTGTTGTGGATATACAGTAGTAGTAGTCGTGGATTGTTGTGGATATACAGTAGTAGTCGGGGATTGTTGTGGATATACAGTAGTAGTAGTAGTCGTGGATTGTTGTGGATATACAGTAGTAGTAGTCGTGGATTGTTGTGGATATACAGCAGTAGTAGTCGGAGATTGTTGTGGATATACAGCAGTAGTAGTCGTGGATTGTTGTGGATATACAGCAGTAGTAGTCGGGGATTGTTGTGGATATACAGTAGTAGTAGTCGTGGATTGTTGTGGATATACAGTAGTAGTAGTCGTGGATTGTTGTGGATATACAGTAGTAGTAGTCGTGTATTGTTGTGGATATACAATAGTAGTAGTCGGGGATTGTTGTGGGTATACAGCAGTAGTCGGGGATTGTTGTGGATATACAGTAGTAGTAGTCGTGGATTGTTGTGGATATACAGTAGTAGTAGTCGTGGATTGTCGTGGATATACAGTAGTAGTAGTCGTGGATTGTTGTGGATATACAGTAGTAGTAGTCGTGGATTGTTGTGGATATACAGCAGTAGTAGTCGGAGATTGTTGTGGATATACAGTAGTAGTAGTCGGAGATTGTTGTGGATATACAGCAGTAGTAGTCGTGGATTGTTGTGGATATACAGCAGTAGTAGTCGTGGATTGTTGTGGATATACAGTAGTAGTAGTCGTGGATTGTTGTGGATACACAGTAGTAGTAGTCGTGGATTGTTGTGGATATACAGCAGTAGTAGTCGGGGATTGTTGTGGATATACAGTAGTAGTAGTCGTGGATTGTTGTGGATATACAGTAGTAGTAGTCTTGGATTGTTGTGGATATACAGCAGTAGTCGTGTATTGTTGTGGATATACAGTAGTAGTCGTGGATTGTTGTGGATATACAGCAGTAGTAGTCGTGGATTGTTGTGGATATACAGTAGTAGTCGTGGATTGTTGTGGATATACAGCAGTAGTAGTCGTGGATTGTTGTGGATATACAGTAGTAGTCGTGGATTGTTGTGGATATACAGTAGTAGTGTCGTGGATTGTTTTTGGATATACAGTAGTAGTCGTGGATTGTTGTGGATATACAGTAGTAGTCGTGGATTGTTGTGGATATACAGCAGTAGTAGTTGTGGATTGTTGTGGATATACAGCAGTAGTAGTCGTGGATTGTTGTGGATATACAGTAGTAGTCGTGGATTGTTGTGGATATACAGTAGTAGTAGTCGTGGATTGTTGTGGATATACAGCAGTAGTAGTCGTGGATTGTTGTGGATATACAGCAGTAGTAGTCGTGGATTGTTGTGGATATACAGTAGTAGTAGTCGGGGATTGTTGTGGATATACAGCAGTAGTAGTCGGGGATTGTTGTGGATATACAGTAGTAGTAGTCGTGGATTGTTGTGGATATACAGCAGTAGTAGTCGTGGATTGTTGTGGATATACAGTAGTAGTAGTCGTGGATTGTTGTGGATATACAGCAGTAGTAGTCTTGGATTGTTGTGGATATACAGTAGTAGTAGTCGGGATTGTTTGTGATATACAGCAGTAGTAGTCGGGATTGTTGGGATATACAGTAGTAGTAGTCGTGGATTATTTTGGATATACAGCAGTAGTAGTCGTGATTGTTGTGGATATACAGTAGTAGTAGTCGTAGATTGTTGTGGATATACAGCAGTAGTCGGGGATTGTTGTGGATATACAGTAGTAGTAGTCGTGGATTGTTGTGGATATACAGTAGTAGTAGTCGGGGATTGTTGTGGATATACAGCAGTAGTCGGGGATTGTTGTGATATACAGTAGTAGTATCGTGGATTGTTTGTGGATATACAGTAGTAGTAGTCGGGGATTGTTGTGGATATACAGCAGTAGTAGTCGTGGATTGTTGTGGATATACAGCAGTAGTAGTCGTGGATTGTTGTGGATATAAGTAGTAGTAGTCGGGGATTGTTGTGGATATACAGCAGTAGTAGTCGTGGATTGTTGTGGATATACAGTAGTAGTAGTCGTGGATTGTTGTGGATATACAGCAGTAGTAGTCGTGGATTGTTGTGAATATACAGTAGAAGTCGTGGATTTTTGAGGATATGCAGTAGTAGTAGTCGTGGATTTTTGAGGATATGCAGTAGTAGTAGTCGTGGATTGTTGTGGATATACAGCAGTAGTAGTCGTGGATTGTTGTGGATATACAGTAGTAGTAGTCGTGGTTGTTGTGGATATACAGTATAGTAGTCATGGATTTTGTGGATATACAGCAGTAGTAGTCGTGGATTGTTGTGGATATACGCAGTAGTATCGTGGATTGTTGTGGATATACAGCAGTAGTATCGGGATTGTTGTGGATATACAGCAGTAGTAGTCGTGGATTGTTGTGGATATACAGTAGTAGTAGTCGTGGATTGTTGTGGATATACAGTAGTAGTAGTCGTGGATTGTTGTGGATATACAGCAGTAGTAGTCGGGGATTGTTGTGGATATACACAGTAGTATCGGGATTGTTGTGGATATACAGCAGTAGTATCGGGATGTTGTGGATATACAGTATAGTAGTCGTGAATTGTTGTGGATATACAGCAGTATAGTCGGGGATTGTTGTGGATATACGCAGTAGTAGTCGTGGATTGTTGTGGATATACAGCAGTAGTAGTTTGTGATTGTTGTGGATATACAGTAGTATTCGTGGATTGTTGTGGATATACAGCAGTAGTAGTTGTGGATTGTTGTGGATATGCAGCAGCAGTAGTCGTGGATTGTTGTGGATATACAGCAGTAGTAGTTGTGGATTGTTGTGGATATACAGCAGTAGTAGTTGTGGATTGTTAATGTAGATGTGTTCAGTCTAAGTGCATTGCAATACCACAAGTCATTTTAGATCGTCAAAGTTTAAGACATGGACATAACTATCGATGTTTGAGTGGACGTGAGTAATTTTGACCCCTGGGTAAAGTGTCCGTTACTGGGTAGCCCAGACGAGTTATTTTTTAAATCACGTTTTCCTTAATAACTAAAAAAAACTGTAATAGTTACGTAAAACATGTACTGAGTAATAAACATAGATGAGATTAAGGCCTTTCATTTGAGCTACAGGAAAAGGAAATCAGGGTGAAATTAATTGAGAAAATGACATTTAAATGTTTTAACAATAAAACTCTATTTTTTCCGAAATATTTAAAGTTTTTTGAGATACCGATCACATTATCCAGTAGAACACCTTTAGCTTAACATTTGTTTCCCTATTATTAATGTTTCCTCTAGGACAAATAGTTTCGCGTTAAAATGGCAAAAACAAAAATAATAGATTCCACGATTGCTACAATAAGGCATTCAAAGATCCCACCGGTGGTTACATGCGCTACGCTCTGGGCGAGCGCAACGGGTTATACTATGAACAAATAAATAAATGGAATATGAGAGATCCAGGTAATTTCCCGACATTCGATGGGGTACCCGCTAAGAGTTGTTTTGGTCAAGTTTTCCTTATAATTCAAAAACTCTGATAGTCACGTAAAACATGTATTGACTAATAGACATAGATTAGATCAAAGCCTTTCATTTGAGCTTCCGCAAAAGGAAATTGGGTTGTAATTAATTGAGAAAATAACATTTAAATGTTATTAAAGAAAAAATCATATTTTGTATTAGAAATATGAAGATTTTGAGATATTGAGTATTTCTACGAAAATCGGTAGTGCACCCAGTGGTGGGTCTAGGGGGAGCCTGGGGTGGCCACGGCCCACGGAACCCCTGAAATCTCATTGACCACCCCAAATCTGAGTCAGAGATTTAATGAAAATTTACCCATTTATTGAAATGGTTATGCCATGGCCACCCCACACTAGATATGTCCAACCTTGGCCACCTCAGTCAACATTTCCTTGAAATGGCGCCACTGTTCGTTAGGGTTGAGCGTTCCCACGTTCGAACCCCGCTCCCTGCTGCTTGAGTTCATTCTGGCGTGGTGACAATTGTATCGTCAATAACCTCGCTGTTGGTTGTACGTACGTGTGCATTGTCCAGACAGGATCCAAGTATTATATATTTACAGGAAATATCTCGTGTAGGTCTCGCGGCCTCTTGTAGCTTCCTTTTTCTTTCTTTTTTATGTTCTTATATCTCATCTTGGGTGAAGCTGTGTGTCGTTGAGTGTGGTGGCCGAGAGCCGTGACGTCAGAGCCCCGGCGGCAGGGCGTTGGAACACGAGGGCGGGAGGGAGGGAGGGACAAAGGCGGTGAGGCTGGTGGGGGAGGCAGAACGGAAGGAGGGGAGAGAGGAGCGAAAGAAGGCGGAAATGAAGCGGCGGACAGTGTTCCTTTACCTTAAAAAGTTACCACCCCACCCACTCGAAGGTTGATTTCCCCACCATGTCTTTGTGGAACCAATAACTGCGTGCACGTCTTACCCGGGTGGAATCTTTGCAATGGCACTTTTAACCCCAACTAAGGCCAACGTCACTGCAGTAATAGCTCGCCAGCGATGCCACACAAGCCCCAAGCCTTCGTCATTAACATAAGAACATAACATAAGACCATAAGAAAATAAGGAAGCTACAAGAGGCCGTGAGACCTACACGTGGTAGTTCCTGTTACTTAATACTATACCTATATACTTCTACTTTTCATCCCTATCCAGAAATTGTCTAACCTCCTTTTAAAACTCCCCATTAACTCCCTAAACATAGTCGAACTCACTCCAAGATCTCAATGATAACAAACGATCGAGTATGAAAACTTAGCAAGCGACTGACTATAACTCAAGCACTTTTTGATATATCTTTATCGGCGGTGGTGGTGGGCAGGAAAAAAAACACCCGGGGATAATTTAACTTGTACCTCGCAGAAATCGACCGCAGGGACAGACTTGTTGAACGCAAAGAGACGTGCAGGCGACAAGAACATAAGAAAATAAGGAAGCTACAAAAGGCCGCGAGACCTACACGAGGTAGTTCCTGTAAATAGATATATAGACATAATGTGGAAAATGTATGTGTAGACAACTAGGTGACCACAGACTGCTGGACACCTGAGGAGAGGAAGCACTATTGACCTAACAACGGAACATCTAGCCACAGTTCGTATAGTTGAGGCTAGGTGTCTGTAGTTCAACTAAAAGGAAGATTAACTAGCAGAACGCTGGACACGTGACAGGAAGGAATCACTATTTACCTAACAACGGAGCATCTAGTAACTGTTCGTATAATGAGGCAGTGTATCTTGAGGTCAAATTAGGGCTATAAAAAGATTTTGATTCACTAAATATACGAGACCCAATATATAGTGATTACCAATGACCAAGGAGAGGGAATCACTATTTACTTAACAACGGAGCGTCTATGTAACTGTTCAAATACTTGAGGCAGTGTATCTGGAGGTCAAAAGAATACTAAAAAGGGGTTTGATTCACTAAATATACGAAGCCTAAGATAGTGTTTAACTGTTTACCAAAGACCCCACAGTTAGTATAGTTGGGTCTCTGTATCTGGACGTCTAAATAGGACTAAAAAGCGGTCTGATTCGTGCCTGTGAAAGCCCAAGATATTGAATACCAATGACCAAGTTTCCATGTCATCGCTGGCCGGGTTATAAGTGTCTTGAGTATGAGTGAAGCACGGCGCATATAGCAAGTCTCTACGGACGTCTAAATATGACTAAAAAGCAGTCTGATTCGTGCCTGCGAAAGCCTAAGATATTGATTACCAAAGACCAGGATCCATGTCACCGCAGGCCCGTGTTAGCGTCTTGAGTCTGAGTGAAGTGTGGCGTGAAACTTGGCGGTCCAACAAGCACTGTGAGTCTAGCAAGTTTGGAGTCTCGGGGTGGGGGTCGTGAGGAATGGATGGTGATGGCGCGTGCTGCCAAATACTGCCGCCTGAGGTTGACAGTTCTCTTTACAGCGGCAGTCTTCATTATCGACATGTAAGAGCCTTCCCGGGACTTGATGACCGGGAACACTCGTGGATTACGCGTCTGTCTGGCTGCCTCTCTCCCACCGCCGGGCAAGGACGAGGACACAGGACAGAGAAGTTGCTTTTCAGACAGCTTTTCAACAGATAAATTGTTATTCGGATCAAAACATCACCACGGAGGAGGCGAAAAGAACCTTGCAATATTTTTTTTGGAGGAAAGAAAAGGAAATTCGTGGTAGTCATTTACACAGGACAGAACTGTTTGTTACTTCTTTTTTTTAGGACAGATAAGTTACTATTCGGATCAAAATATCAACTCGATGGAGATGAAAAGAACTTAATAACTAACCATATTATCAGGCAAACATAGGCATTATTTTAAGCAAGATACCTAAGATAGAATGGAATCTTTGCCTCGTAAAAAAAAATAGACTATAGTCCATGCTTACTATCTTCTTTATAGGGACAGGCAGCTAGTGGGCTTTTATATTTCTTTCCTTTTATTATTTTTTGTCCTCGGTCAGTCCCTTGTGATGTCAAAAGAAAAAAAAAAAAAAAGACCAGATTGTAATGTCGTGAGGCCTACTGTACTAAGCTGACTATTAAGCTTTACAAAATACAAATTATGTCAAAAATAATATCAGCAATTTTACTAATGTTGTGGGTGTTATTAGTGCTAATATTAATGATCATGAAATAGTAATGATAATAATAGTAAAATGATGAAAAAAAACCATAACCACTAATTTTATCACTCACCACCACAACCATCACCATCAGAGGCAATAACAACAACAAAAACAACAACAGCAACAGCAACAAGAACTAAAACAACAACAAAAACAAAAACAAAAAACAAAAACAAAAACAGCAGCAGCAACAACAACAACAACAACAACAACAACAACAACAACAACAACAACAACAACAACAACAACAACAACAACAACAACAACAACAACAACAATAACAACAACAACAACAACATTAACAACATAAACAAAAACAACAACACAAACAACAACAACAACAACAACATAAACAACAACAAAAACGACGACAACAACAACAACAACAACAACAACAACAACAACAACAACAACAACAACAACAACAACAACAACAACAACAACAACAACAACAACAACAACAACAACAACAACAACAACAACAACAACAACAACAACAACAACAACAACAACAACAACAACAACAACAACAACAACAACAACAACAACAACAACAACAAATAAATCAGAGAAGACTAGAGTACAACAGAACACAAAGTAGCAAGGAATCAATAGATCAATATGTTAGTATAAGGGAGGAAAAAAACTAGATTTGAGAAGAACAGAATTGACAAATGCAAGGAAGAACCCAAACTGTTCTATAAATATGTAAATGGAAAGGTGAAACCCACCACTGCCACCACCGCCACCACCACCACCACCACCGCCGCCACCACCAAAACCACCACCACCACTGCCACCAACGTCACCACCACTACCAACACCACCACCAACCCCACTGCCACCACCACCACCACAGCCACCACCACCACCAACACCATCACCACCACCATCACCACCACCACCACCACCACCACCACCAAAACAGTAACACAGGTAGGCGGAAGGTGTGTTATGGTGGTAATTAAAGTCAATTACTCCCACGATATTGGCGGCATTACTCCTTTATGGCCGAGAGAGAGAGAGAGAGAGAGAGAGAGAGAGAGAAGAGAGAGAGAGAGAGAGAGAGAGAGAGAGAGAGGAGAGAGAGAGAGAGAGAGAGAGAGGAGAGAGAGAGAGAGAGAGAGGAGAGAGAGAGAGAGAGAGAGAGAGAGAGAGAGAGAGAGAGAGAGAGAGAGAGAGGGAGAGAGAGAGAGAGAGAGAGGAGAGAGAGAGAGAGAGAGAGAGAGAGAGAGAGAGAGAGAGAGAGAGAGAGAGAGAGAGAGAGAGAGAGAGAGAGAGAGAGAGAGAGAGAGAGAGAGAGAGAGAGAGAGAGAGAGAGAGAGAGAGAGAGAGAGAGAGCATATCAGAAGGAGAGGTGTACATAAATATAAACTAATAATAATGATAATAATAATAACAACAATAATGATGAACATAAGGCAGGAAGCAGTTTTTTTGTATCTTCCTTCGTCATCTTCACTCAGTAGTTAATGCATTCCTTCACAACACCCAACACAGAGTACCATACTGTTGAGTGCAAGTTGTAAAAGTGTTGGTAATTAGCAAGGCAAATTAAATAATCTCTTAAAATGAGAAGAAAGAAATATGACGGTGCTTGAATTCACACGTATGCTAATGTGGGTGTCGGGACGTGAGTGTGGCGTGGGGAAACATGTGGCAAACTGTGTCTGGAGGCTTTAAAAGAGGAGGTAAAAGACAGCCTCCGTGTATTCATTGAGGAGCAAAGACTATTACTGCATGAGAGAAGAAAAAAAGTCATGTCATGCTGTCTAAACTTAAGCCACTAAGCTATAAGAAAAAGTAAATAAAGTTCCTTAACCCTTTACGCCTAGATATTTCCTTTGCTATATAAAATCGTCTGTTGTTAGCTATAAAAGTACGAAAAATAGCTTAATATACTAAATCATTTAGTGGATAAGGATACTAAACAGGTTATAATGCATAGAATATCGCTTATATTAATTAAAATCGTCTAATGGTAGTCAAATTACAATAAAAATTACGTTCTGGGCTTCAAAGGGTTAAAAAGAGGAGGGGCAGCCTCCGTATAGTCATTGAGGAGCAAATGACTAATACTGCACGAGAGAAAAAAAGTCATGTCCTGCTGTCTAAGCTCAGGCCACTAAGCTATAAGAAAAAATATAAAAAAGTTCCTTAAAACGATATTTCAGCTTCCATTCGTGTGTGAAGATCAGGGAACGTAACTTTACTCTCTTATTTTTTGCTATAAATGTAAAGATCTTCCTGTTTCTTTGTATTCATTGAGGAGCAAAAGACTAATACTGCACGAGAGAAAAAAATCATGTCCTGCTGTCTAAACTCAGGCCACTAAGCTATAAGAAAAAATAAATAAAGTTTCTTAAAAGGGTATCACAGTTTCCATTCGTGTGTGAAGGTAAGGGAACGTAACTTTGACTCGCTTGTTTCTATTGCTACATATATGTGTCAAGATTTTTGTATCTTTTTCGAAGGCAAGAAGTGTTATGTCGAGCGTCCTAAAAATGATGGAACGTAACTTGACTCGCTTTTTCCTATTGCTATTTGTGTAAAGATCTTTCTGGGTTTTTTTTCTTATAAGGCAAGATGTGATAATATTATGTCACACGGTCCAGTAATGATGACAGTATATAAGTCTTTTTTTTTTTTTTGCTTACTAAAAGGTGAATAAATGTCATACTGAGCAGCCTGGTTACTGATGACATACTGACATACCCATAACTAGTCTCAACACCCTTGCCACTATAATAATCCACATTATCATAGTAACAATATAACATAACGTGTCTTTAAGTAACATAACGTTCCGAAAGTCCTAAACTATCACAAAGGTTCCATCATGTCGCCCTCAATACATTAACCCTTCACGCCCAGATCTTTCCTTTGCTATAAAAAATCATATGTTGTCGAGCCATAAAATTACGAAAAGTAGCTTAATATATCAAAATAGTTAGTCAACAAGGATACTAAGCAGGTCATATCGATAAAATATTGCTAATATTAACTTAAAAACGTCTAATGGTAGTCAAATTACAATGGAAATTACGTTCTGGGTTAAATACATTAACTAAAATAATCACTAATTTCACTTCTTATCGTGCGCATTTTCACGTTTAAAAACCTGAACAAAATAATCACGTTTATTTACATGTCCAAGTTGCAGGAGATATTTTCTTTCCTTAAGGTGCATGCGTGCTTTATATTACCAAACTTAGATATTAATGCTCCAAAAAATGTCTATAAAGTATAAAGTTTTGTAAAGAAGTTGCGATTCCACCTTGAATTGTTGGATATATTTTTAGGGGCACGTTCAGGCAGACGCTCCGGCTCCGCTCCGGGCTGTGATGAAGGTTGGGGAAGGTGAGGTGACGAGAGGTTGGGGAAAGGGAGGTGATGAAGGTTGGGGAGGTGAGGTGACAAGAGGTTGGGGAAGGGGAAGTGATAGAAGGTTGGGGAGGCTAAGGTGACAAAAAGTTGGGGAAGGGGAGGTGATGAAGGTTGGGGAGGTGAGGTGACAAGAGGTTGGGAAAGGGGAGGTAATAGAAGGTTGGGGAGGCTAAGGTGATAGAAGATTGGAAAAGGTGAGGTGATAGTTGGGGAGGCTAA
>JACEEZ010019228.1:1055000-1090000 GCA_016584305.1 Chionoecetes opilio | reverse complement strand
ACTTTGCGAGTCAACTTTTATCATGAAGGGTATCAATAGAAGCGCAATTTTATAAGCTTTCCATTGATGTATTTCGTTTTCTGATAAATGAATTACCGACATGCATAAATTAGCGTTAACTAAATAAATAAAATCATTAATCGGGTAATTTTCCCGATTGATGATGTTATTTATTTACTTATATATTTCGTTTTCTGATCAATGAATTAGCACCATGTATAAATTAGCGTTAACTATATAAATAACCTCATCAATCGGGAAAATTACCCGATTGATGATTTTATTTATTTATTTAACGCTAATTTATGCATGGTTCTAATTCATTTATCAGAAAACGAAATATATCAATGGATTGATTGATTTAATGCCTAAATATATATCAATGGAAAGCTAATAAAATTGCGCTTCTATTGATACCCTTCATAATAAAAGTTGACTCGCAAAGTTTTAAATGGCGAAGAGTTGAAGAGAATATTAAGTTCATGCATATTTCTTCAGAGTCTCGTAATGGCATTTCTTTAGCGTGTTTTACTGTTTTTTATTTGATAATATTATAGAACAAACATTTACGAAGATTACAGTATATCATATATACTGATAAACCAGTCTATATGATAGTCATATGCAGCAAGTGAATGGGCCAGCAGACTGGCCATGGGGCCAGTACTGCAGCGTCCAGCGCGCGTAGTTGCATGGTGTCACATCCAGTTCTACTGTTATCTATGATAGAACATATGAACATAAGAAAATAACGAAGCTACAAGAGGCCGTGAGGCCTACACGAGGTAGTTCCTGTTACCTAACACTACCTACATCCACCTTTCATCCCCATCCATGAACTTATCCAGCCCCTCTTTAAAGCTCCCCAATGACTCCGCACTAACTATTTGTCTACCGAGTCCATTCCAGTCATTCACCACTGTGACCACTGCTATTTGTGAACCAGTCTAGTTAGCAAGTTCTATTATAGGGTATAAAAGGTTGGTTGGTTGGAGGGCTGGATGGGTTACATACAGCAGGCGAGACACACAAAGTTAGCAAGTTCTATATAGGGTACAAAAAGATGGTTGGTTGGGGGGTTAGAGTAACACCCGCTTTGCCTTGGTGTTAGGAAGAAATGGACTGATTTCACTACTGTGCCTGATGACTGAATGATGACTGTAGAGTTGCAAGAGTGTTATATCTGATCACCCTGAGTCTGCCATGGAACGCTGACGACTCCCACTGCAGCCTCATCCCGTCTGTGTCTCACCATTAATTCACACTTTTTGCTCATTATGTCCTGGCCGCCACGATGACGCTTTTATCTTTAGTAGCTAGTCACACACACACACACACACACACACACACACACACGAAGGCTAATCGTGCTGTGATACGTGCTCTGTGCTTCGTCTTGGAACTCTCTAAGAGGGGAACAGGTAGGATCTGGCTGTGCTACAGTCTCTAGGCTTCATCTTGGAACCCAGCACAGAGTGTGCGCGCTAACTCCAACCTGCCAGGCGTTACCTTGGAGTTAGTGGCTGATGCGAGGTGACTTCAGGCGGCGCGACCCTTGGTAAAGTGTAGAGTGACACAGTGCACGCGTACAATGCCCATTGCATTACTGCTATTCACGTGGTTGGCGGGGGTGGTGGTGGGCAGGTATGTCGCCACCAGACTGCAAGGCCGTGACCGAGGCCCCGCACGACAGCCTGGCCGCCGGGGCAGGGCCACCCAGGGCCTCGCGGGGTGTTCCCTGGTGGTGGTGGTGAGCTGGGTGGCCATCCTAGCCTACCTGGACCTCGCCCGCCTGGACGACGGTGTCCTAAGGACCGTCCGTCACTGGCTGAAGGGCGACGGTCTGTGGTGGCTGGGGATATTCCAGCCACCCCATGTAGACAACTTCTACACGGCCTGTCCGCCACCCCGGGTCGACTGGCGGGCCTGGCTGCCCGTGGTGGGGCAGTGCCTCGCCCACCGCCAGGCGTTGAGGCACCACCAGTGCCGCCTCGCCACGCTGCAGGCGCTGCAGGAGACCTACACGGAGTTCTCCGCGCAGTGCCTCCTGGGGTGGGGCGTCGCCAGCCTCGTTCTGGCCAAGGGGTGGGCGTGCTGGCACTACGCGGTGACCAGCGCGTTGTGTCTAAGGCTGTGGCTTCATGTCCTAGGTTTCCTTCAAGGACTAAAGGCCTCCGCGCAACACTCATGGCACAGGGCCCCACCCCCTCCTTCCCCCCCTCACGCCACCCCCGCCCAGCAAGACCTCACGGTCAAGGCGAGGCCACTCTCGCCCAAAGGCAAAAAGAAGAAAAACACCTTTGGACGAGAAATTCGGAGGCTAATGAAGGATCTGAGGGAGATTTTTTATGATGATATCAAGGAAAACATCATAAGAATCAGAAATGAACGTCGCGCCAAAAAGCGACCCCTCCCCCTCATCCACCACCGCCCTACAGCGCCCGCCAACATCATTCATCGCACACCACCTTGAACAGTAACACCCCATACATCACAACACTACAACCACCCCCGCCCCCCTTCTGAAGCAGTCCCCCGTCCCCCTACACAATATAGCCCCCCCCCATCCTCCTTCAAAAGCAATACCCCATCCACCCCCAAGCTACAGCCCCACTCCCTTGAAAACCCATCCCCCGCCCCCCACAAACAACCCTCCCACCCACTTAAAAAGTCATCCCCCGTCCCCCTACAAACTATAGCTCCCCAAATCCACCAAGCTATAGCCCCCCCACCCCCTTGAACTACAATCCCCCATCCACCCCCCAGCTGCAGCCCCCACTCCCTTAAACAGCAATCCCCCATCCATCCCCAAGCTACAGCCCCCCACCCCCCCTTAAACAGCAATTCCCCCCATCCACCACCAAGCAACAGCCACCCCCCCACCCCACTTAAACCAATATCGCCATCCACCCCCAAGCTACAGCCCCCCACCCCCTTAAACAGCAATTCCCCAATCCATCCCCAAGCAACAGCCCCCCCCCACACCCCCTTAAACCAATCCCCCCATCCACCACCAAGCAACAGCCCCCACCCCCCTTAAACCAATCCCCCCATCCACCACCAAGCTACAGCCCCCCACCCCCCTTAAAACCAATCCCCCCATCCACCACCAAGCAACAGCCCCCCACCCCCCTTAAACCAATCCCCCATCCACCACCAAGCAACAGCCCCCCATCCCCTTAAACCAATCCCCCATCCACCACCAAGCTACAGCCCCCCCACCCCCCTTAAACCAATCCCCCCATCCACCACCAAGCTACAGCCCCCCCACCCCCCTTAAACCAATCCCCCCATCCACCACCAAGCTACAGCCCCCCCACCCCCCCTTAAACCAATCCCCCCATCCACCACCAAGCTACAGCCCCCCCACCCCACTTAAACCAATCCCCCCATCCATCCCCAAGCAACAGCCCCCCACCCCACTTAAACCAATTCCCCCATCCACCACCAAGCTACAGCTCCCCACTCCCCTTAAACCAATCCCCCCATCCATCACCAAGCTACAGCCCACCCACCCCACTTAAACCAATTCCCCATCCATCCCCAAGCAACAGCCCCCACCCCACTTAAACCAATTCCCCCACCATCCCCAAGCTACAGCCCCACCCACCCCACTTAAACCAATTCCCCCATCCATCACCAAGCTACAGCCCCCACCACCCCACTTAAACCAATTCCCCCATCCATCCCCAAGCAACAGCCCCACCACCCCACTTAAACCAATTCCCCCATCATCACCAAGCTACAGCCCCACCCACCCCACTTAAACCAATTCCCCCATCCATCCCCAAGCAACAGCCCCACCCACCCCACTTAACCAATTCCCCCATCCATCACCAAGCTACAGCCCACCCACCCACTTAAACCAATTCCCTCATCCATCCCCAAGCAACAGCCCACCCACCCCACTTAAAAACCCAAATTTCCCCATCCATCACCAAGCTACAGCCCCACCCACCCACTTAAACCAATTCCCCCATCCATCCCCAAGCAACAGCCCCACCCACCCCACTTAAACCAATTCCCCATCCATCACCAAGCAACAGCCCCACCCACCCCACTAAACCAATTCCCCATCCATCCCCAAGCAACAGCCCCACCCACCCCACTTAAACCAATTCCCCATCATCCCCAAGCAACAGCCCCCCACCACCACTTAACCAATTCCCCCATCCACCCCAAGCAACAGCCCCACCCACCCCACTTAAACCAATTCCCCCATCCACCACCAAGCTACAGCTCCCCACTCCCCTTAAATCAATCCCCCCATCCATCACCAAGCTATAACATCCCCCCACCCAGCCCCCTTAAACAGTAACAACTACTACTACTACTACTACTACTACTAATAATAATAATAATAATAATAATAATAATAATAATAATAATAATGATAATAATGTTAATAACAATATACACGTGTGGGTGTAATATAGTATGCACCCGCAGGGGCTTATTTAGGATCTTGAAACATTGGGGGCTTAGCCCCCAATGTTTCAAGCATTCAAAAGCAGGGCTTAGCAAGCAGGGTTTAAACATTTCACACAAAAATTCACACATTCATTCACATTGTTTTTTCACAAAACAAAGCAGGGTCAACATTTCAAGCATTCAAGGGAGGGCTTAGCCCTGACTAGAGATCTTTAGATTTTTCTGGGTGTGAAGGGCTTGGGGTTAAAAATACGACCATGGTAGAAAGGTTGACTAGAAAGGAAGGGGGATTTATGAGGTTGATTCGTACAGGTATTTAGGATATACTACACTTTTTACATCCATTCACCTGTTTATTCTAGACTTGTGCCCTTTATTTCTCCCTATTTATTCTCTCTATCTCTACCTATTATACTTATTCTTTATTTTTACCCATTACTATATTTCTACCTTTACTATTACCTACCTATTATTTATTTCTACCTATTTGTTCTCTCTATTCCTATTATTTATTTCTACCTATTTATTCTCTATACCTCTTATCCCTATTCTTTATTTCTACCTTTTTATTATCTCTATTCCTATTATACATATTCTTCATTTCTACCTATTTATTCTCTCTATACCTGTTATACCTATTCTTTATTTCTACCTTTTTATTATCTATACCTATTATACCTATTCTTTATTTTTACCTATTACTTTATTGATACCAACATCATTACCTACCTATTCCTTATTTCTACCTATTTATTCTCTCTATTCCTACCTATTTATTCTCTCTATTCCTACCTTTTATTCTCTCTATTTCTACCTATTTATTCTCTATTTCTACCTATTTATTCTCTATTTCTACCTATTTATTCTCTATTTCTACCTATTTATTCTCTATTTCTACCTATTTATTCTCTCTATTTCTACCTATTTATTCTCTCTATTTCTACCTATTTATTCTCTCTATTTCTACCTATTTATTCTCTATTTCTACCTATTTATTCTCTATTTCTACCTATTTATTCTCTATTTCTACCTATTTATTTTCTCTATTTCTACCCATCATACCTATTCTTTATTTCTACCTATTACTTTATTTATACCAGCATCATTACCTACCTATCATTTATTTCTACCTACTTATTATCTATTTCTACCTATCATACGTACCTATTCTATATTTCTACCTATTACATTATTTCTACCTATACTATTACCTACCTATCATTTATTTCTACCTATTTATTATCTATTTCTACAAGTGACCTTTATTATGTTCTACCTGAGTGCTGAGTTGCAAGAGTTCCTATATTTCGAAAGGCAGAGTTTACATTAAGTTTTCTTCATAAAATTGAGCTCTACCATCTCCCCCGTTAACAAGAGTACCATTTGAATTCCTAAAAGTTAATTACTCTTCACTTGTCCAATCTATTTTGATAATCCTTTCTAATTAATACAAAGTTATCACATTTTTTTCTTTAGATTTATACGTACTATTTGCATACACCACTTATTCTGGTTTTGTGTGTGGGGGGGGGGTTATGTGGGTGTGGGGGGGTGCTTTATCATTTATCTACCTATCTATCTATATATTTACCTATCTACCTAGTTACATATCCATCTATCTACCTATCTATCCATCCACCTATTATCTGCAATACATAAACATACCAAATAAAAGGGTTGGCATTCTCCTCTCCTATTTTCACATCAATATTACTTAATTACATTTTAGTTACAATTTAGTTACTGTGAGCACTGACAGCAGACCTTTCTCTGTCTCCTCTTACTGTCTCTGTTCTCATTTTCAATCCAAAGCTGGCTGTTGCGTATATGTGCGCAATGACATCTCTTGCTCTCGTGCCCACGGCCTTGAATCTTCCGAATTTTCTACCATCTGGCTTCGACTTCAATGTCACTCTCTTACTAAATGTATCTGTGCTGAGTATGTCTCACCTAACTCCTCGGACTATATAAAATTCTTCAACTATTTAACATCAAAAGTGGAGCACATCTCATCTCATTTTCCTTTAGCAGAAATTTCCATTCTTGGGGACTTCAATGTTCACCACCAGCTTTGGCTATCATCTTCTTTCACTGACCAACCTGGTGAACAAGCCTACAACTTTTCTGTCCTCCAAGACCTAGAGCAGCTGGTGCAGCACCCTACCCGTATTCCTGACAGCCTTGGAGACACGCCCAACATTCTTGATATTTTCCTAACTACTAACCCTTCTGCTTACTCTGTGAAACTATTCTCTCCGTTGGGTTCCTCCGATCACAATCTTATTTAGTAACCTGTCCTATCGCTCCGGTGCCGCCTCGGGACCCACCTAAGCGGAGGTGCTTCTGGCACTTCAACTCAGCTAAGTGGGATGGCCTAAGGCAGTACTACTCTGATTTTCCATGGAATGATTACTGCTTCCATGTCAAAGACCCATCTCTTTGTGCAGAGCGCATAACTGAGGTCATAGTCTCGGGGCCATGGGCTGAAATAATAATTGTCGTGGTAACCATGCGGTAACAGCTTCATAATATACTATCTGAAAGGAAATTTTGTCTACTTTTCGAATCTGGCAATGAAAATTTTGAAATCGTGTAGCTTCATGGTGATTTTTTGGTTACCATGACAACCACATTACATATTTCAGACCAACATGTTTAGTCTAGTAGTCCAGTGGACCCCACGTGCACCCCCTGGACAATCTAATGAGACCTACTTTTTTAGATGCACAAATATGTCTAGAAAACAAAAATCAATGTTAACACTGTCAACTAATGTCCCATGGGGTTCGTACGGCGGCCATCGTCGATCGCGAAATATTTGACTTTCTCGAAATTACCAAAATGTCCATAACATCACAAATAATGTAGTTACAAATTTAATTTTGGTGCCCACGTGACAAGAATAACATGGCCGATTGTAATAAGAACAATTAATGCAGTAATTGGTATAAGTTTAGTCATGGAACGGCAAAAACCTAAAAAAAGGCGGAAAAATTACTTCGGTTTCGCCGACAACTTTCAACATAAATGACAATAACTTCACTAATATACAACATACTGGTCAGTTTAACATATCAAAATCATCGTCTATTATTCCCCCATCTAATGCAGTCAAACAATTGACATACATATATGACTATCATACACTAATTGTTACCAATGTTACTCACCCCCCTAGTGAAACTTTATGTTGTCAAATACAAACATTCGAGAAAAGTCAGAAAACAATGTTTCCTTTCTATTAAACTTTAACAAGTGATGTAGGGCAGCTAGGTACGCTGTCAGTAGAAGTGAGTAATTGACATTTGGTATAATCAAGTATAGACGTCCAGCCTCTGGCCCCTTTGCTTTTGGCTCAGTTCTTGCGGCTGGAACTTGGCAGCGAGCCACGTTCCAGCCAATTAACTCATTACGTGAATTACTCATTAAGGGCTTGTTCTATGCAAAACATTGGTTGTACAGACCCCCATTGATTTTGACAGCATGTCGAATTTCACCTCAATCCGACAATAATTAGGAGTTCTTTACGCTAATTACTCATTAAGGGCTTGTTTTACGCAAAAGGTTTCTTCCGACGACCCCCATTAATTTTGACAGCACTACTGGCATGTCAAATTTCAGCTCAATCCAATAATATTTAGGAGTAGTTATACACTTTTTGGCGGAAACTTGGTTCCACGGGTCTTATGGTAATTAACAGCGAGCTTCGCTCGCTGTCAATTACAAATCAAGTATAGACGTCCAGCCTCTGGCCCCTTTGCTTTTGGCTCAGTTCTTGCGGCTGGAACGTGACAGCGAGCCACGTTCCAGCCAATTAACTCATTACGTGAATTACTCATTAAGGGCTTGTTTTATGCAATAAGTTTGTTTACAGACCCCCGTTGATTTTGACAGCACTACTTGCATGTCGAATTTCAGCTCAATCCGACAATAATTAGGAGTAGTTTACGCTTATTACTCATTAAGGGCTTGTTTTACGCAAAACGTTTCTTCCGACGACCCCCATTGATTTTGACAGCACTTGCATGTCAAATTTCAGTTCAATCCGATAATATTTAGGAGTAGTTATACACTTTTAGGCGGAAACTTGGTTCCACGGGTCTTATGGTAAGCGACAGCGAGCGAAGCTCGCTATCAATAACAGAGAGTCAAATCCTGACCCCAAGTTGAAGGCTGCGTTATGGGCAGCAGCCCATGGGCCTGATCAGTGTCTACGTTACGGTTCTCCTCTCGCTCCTGTGCCCGGATGTGATTTCGATATTCCGTGGTGAAGGACATTTTGCATTCGGAATGGAACTGTGCTTCAACGGCAAATAAGTCCTTTCCTTTCACCTGTCGGTATAGACGAGTCTTTCCCAGTTCAAGGGCCTGGGACTCGATGCTTTTCCAAGCAGGCTCTTTGTGTTTCCATGATAGGAATTTGATGGGTCTCTCGGTTTTTCCAGATACCTTTATTTCAAACTTCTCGCAGAACATACATTCAGGTGAGAATAGTTGGGAACTCTCAGCAGATGACAGTTTGCGCGGAGAGTGATGCTTCGTGGACATAGATGCTACAGTCGAATCATTCAAGCGATGTAAGTTTGCTGTGAAGCGCTGGTAACATGGTCTGTGGTATCCTATCATCTCCAAGTCAACGCCTTCGAGAGTCTCTGGTATCTGAGCACACACTGCTTCCATACGGCGAGGTAAATTGAGAGGTTCAGCCATTCGATTTTCACGGATTTCATGTAGATATGCTAATTTTTCATCTGGGTTTCCTCTCACATTTCTGAAAGATGTCAAGGGACCATAGTCTCGGATGTCTATTGCGTGTACGATACATGATGGGCATTTAGGGTTTTCAGATCTGGCTGATAATTTGTCGCTTTTTCGTTTCCTCGTGCTAGCCATGATTTAGTTCAGTTATATTCCACCACCAGAAAGAACTACGGATGTACCACACAGAATGTTAGGTCACTGACATACCATCTACACTATCACTATCACCGATGCATCTAAGGAGAAGGAAAGTAATGTAATTGACATCGTATACAGGTTAGCGATACACATGAGCAATACAGTATTGTATGAGAAACAAACATATATATACAATATATATATACATATATGACATGACATATGGAGCAAAACAGTGTTTACAAATGGCAACTTAACAATACTAAGTTGTATTATCTAGTTGCCCATGATTAACTGGTCAAATTTGATATAAAACTAAGTTTTATCGAATATATGTATTTGAGAACATAAAGTTTCACTAGGGGGGTGAGTAACATTGGTAACAATTAGTGTATGATAGTCATATATGTATGTCAATTGTTTGACTGCATTAGATGGGGGAATAATAGACGATGATTTTGATATGTTAAACTGACCAGTATGTTGTATATTAGTGAAGTTATTGTCATTTATGTTGAAAGTTGTCGGCGAAACCGAAGTAATTTTTCCGCCTTTTTTTAGGTTTTTGCCGTTCCATGACTAAACTTATACCAATTACTGCATTAATTGTTCTTATTACAATCGGCCATGTTATTCTTGTCACGTGGGCACCAAAATTAAATTTGTAACTACATTATTTGTGATGTTATGGACATTTTGGTAATTTCGAGAAAGTCAAATATTTCGCGATCGACGATGGCCGCCGTACGAACCCCATGGGACATTAGTTGACAGTGTTAACATTGATTTTTGTTTTCTAGACATATTTGTGCATCTAAAAAAGTAGGTCTCATTAGATTGTCCAGGGGGTGCACGTGGGGTCCACTGGACTACTAGACTAAACATGTTGGTCTGAAATATGTAATGTGGTTGTCATGGTAACCAAAAAATCACCATGAAGCTACACGATTTCGAAATTTTCATTGCCAGATTTGAAAAGTAGACAAAATTTCCTTTCAGTTGGTATATTATGAAGCTGTTAACGCATGGTTACCACGAAAGTCGATTTTAAAGACACTTCTCAGTTTTGGCCCCTAGACTATCATAGTCTCTGGCATGGAGGCGTACATTCCACACACTTTCTCTAATCCTAAAGCCCGTCAACCTTGGTTTAACTCTGCTTGTTCTCATGCTGTCCGAGATAGAGAGGTGGCTCACAAACGGTACCGTAAGCATCCATCTCCTGAAACTCATGCCCTTTATATTTCTGCCCGTAATCATGCCAAATCTTTACTTCAACTTACCAAAAACTCTTTCATTCATAGAAAATGTCAAAATCTTTCTGAATCAAATTCCTCTCGTGACTTCTGGCATCTAGCAAATAACATCTCTAACAATTTTTCTTCTGCATCTTTTCCTCCTATGCTTCACCAAGATGGCTCCACAGCTGTCTCATCTACTTCTAAAGCTGAACTCTTCGCTCAAACCTTTGCTAAAAATTCCACTCTGGTTGATGAAGGGCTTGTTCCTCCTTCTCCTCCACCCTCTGACTATATTATGCCTGTCATTAAGATCCTTCGTAATGATGTTTTCTTTGCCCTTTCTGGCCTAGATCCTCGGAAGGCTTACGGTCCTGACGGAGTCCCTCCTATTGTTCTCAAAAACTGTGCTTCTGTGCTTGCACCCTGCCTGGTCAAACTTTCCGTCTTTGTCTATCTACTCCCACCTTTCCTTCTTGCTGGAAGTTTGCTCACATCCAACCTGTTCCTAAGAAGGGTGACCGTTCTAATCCTTCAAACTACCGTCCTATAGCTTTGACTTCCTGCCTTTCTAAAGTTTTTGAATCTATACTTAATAATAAGATTCTTAAGCATCTATCTGCTCACAATCTTCTATCTGATCGTCAGTACGGTTTCCGTAAAGGGCGATCTACTGGCGATCTTCTAGCTTTCCTAACTGAATCTTGGTCATCCTCCTTTAGGGGTTTCGGTGAAACTTTTGCTGTTGCCCTTGACATATCAAAAGCTTTTGATAGAGTCTGGCACAAATCTTTAATTTCCAAACTACCCTCATTCGGTTTCTATCCTTCTCTCTGTACCTTCATCTTAAGTTTCCTTTCAAACCGTTCTATTGCAGCTACTGTAGACGGACATTGTTCTTCTCCTAAATCTATCAATAGTGGTGTTCCCCAGGGTTCTGTCCTATCACCCACTCTCTTTCTATTATTCATTAATGATCTTCTAAGTCTAACTCAAAGCCCTATCCACTCCTACGCTGATGATTCTACCCTGCATTTTTCAACGTCGTTTATTAGACGTCCAACTCAACAGGAACTAAGTGATTCACGGAGAGATGCCACCGAGCGCCTAACTTCTGATCTTTCTGTAATTTCTGATTGGGGCAATGCAAACCTTGTTTTGTTCCATGCCTCAAAAACCCAATTTCTTCACCTATCTACTCGACAAAACCTACCAGATAACTATCCCCTCTTCTTCAATGACACTCAACTGTCTCCTTCTTCTACAATGAACATTCTAGGACTATCCTTTACTAAAAATCTGAACTGGAAATCTCACATCTCATCTCTTGCTAAAACAGCTTCTAAGAAGTTAGGTGTGCTGTGGTGTCTGCGTCCTTTTTTTTCTCCCTCCCAATTGCTTGCTCTCTACAGGGGCCTTATCCGCCCATGTATGGAGTATGTCTCACATGTTTGGGGAGGATCCACTCATACAGCTCTCCTAAACAGGGTTGAGTCAAAAGCTTTTCGTCTCATCAACTCCCCTCCTCTGATTGACTGTCTTCAAACTTTAAATCACCGACGCAATGTTGCTTCTCTTGCTCTCTTCTACCGTTATTTTCATGCTCACTGCTCTTCTGAACTTGCTAACTGCATGCCTCCCCCCTTCCCGCGGCCTCGCTGCACAAGACTTTCTACTCATTCTCATCCCTATTCTGTCCATCTTCCTAATGCAAGAGTTAATCAGTATCTTTACTCTTTCATCCCTTTCACTGGTAAACTCTGGAACTCTCTTCCTGCTTCTATTTTTCCACTTTCCTATGACTTAAATCTTTTCAAAAGAAGAGTAACTAGACACCTCCCGAACTAAATTGGCTCACCCCTCTTTTTTATTTTATTCTCTTACTATCTTCTTTATAGGGACTAGCAACTAAGCGGGCTTTGTGTTACCCATTTTTATTGTGCCCTTGGCCAGTCCTTTGTGATGTAAAAAAAATATAATAATAATAATAATAATAATAATAATAATAATAAAAAATAATAATAATAATACCCAACGAGAGTGATTTTCATGTAACACTTTCTCATTTATGAGGATTTTCTTTTAGTTTGAGTTTGTGGAATTAAGATAGTTGTTAATAAAAAAACTTGTGAAAAAAATAACAACTATCTTACTACCACAAACTCGAACTAAAAGAAAATTCCACATAAATTAGAATGTGAGTATTTCTTATTCAACCCCTTCACGCCCAGATCTTTCCTTTGCTATATGAAATAGTCTGTTATTAGTCATTAAACTACAAATAAATAGCTAAATAAACCAAATTAGCTAATGGGCAAGGATATTAAACAGGTCATATCTATACATTATTGCTTATACTCACTAAAAATCGTCTAATGGTATCAAATTACAATGAAAATTACGTTCTGAGTCTCAAGGGGTTAAGTAAGTAAGTATTTTACCGTCTACATCGATTGCTAAGAACTATTATCCACACTGAACACTGAGAAGCAAATCAATGGCAATGATTTATTTGGTATTAAACCCCTTGAGGCCTAGAACGTAATTTCCATTGTAATTTGGGTACCATTAGACGATTTTTAGTGAATATAAGCAATAATTAATACATAATGACCTGTTTAGTATCCTTGTCCACTAACTAATTTGGTATATTCAGTTACTTTTCGTAATTTTATGGCTCGACAACATACAATTTGTTATAGCAAAGGAAAGATTTGGGCGTGAAGGGATTAAGGAGCTGAGAGATCAAGAGAATAAGAACAAGGCTATAAAATCACCACCACTTCCTTCACCAGAGTAAGAGTGAGTAAGTGAACGAGAGATAAGAGAAAGAAGTGTCCGGGAGGTTAAAGACACGAAAAACAAAGTGTAGGTCCTCTTATATACTGCCAAAGTGGGACAAGGAACACAGGACCAGGCTATGACGTGAGCCGTGACCAAGCGATGGAGCGACGTGTGCAAAACAATGATGAGCAGGCGAGACACACACACAGTTAGCATGTTATAGAGGGTACAAAAAGATGGTTGGTTGGGGTTAGAGCGGGAGACACACACAGTTACATAGATAGAACATAAGAAAATAAGAAAATGTTATCTATGATAAAACATAAGAACATAAGAAAATAACGAAGCTACAAGAGGCCGTGAGGCCTACACGAGGTAGTTCCTGTTACCTAACACTACCTACATCCACCTTTCATCCCCATCCATGAACTTATCCAGCCCCTCTTTAAAGCTCCCCAATGACTCCGCACTAACTATTTGTCTACCGAGTCCATTCCAGTCATTCACCACCCTATTTGTGAACCAGTCTAGTTAGCAAGTTCTATTATAGGGTATAAAAGGTTGGTTGGTTGGAGGGCTGGATGGATTAGAGCAGGCGAGACACACAAAGTTAGCAAGTTCTATATAGGGTACAAAAAGATGGTTGGTTGGGGGGTTAGAGTAACGCCCGCTTTGCCTTGGTGTTAGGAAGAAATGGACTGATTTCACTACTGTGCCTGATGTCTGAATGATGACTGTAGAGTTGCAAGAGTGTTATATCTGATCACCCTGAGTCTGCCATGGAACGCTGACGACTCTCACTGCTGCCTCATCCCGTCTGTGTCTCACCATTAATTCACAATTTTTGCTCACTATGTCCTGGCCGCCACGATGACGCTTTTATCTTTAGTAGCTAGTCACACACACCACACACACACATACACACACATACACACACACACACACACACACACACACACACACACACACACACACACACACACACACACACACACACACACACACACACACACACACACACACACACACACACACACACACACACACACACACACACACACACACACACACACACACACACACACACACACACACACACACACACACACACACACACACACACACACACACACACACACACACACACACACACACACACACACACACACACCACACACACACACACACACACAACACACACACACACACACACCACACACACACACACACACACACACACACACACACACACACACACACAAGGCTAATCGTGCTGTGATACGTGCTCTGTGCTTCGTCTTGGAACTCTCTAGGAGTGGAACAGGTAGGATCTGGCTGTGCTGTAGTCTCTAGGCTTCATCTTGGAACCCAGCACAGAGTGTGCGCGCTAACTCCAACCTGCCAGGCGTTACCTTGGAGTTAGTGGCTGATGCGAGGTGACTTCAGGCGACGCGACCCTTGGTAAAGTGTAGAGTGACACAGTGCACGCGTACAATGCCCATTGCATTACTGCTATTCACGTGGTTGGCGGGGGTGGTGGTGGGCAGGTATGTCGCCACCACACTGCAAGGCCGTGACCGAGGCCACGCACAGCAGCCTGGCCGCCGGGGCTGGGCCACCCAGGGCCTCGCGGGGTGCTCCCTGGTGGTGGTGGTGAGCTGGGTGGCCATCCTGGCCTACCTGGACCTCGCCCGCCTGGACGACGGTGTCCTAAGGACCGTCCGTCACTGGCTGAAGGGCGACGGTCTGTGGTGGCTGGGGATATTCCAGCCACCCCATGTAGACAACTTCTACACGGCCTGTCCGCCACCCCGGGGCGACTGGCGGGCCTGGGTGCCCGTGGTGGGGCAGTGCCTCGCCCACCGCCAGGCGTTGAGGCACCACCAGTGCCGCCTCGCCACGCTGCAGGCGCTGCAGGAGACCTACACAGAGTTCTCCGCGCAGTGCCTCCTGGGGTGGGGCGTCGCCAGCCTCGTTCTGGCCAAGGGGTGGGCGTGCTGGCACTACGCGGTGACCAGCGCGTTGTGTCTAAGGCTGTGGCTTCAAGTCCTAGGTTTCCTTCAAAGACTAAAGGCCGCCACGCAACACCCATGGCACAGCCCCCACCCCCTCCTCCCTCCCCCCCTCACGCCACCCCCGCCCAGCAGGACCTGACGGTCAAGGCGGGGCCACTCTCGCCCAAAGGCAAAAAGAAGAAAAACACCTTTGGGCGAGAAATGCGGAGGCTAATGAAGGATCTGAGGGAGATTTTTTATGATGATATCAAGGAAAACATCATAAGAATCAGAAATGAACGTCGCGCCAAAAAGCGACCCCTCCTCCTCATCCACCACCGCCCTACAGCGCCCGCCAACATCATTCATCGCACACCCCCTTGAACAGTAACACCCCATACATCACAACACTACAACCCACCCCCGCCCCCCTTCTGAAGCAGCCCCCCGTCCCCCTACACAATATAGCCCACCCCCCATTCTCCTTAAAAAGCAATAGCCCATCCACCCCCAAGCTACAGCCCCACTCCCTTAAAAACCCATCCCCCGCCCCCCACAAACAACCCTCCCACCCCCTTAAAAACCCATCCCCGTCCCCCTACAAACTATAGAATCCAAAATCCCAAATCCACCAAGCTATAGCCCACCCACCCGCTCGAACTACAATACCCCCATCCACCCCCAAGCTGCAGCCGCCCCCCCCTTAAATATCAATCCCTCCATCCCCATCCACCCCCCAAACTACAGCCCCCCACCCCCTTAAACAGCAATCCCCCCATCCCCATCCAACCCCAAGCTACAGCCCCCCCACCCCCTTAAACAGCAATCCCCCCATCCACCCCCAAGCTACAGCCCCCCCACTCCTCTTAAACAGCAATCCACCCATCCACCCCCAAGCTACAGCCCCCCACTCCCCTTAAACAGCAATCCCCCATCACCCCCAGGCTACAGCCCCATACCCCCCTTAAACAGCAATTCCTCCATCCATCCCCAAGCTACAGCCCCCCCACTCCTCTTAAACAGCAATCCACCCATCCACCCCCAAGCTACAGCCCCCCACTCCCCTTAAACAGCAATCCCCCATCCACCCCCAGGCTACAGCCCCATACCCCCCTTAAACAGCAATCCCCCCATTTCCACCCCAAGCTACAGCCCCCCCACTCCTCTTAAACAGCAATCCACCCATCCACCCCCAAGCACACCCCCCCCACTCCCCTTAAAACAGCAATCCCCCCATCCACCCCCAAGCTACAGCCCCCCACCCCCCTTAAACAGCAATCCCCCATCCACCACCAAGCTACAGCCCCCCACCCCCTTTAAACCAATCCCCCCATCCACCTCCAAGCTACAGCCCCCCACCCCCTTTAAACAGCAATACCCCATCCACCTCCAAGCTACAGCCCCCCACTCCCTTAAACAGCAATACCCCCATCCACCTCCAAGCTACAGCCCCCCCACCCCCCTTAAACAGCAATCCCCCCATCCACCACCAAGCTACAGCCCCCCCACCCCCTTTAAACCAATCCCCCCATCCACCTCCAAGCTACAGCCCCCCACCCCCTTTAAACAGCAATCCCCCCATTTCCCCCTCCAAGCTACAGCCCCCCCACTCCCCTTAAACAGCAATACCCCCATCCACCTCCAAGCTACAGCCCCCCCACCCCTTTAAACAGCAATACCCCCATCCACCCCCAAGCTACAGCCCCCCACCCCCTTTAAACCAATCCCCCATCCACCACCAAGCTACAGCCCCCCACCCCCCTTAAACAGCAATACCTCCCATCCACCCCCAAGCTACAGCCCCCCCACTCCCCTTAAACAGCAATCCCTCCATCCACCCCCAAGCTACAGCCCCCCCACTCCCCTTAAACAGCAATCCCTCCATCCACCCCCAAGCTACAGCCCCCCCACCCCCCTTAAACCAATCCCCCATCCACCTCCAAGCTACAGCCCCCCCCCCCCTTAAACAGCAATACCTCCCATCCACCCCCAAGCTACAGCCCCCCCACTCCCCTTAAACAGCAATACCTCCCATCCACCCCCAAGCTACAGCCCCCCACCCCCTTTAAACCAATCCCCCCATCCACCCCCAAGCTACAACCCCCCACCCCCTTAAACAGCAATCCCCCCATCCACCCCCAAGCTACAGCCCCCCCCCTTAAACAGCAATACCTCCCATCCACCCCTAAGCTACAGCCCCCCCACTCCCCTTAAATCAATCCCCCCCATCCATCCCCAAGCTATAGCATCCCGCCACCCACCCCCCTTAAACAGCAACAAATGCTACTACTACTACTACTAACAATAATAATAATAATAATATAATAATAATAATAATAATAATAATAATAATAATAATAATAATAATAATAATAATAATAATAATAATAATAATATTAATAATAATAATATTAATAATAATAATAATAATAACAATAATAATAATAATAATAATAATAATAATAATAATAATAATAATAATAATAATAATAATAATAATAATAATAATAATAATAATGATAATAATGTTAATAATAATATATGCACCCGCAGGGGCTTATTTAGGATCTTGAAACATTGGGGGTTTAGCCCTGCCTAGAGATCTTTAGATTTGTCTGGGTGTGAAGGGGTTGGGGTTAGAAATACGTCCATGGTAGAAAGGTTGACTAGAAAGGAAGGGGAATTTATGAGGTTGATTCTTACAGGTATTTAGGATATACTACACTTTTTACATCCATTCACCTGTTTATTCTAGACATGTGCCCTTTATTTCTCCCTATTTATTCTCGCTATTTCTACCTATTATACTTATTCATTATTTTTACCCATTACTCTATTTCTACCTTTACTATTACCTAATTATTTATTTCTACCTATTTGTTCTCTCTATTCCTATTATTTATTTCTCCCTATTTATTCTCTATACCTATTATCCCTATTCTTTATTTCTACCTTTTTATTATCTCTATTCCTATTATACATATTCTTCATTTCTACCTATTTATTCTCTCTATACCTGTTATACCTATTCTTTATTTCTACCTATTTATTCTCTATACCTATTATACCTATTCTTTATTTCTACCCATTCTTTTATTTCTACCTATATTATTACCTACTAATTCTTTATTTCTACCTATTTATTCTCTATTTCTACCTATTTATTATCTCTATTTCTACCTATTTATTCTCTATTTCTACCTATCATACCTATTCTTTATTTCTACCCATTACTTTATTTATACCAGCATCATTACCTACCTATCATTTATTTCTACCTATTCATTATCTATTTCTACCTATCATACGTACCTACACTATATTTCTACCTATTACATTATTTCTACCTATACTATTACCTACCTATCATTTATTTCTACCTATTTATTATCTATTTCTACAAGTGACCTTTATTATGTTCTACCTAAGTGCTGAGTTGCAAGAGTTCCTATATTTCGAAAGGCAGAGTTTACATTAAGTTTTCTTCTTTAAATTGAGCTCTACCATCTCCCCCGTTAACAAGAGTACCATTTGAATTCCTAAAAGTTAATTACTCTTCACTTGTCCAATCTATTTTGATAATCCTTTCCATAGACCACGGTATACAGTGGTCTATGTCCTTTCTAATTAATAAAAAGTTATCACATTTGTTTCTATATATTTATACGTACTATTTGCATACACCACTTATTCTGTGTTGTGTGTGTGTGTGTGTGTGTGTGTGTGTGTGTGTGTGTGTGTGTGTGTGTGTGTGTGTGTGTATCACTGTATATGTGTGTGTGTGTGTGTGTGTGTGTGTGTGTGTGTGTGTGTGTGTGTGTGTGTGTGTGTGTGTGTGTGTGTGTGTGTGTGTGTGTGTGTGTATGCTTAATCATTGATCTACCTATCTATCTATCTATCTAATTGCCTATCTATCTATCTATATATTTACCTATCTATCTACCTAATTACATATCCATCTACCTATCTATCCATCCACCTATTATCTGCAATACATAAAGATACCAAATTAAAGGGCTGGCGTTCTCCTCTACAATGCATCAGCGTCAATTCTATTTTTTTTCTATTGATGACGGAAGGCAATTAACAAGTGATTACCGCAATTATAATAAAATACCTCAACGCTGGAAGGCCGACCAACATTTCACTCCCCCTCCCCCCCCCCCACACACACACAAAAAAAAAAAAAACCGAACTATTCCTGTAACGCATTAGCCTCGCTGACTGTTGTTGTTGTTGTTGTTGTTGTTTTTGTTACTAATGTTACTAATGTTGTTATTGTATAATTTCTATGATACATAATATATAAGTTCTGGAAAATTCGAGATGATGAACAACAAAGAAGAGGTTTAAAACATATCGGATCAAGCATAAAAAGACATTATCCCGAACCCCTCTATCGAAACGGTACTTGGGAAAATTGTCGCCAGAAAAAATGGCACAAGAAAAAACGGCACATGAAAAACTGGCACAGGAAAAACTGGCACAGGAAAAAACGGCACAGGAAAAACTGGCACAGGAAAAAACGGCACAGGAAAAAACGGCACAGGAAAAAACGGCACATGAAAAACTGGCACATGAAAAAATGGCACAGGAAAAACTGACACATGAAAAAACGGCACAGGAAAAAACGGCACAGGAAAAACTGACACATGAAAAAACGGCACAGGAAAAACTGACACATGAAAAAACGGCACAGGAAAAAACGGCACAGGAAAAAACGGCACAGGAAAAAATGGCACAGGAAAAACTGACACATGAAAAAACGGCACAGGAAAAAATGGCACATGAAAAAATGGCACAGGAAAAACTGACACATGAAAAAACGGCACAGGAAAAAACGGCACAGGAAAAAACGGCACAGGAAAAACTGACACATGAAAAAACGGCACAGGAAAAAACGGCACAGGAAAAACTGGCACAGGAAAAAACAGCACAGGAAAAACTGGCACAGGAAAAACTGGCACAGGAAAAAACGGCACAGGAAAAACTGGCACAGGAAAAAACAGCACAGGAAAAACTGGCACAGGAAAAACTGGCACAGGAAAAAACGGCACAGGAAAAAACGGCACAGGAAAAACTGGCACAGGAAAAAACGGCACAGGAAAAACTGGCACAGGAAAAAACGGCACAGGAAAAAACGGCACAGGAAAAACTGGCACAGGAAAAAACGACACAGGAAAAAACGGCACAGGAAAAACTGGCACATGAAAAAATGGCACAGGAAAAAACGGCACAGGAAAAAACGGCACAGGAAAAACTGGCACAGGAAAAAACGGCACAGGAAAAAACGGCACAGGAAAAACCGGCACAGGAAAAAACGGCACAGGAAAAAACGGCACAGGAAAAAACGGCACAGGAAAAAACGGCACAGGAAAAACTGGCACAGGAAAAACTGACACAGGAAAAAACGGCACAGGAAAAAACGGCACAGGAAAAACTGGCACAGGAAAAAACTGACACAGGAAAAAACGGCACAGGAAAAAACGGCACAGGAAAAAACGGCACAGGAAAAACTGGCACAGGAAAAAATGGCACAGGAAAAACTGACATGAAAAAACGGCATAGGAAAAACTGACATGAAAAAACGGCACAGGAAAAACTGACATGAAAAAACGGCACAGGAAAAACTGACACTTGAAAAAACGGCACAGAAAAACTGACATGAAAAAGCGGCACAGGAAAAACTGGCACATGAAAAAACGGCACAGGAAAAACTGGCACATGAAAAAATGGCACAGGAAAAACTGACATGAAAAAACGGCACAGGAAAAACTGACATGAAAAAACGGCACAGGAAAAACTGACATGAAAAAACGGCACAGGAAAAACTGACATGAAAAAATGGCACAGGAAAAACTGACACTTGAAAAAACGGCACAGGAAAAACTGACATGAAAAAACGGCACAGGAAAAACTGACACAGGAAAAAACGGCACAGGAAAAACTGACACAGGAAAAAACGGCACAGGAAAAACTGACACAGGAAAAAACGGCACAGGAAAAACTGACACAGGAAAAAATGGCACAGGAAAAACTGACACTTGAAAAAACGGCACAGGAAAAACTGACATGAAAAAACGGCACAGGAAAAACTGACACATGAAAAAACGGCACAGGAAAAACTGACACAGGAAA
Organism: Chionoecetes opilio; assembly: GCA_016584305.1. NCBI lineage: Eukaryota > Metazoa > Arthropoda > Malacostraca > Decapoda > Majidae > Chionoecetes > Chionoecetes opilio. Next base: position 1,068,516 of record JACEEZ010019228.1, on the reverse strand, counting down.
AAATGGCACAGGAAAAACTGACACAGGAAAAAATGGCACAGGAAAAACTGACATGAAAAAACGGCACACGAAAAACTGACACAGGAAAAAACGGCACAAGAAAAACTGACATGAAAAAACGGCACAGGAAAAACTGACACAGAAAAAAACGGCACAGGAAAAACTGACACAGGAAAAAACGGCACAGGAAAAACTGACACAGGAAAAAACGGCACAGGAAAAAACTGACACGAAAAAAACGGCACAGGAAAAACTGACACAGGAAAAAACGGCACAGGAAAAACTGACAGAGGAAAAAACGGCACAGGAAAAACTGACATGAAAAAACGGCACAGGAAAAACTGACACAGGAAAAAACGGCACAGGAAAAACTGACACATGAAAAAACGGCACAGGAAAAACTGACATGAAAAAACGGCACAGAAAAAACTGACACATGAAAAAACAGCACAGGAAAAACTGACATGAAAAAACGGCACAGGAAAAACTGACACAGGAAAAAACGGCACAGGAAAAACTGACATGAAAAAACGGCACAGAAAAAACTGACACATAAAAAAACGGCACAGGAAAAAATGGCACAGGAAAAACTGACAGGAAAAAACGGCACAGGAAAAAACGGCACAGGAAAAAACGGCACAGGAAAAAACGGCACAGGAAAAAATGGCACAGGAAAAACTGGCACAGGAAAAAACGGCACAGGAAAAAACGACGCATGAAAAACTGGCACAGGAAAAAACGGCACAGGAAAAAACGGCACAGGAAAAACTGGCACAGGAAAAAACGGCACAGGAAAAAACGGCACAGGAAAAACTGGCACTGGAAAAACTGGCGCAGGAAAAAACGGCACAGGAAAACTGGCACTGGAAAAACTGGCACAGGAAAAAACGGCACAGGAAAAACTGGCAAAGGAAAAAACGACACAGGAAAAACTGGCAAAGGAAAAAACGGCACAGGAAAAAACGGCACAGGAAAAAACGGCACAGGAAAAAACGCCACAGGAAAAACTGGCACTGGAAAAACTGGCACAGGAAAAAACGGCACAGGTAAAAACGGCACAGGAAAAACTGACACAGGAAAAAACGGCACAGGAAAAACTGACACAGGAAAAAATGGCACAGGAAAAACTGACACTTGAAAAAACGGCACAGGAAAAACTGACATGAAAAAACGGCACAGGAAAAACTGACACAGGAAAAAACGGCACAGGAAAAACTGACATGAAAAAACGGCACAGGAAAAACTGACATGAAAAAACGGCACAGGAAAAACTGACACATGAAAAAATGGCACAGGAAAAACTGACATGAAAAAACGGCACAGGAAAAACTGACATGAAAAAACGGCACAGGAAAAACTGACACAGGAAAAAATAGCACAGGAAAAACTGACAGGAAAAAACGGCACAGGAAAAAACGGCACAGGAAAAAACGGCACAGGAAAAAACGGCACAGGAAAAAATGGCACAGGAAAAAACGAAACAGGAAAAACTGACACAGGAAAAAACGACGCATGAAAAACTGGCACAGGAAAAAACGGCACAGGAAAAAACGGCACAGGAAAAAATGGCACAGGAAAAAACGGCACAGGAAAAACTGGCACAGGAAAAACTGGCACAGGAAAAAACGGCACAGGAAAAACTGGCACAGGAAAAAACGGCACAGGAAAAACTGGCACAGGAAAAAACGGCACAGGAAAAAACGGCACAGGAAAAAACGGCACAGGAAAAAACGGCACAGGAAAAACTGGCACCGGAAAAACTGGCACAGGAAAAAACGGCACAGGAAAAAACGGCACAGGAAAAAACGGCACAGGAAAAACTGGCACTGAAAAAACTGGCACAGGAAAAAACGACACAGGAAAAAACGGCACAGGAAAAAACGGCACAGGAAAAAACGGCACAGGAAAAAGCGGCACAGGAAAAAAAGGCACTGGAAAAACTGGCACTGGAAAAACTGGCACAGGAAAAACTGGCACAGGAAAAACTGGCACAGGAAAAACTGGCACAGGAAAAACTGGCACAGGAAAAAACGGCACAGGAAAAAACGGCACAGGAAAAAACGGCACAGGAAAAAACGGCACAGGAAAAAACGGCACAGGAAAAAATAACACAGGAGAAAACGGCACAGGAAAAAACGGCACATGAAAAAACTGCACATGAAAAAATAGCACAGGAAAAAACGGCACAGGAAAAAACGGCACATGAAAAAATAGCACAGGAAAAAACGGCACAGGATAAAATGTCACAGGAAAAAATGGCACAGGAAAAAATGGCACAGGAAAAAATGGCACAGGAAAAAATGTCACGAAGTTTGGAGTAGGAAAAATGGCACACCAAAGTAATGGCATCTTATACTGTAGTGTCGATTACTAGTCTCGAACCCATGGCATCTTATAGTGTAGGTTAGATTAGGTTAGGTTAGGACATATTTCAAGAAATTCTCAAAATGTGCCATTTATTCCTAGCCTGAAGAATATGCCATTTTTTCCTGTGCCATTTTCTCCTGTGCCATTATTTCCTGTGCCATTATTTCCTGTGCCATTTTTTCCTGTGCCATTTTTTCCTGTGCCATTATTTCGTGTGCCATTATTTCCTGTGTCATTTTCTCCTGTGCCATTATTTCATGTGCCATTATTTCTTATGCCATTTTTTCCTGTGCCACCCTTTCCTGTGCCATTTTTTCCTATGCCATTATTTCCTGTGACATTTTCTCCTGTCCCATTATTTCCAGTGCCATTTTTTCTGTGCCATTTTTTTCTACATTCATTGAAATACTGTCAGGTCTCTCAAGAAAAGCCACAAGGGTTATTTCCGATAGACGACCGAACCTTCACCACACTCCAACAGTTGGTTACCGTGTTGGCCGTGGTGTTGGCTTCTTTTTTTTCTTTTTTCCTGTTGCTTTCCTTAAGAGAAAAGGACGGGCTAAATAGAAAGCCGGTCAGATAGTTCGGTATTTATAAATGTTAACGGGGGGGGAGGGTAAGAGCAAGATTAATAGACATACTATTACTATTTACTATTACTATTTACTATTTACTATACTATTTAAAAGTCTATTGATCTTGGGTACGAGGAAACAAGGGCAGCGAGCGTAGGTAAAGGAGAGGATGGCTGCGTGTGGTGAACTCTAGCCAGCACTTCCTACACCTCCTCACTCACTGCCACCTCACGAACAGCTACTTGGACCCCCCACCGACACTTATCATTACCACGAGCCTGCTTACAATCTTGAGGTGGTACTTCAGCATTACCGACACCAAAGAGGCCGGTAATAGTGGGGTATTTTAGAGCAATTGGAGCAAGCTTTTTGTATACTATTTTGTTCTGCCATTGGTCAAATTCTCTGATGTAAAAAATATAATATAAATAAGAATTGTCTTCTTAGTTAACTCTGGCACGAAATTATCCTTCCAGAGTATATAATTATGCGTCCTTCTCTTCTTATTCTTCATTCTCCTCTTCTCTCTCTTCCTCCTCCTCTTCTCCCAGTCATTCCCTTCCCTTTTTCCTCTCTCCTTTCTTTTCCTCACCACCTATCCTCCACCCAACCTTTGTAATTCTTCCCCTTCCCTTCTCTTCCCTTTCATGTAATACCACTACACGCCACCCCTTCCCTTCCATTCCTTTCTCTTCTCCCTCCCTACCCCCTTCCCTTCCCCTTCCTTTCCATTCCTTCCTCTCCTCTTCCTCCCTAACCCTCCTTCCCATCCCCACACTGAAAGAACGGACCAAATATACACGGGTGCAACTACTGCTGGCCCGTGAGTGGTCGCTACTGTTACTGCTACTACTGCTTTTGTTGTTGTTGCTGGTGGTGGTAGTGGTAGTGTTGCTATCATTGTTGTTGTTGTTGCTTTTACTATCACCACGACAGGACTTTTAATGATTGGAAGTGCACGAAGGCTGTCATCACCATCACCACCACCATCACCACAACTATTACCTTCACCACTACAACCACCATCACCACCACCATACAGAGCTAAAGGACGTCCTACAATAAAATAAAAAATACACCTCCACCATAACTGTATACAATGGCACTGTTATAGGTGACTGGCACTATATATGGCACTGTCTGTCACCCATATACACCCTTGATGTCATATACGAAAATAAGTTTAAATAACCCAGGGGAAAAGGCAATAAAGTTGATGAGTTAACGCTAATGAAGACAATGAGAGGGTGGGTTCAAGGGGATGGATGAAAGTGAGGCAGGTTTTTCATCTCATCTAAGCACATAAGGGTGTAGGAGCGGCTGCTCTGCCCTGTTGGCTAAGAGTTAAGAGGAAATCTTTTTATGACAGAATTGTTCAAACTTCAATGTTGCACAACTTTCCAAACTTTGGCTGCTCGTGCCCTGCCATCTTCTGCCTTCAACGTTAATCACTGATTCGTAATAACTGATGTATGCTTAGCTCGGACAAACTTGAAATAACCTATTCTTGTCAAATTTTCGTGGATATGATATACAGAAATACTATGATTATATACTATATTATTTATAGAATTATAGGGTCTTATCATATAATTATATGTACACAGAGTATTCAAAACTCATTTAGAAGTAGTAAATAGTTAACAATATGAGAGAGAGAGAGAGAGAGAGAGAGAGAGAGAGAGAGAGAGAGAGAGAGAGAGAGAGAGAGAGAGAGAGAGAGAGAGAGAGAGAGTATAGCGGCGATGATGTGGCATATCCGCTAATCCCGCCAGCAACACCTAAAGTGACTTGATATTTTTTAAACACTATGGAACTTGCGAGAAATATATCCTTGAAAACAGTGTAAAATCGTTCAATTATATGTTACAGAACAAGTGCTTGGAAATAACGGAACACTGGATACCGCTTTGCTATGAGAAATATGTCATGGAAAACAGTGTATTTTTTCTTTATACAATGCGAGGACGCATTGTTATAAGGGGAGAGCGATATTAGCGTACTGGTTATATATTATATGTATGTGTCAATCGATACTAATACAGTATGTCTGAGTGTGTGTGTGTCTAGTACTGGCGCCTAGAGTACCTGTATTATATATAGAGATACCCTACTGGCGCTTAGCGGATGCTGAATACTGCCACCTTTTGATGACATTATACTGACCCAAGCAGCCACGCCATCCCATCATGATGACGAGGATAGCCCGATCTTGGGAACCACGACGTAAACACCTTCACTCTCCAGCTCACCGGAACAACAGCTTCCGGGCAGCTTTCCTTATATGCTGCAACTGGCCGGAGAGGAGACAGAACACGGAAAGCTACAGGAGACGCGTTAGCCTTGCGCTCCTACTCACAACACACCTTCCTGGTTGTCTGTGTGTACCCCACACCTGGGGGTGTGGAGTACCTTGTCACGTCATTAACTGTTCCCGGCTCTGTCTCCTAGACATTAGTTTCATTGGCCGTTACTTAACGAACTGCGTGACATTATTATTGTATAAACCTTCACAAGTGTACATATATATATATAATATATATCTTTTGTAGTATATTGTCTTACTCGAATCCTTTGGCACTAAAGAATACTTATAAATTACGTAAGAACCGCTCGACCACGTTTAGCCCATACATACCACTTTATTTGATGTGTACCTCTGGACAACGAAGCAAGTTACCAGCCCGTCAAGAGGGCATCATCCGGCAATCACCCCTTACAGGTTAGTTAACCAGTATCAACATGGAGTGAACCCGTTACCCGTAAAATAACCATACTAAGAAGGGTAACATAATCGTTCAATTATATGTTACAGAACAAGTGCTTGGAAATAACGGAACACTGGATGCCGCTTTGCTATGAGAAATATGTCATGGAAAACAGTGTAAAATCGTTCAATCATAGGTTTGAGAAAAAGTGTTTGGAAATAAAGAGTGTAGTGGATGCCGCTTTGCTATTACGGCGCAACACTCGTGCCTTGTTGTGCAGCGGTGAATGCCTCGCCTTCTGCCTCCCGCGTGCACAGCCAGGGAATTAAGGCTATTTAATAATGCCACGCTTATCTTGCTGCCGTAACCCAAATGGGAGCTACAAACAGGTCTACCCTTTCAGGTAACCATTCCAGGCAGCCTCGCGTGAATTCAAACATTTAATACCAACATAACTTTAATATGATCTACGAACAGGATAAGGCGCAAAGTTAGTTCTAGTTTTTTACATTATAATTGAAAATGTAACCTTTAAGATCCTTCCCTGTGTTTCTTGATCTGCCTCCCCGCCTGCTTATTTGTGCTTGACTTTGTACAGATGACGACAAGGTGGGAAGTTCGGTCATAAAAACGCAGCATTCGACAAGGGTAAAGCAATGTAAAGATCTCTCTCTCTCTCTCTCTCTCTCTCTCTCTCTCTCTCTCTCTCTCTCTCTCTCTCTCTCTCTCTCTCTCTCTCTCTCTCTCTCTCTCTCTCTCTCTCTCTCTCTCTCTCTCTCTCTCTCTCTCTCTCTCTCTCTCTCTCTCTCTCTCTCTCTCTCTCTCTCTCTCGATACTTTTCAGTCATTGACTTCCAAGGTATACGATGTTACAACCATAAGGATTACGCCAGGAGACATTGGTACCATACATATACGAAAAACAACAACATAAGTAAATAAACCTAGGAACTAATATAAATAAAACCTCATATGCATGTTGCCATTATAACACTATATCGTATAGCAATATGGGTTCCTTACCAAACACCTCCACAGTAGGATTCACACAAAAAAAATAACATGGATACGCAAGTTAAACAAAGGTTATTAAATAAGGTAAGGAAGGAAGATGAAAGCCGGTATAGGCTCCAAAGTAAAAACAAAATAACAATAATAAATAAGCCTCACTTACCTTGCCTTCAGACGGATATTGTAACCCCTCAGTCTGCGTCTAGCATGCACATCTGTACCTGTAGACGGGACGGAAGCTTCCCACACCAATACCAAGACCTGTTATGGGAGAAAAACATGACATTGATGAGATACTGACCTATACTTATTGACTTCCTTAAATATCACAATACAGAATCCTCCCCCATGCGACTTAAATGGACTCACCCAATGGACTCATAACTCACCCTCAATATTCATAGCTCACCCACTGCCCACTGGACTTAAAACTCACCCACAGTACTCATAATTCACCCTCAGTATTCATAACTCACCCACTGGACTTAAAACTCACCCACAGTACTCATAATTCACCCTCAGTATTCATAACTCACCCACTGGACTTAAAACTCACCCACAGTACTCATAATTCACCCTCAGTATTCATAATTCACCCCCTGGACTCATAATTCACCCACACGACTCATAATATAGGACACAGCCTCGCATCCTTCACTCATACCACGCAGTTATATTATTAGACATACTATATAATTACAATAGTGATAGTAGTATATTATATGCCTTAATGAGTAATGTCTTCACCTTCCTGTGGCTTACCTGGCTGGCTTAAGAGTCTTGTAAGGGCTTATTTACTGTTTTATAGGGGAATTTTAACCCACGTGCACATGTCACCCGCCCGCCCCCACAAAAAGGTAAACACATGACGGACCGTCCTAGAATTGGGACGATTTTCATTTTTTTCGTCTATTCAGTGATAATTTCATACTATAAAGCTATATTCGTTGACTTAATATCTAGATTTATGATAATACCGAATATACAGGATGGATTAATACAAATTTCTGTTGTAGGGGTTTCTTAATACATATATCCTACAATAATGGTCAGAGGATTGGTTCATGAATCTTAAATAATCCTTGATGTAAGTCTTAAGCTATATACACAAAAATGTGCATGTAGAGTCATAACTTAATAGATCTATGAATATTTTTACATATTAACTATGTACAGAGCTGGAAGGTTTAATTTGGCTATAGAGTATCAAGTCAATACCAGAAATAACAAAGGCAAGCGCGGCACACATCCTGCCTCCGTGACGACCCCCTCTGCAAGGGTGGAAGATTCCTTCGCGGGACGCGGCGTCGTGTGAAGCAAGATGTTGGTTATGTTACTATAATAATCAGTGACGGAACTGCAGGGGGGCCTGGGGGGGCACGTGCCCCCCCATTTTAGGGTGGTGCCCCCCCGGGTGCCCCCCCATTTCAGGGCGGTGCCCCTCATTTGAATAACTAGATCAATTGGTAACATATTGAGAAAAATTAACTAATAATGTTAATCTAAAATTTATACTATTATTGGATATATGGTAACATGGCGATGCAACAAATGTATCCAATATCAATATCATATATATATATATATATATATATATATATATATATATATATATAATATATATATATATATATATATATATATATATATATATATATATATATATATATTATATATATATATATATATATATATATATATATATATATATATATATATATATATATATATATATATATATACATCTCATTTTATATATATATATACATATGAAAAGTATGGTGCCCCCTCAGGTGCCCCCCTATTTTTACACCCCTTGTTCTGCCACTGATCGTGACTCACCGTTACCGGTCGCCGCCTTGTTACAGGTACACTACGGGGTAATTACTCGTTAATTAAGCGTCAGAATTCTTGTTACTAACGCGAAGGGTTGGTGGTTGCAGTTATACGCCACATCTCAAATCCTTAACTTTCTTATTATGATAAGTAAGTCCCCTTCCTAGCCAACCCACCAAACCAAATTAGTTCCTATTGCAACATTTTCTTTAATGAATAAGTTTATGGGTGGACTATACAGTATATAGGAAGTCAGGCCTACGTATATGGGTTAACTTTCCTATTTACTGAGTCATACCCGTAGGATATATATGGCAACACTCTGTATGGCAATCCGCCCCTTGACCTGTCTATAAATAGGGTTAGCGCGTGACCTTTGCCCTCACTCCCCACTCACTCCTCACTCTCACTCTTGACCTCTATGGGGTCAAGAGTGAGAGTGAGGAGTGAGAGGGGAGTGAGGGAGAAGGTCACGCAGTTTTGCCAAATGTGTCGGACGTAAAAGAGCTCGATTGAGGTATGAAATGCGCTAGAAATGCGCTAGGAAAGTTTTCGTCTTCTCCCCTCTATCAATTATAGTAATAGTAGCTAGATAATGGTTATTATTATAGTATTAATTATAGAATTATTACTTTTACAGTATATTGATAATGCTACTGCTTCTGTTGCGGCTACAATAATAATAATAATAATAATAATAATAATAATAATAATAATAATAATAATAATAATAATAATAATAATTATAATAATAATAATAATAATAGCAGTTCATGATATGGATTTACATACTAGGTACTGATGAGAATTATATAAATATCTAGTCAATTACCAACCTACGTACAGTATATTCTACAAAATAATGACCTCTATTATGTCGGAGAATGGTATTTGTGTCTGTCTTGCACTAGAAAAAGGTTTTGCAGCACGAACATGTTTCACAGAAGTTGTAGCCTATGCCTTCTCAAGTCACTAAGTTTTGCTGTGATCTCGCATTTACAAAACACACCAAAATTTAAGCCTTGGCCTTATCTTTTTCCACAGGCTTTAGCCACTCTTTTAGCTCTGGAAAGGATTCTCAGCTATTTCTATATGTCTGAGTATATGATGGCAGCATTTTGATCGTTAATTAATAACGGGAGTGAGAGACTGACCCCACTGAGGGGCGAAGGCTGATCCTGCGTAGCCGCTGAGGTGAGGTGAGGTGGGCTGCAGGCTCAGTCTCACCATACACGAACGATAGATAGCCTACGGGGCTCATACGGGTCAAGGGTAAGCTAGGCGCTACATGTACACGTATAACAATGCGAAGTAGTTGCCTTGTAGTTATATTCCAACATAGCTTAAAGTACAGTCTTAAGTAGATTTACACTAACCTTACCTATTACCATGGATTTCCAGAAATGCGCTAAAACATGCACCAGATTGAATAAAAATGCACTGAAAAACGCGCTATGCGCAAAACAAGAACTTTACGCACTGTTTGTGATGCCAATGCGTCAGAACTAGCGCATTTCGCGCTAGTTTGGCAACACTGACTGGTCACGCGCTAACCCTATTTATAGACAGGTCAAGGGGCGGATTGCCATACAGAGTGTTGCCATATATATCCTACCAACAGTACAGTACATTACAGCCTTTGCTTCATCATATCATGGTTCTCCATATACCGTACAAAGTGACATGAACAAACATAAATAACCTCACTCAGTCCTACACACACGATGAATGAAAGAAATAGCACAAGGAAAACATGACGACACACAAGATGGCTGGCTACTCACGGCAACAAGAGATCAGTGGGCACTCCTGCACCTTGCTTCCGGCCTGGTTCCTGCCTTTACCCGGCCTGCCCGAAGCTTGCAGGCAACCAGGGTACCTTAACACACCACAACACAAACGGTAACGCAATAGTTTGATACGCGAATCCTTTAAATGCGTTATACAACAAACAAATAAGAGGAAAGCGGCAGACCGCTCGTCCTGCACACCGCCGCCGCGGCTCCTCCAAGCCTCCTGCCTCCCTCCCGCTGAAGTTCACGAGGCAAGACCCAAACGACTCGCAAAGCTTCGACACTTTGGTTTCATTTCACAGTTTTCTCCTTGATTCTTGTACTGTGACTTGCTTAACTTGTGTCTATCGTGAGCTTTAAGGTTCTATTTGATGACAGTAAACGTGCCAGATATATGTATATTTTGATTGTTGCAATAATTACGATCACAATCACTTCAGTAATTAACTGCTTCAATTGTTTCGAAGTGTCTCTGAGATGTATGAAAGAGCGAGAGATAGAGAGAGAGAGAGAGAGAGAGAGAGAGAGAGAGAGAGAGAGAGAGAGAGAGAAAAAATATATATATATATATATATATATATATATATATATATATATATATATATATATATATATATATATGTTCAGTTTGTTAATGTTCATTATTTTGGAGATGGAAAAATAAGAAGATTAAATCAAACTCCCGAGTCGGGAGTTTGATTTAATTTTGTGTGTTTGTGCGTTTGTGTGTATGTGTGTGTGTGTGTGGGTGTGTATGTGTGTGTGTGTGTTTGTGCAGTGGCGTAGCTACGGGGGGGCATGTGCCCCCCCCATGAAAATCCGGTGCCCCCCACTGGCCAGGGGCATCAGAATGCCCCTGCACTCCGTTTGCCTAGTGCCCCCCCCCCCCTACTCAGCTGTGCCCCCCCATGTGCCCCCCTATTGATAAATACCTGGCTACGCCACTGACTATAATCCTAAAAAAAAAGACAAACTCAGTAAACATAGCAGATGTCCAAAGTAAATCTTACAATGATAGAAATTATTAAAGGACATAAGAACATAAGAAAATAAGAAAGCTACAAGAGGCCGTGAGACCTACACGTGGTAGTTCCTGATATGCGTTATTTTTCAAAATTTTGGACAATCTCTTACCTGGCTTACTGCCCGCTCCTCTTTTCTCCGTCAACTGATGTGATAACTCAGCCACACGCTGCTCAAGAAAAATTTAAACAAATCTATAATAATATAAGCGAAAGTGTGTCTGTCTGTCTGTGTGTGTGTGTGTGTGTGTGTGTGTGTGTGTGTGTGTGTGTGTGTGTGTGTGTGTGTGTGTGTGGTATAGGTTCCGCCCCCCGTGGCGGAATCCCCTCATATGGCACAGTTTTGGAACCGGCTTGACCAGGGGAAGGTTTTAAGCACACTTATGAGATGATCCGACTTTTTTTTTTTTTTTTTTTTTTAAGTAGCCTATTAGCGAGAATTGTGAAAAAAAAAAGTGGGTTGCGAGAATTGAGGAAACCTTGATGTAGGGTGATGGGTAATGGGTGAGTGAATGGGTGGGGTGATGGGTAATGGGTGTGGGGTGATGGGTGAGTGAATGGGTGGGGGGTGATGGGTTGGGGGTGATGGGTGATGGGTGAGGGAATAGGTGGGGGGTGATGGGTAATGGGTGAGTGAATGGGTGTGTGTTGATGGGTAATGGGTGAGTGAATGGGTGGAGGGTGATGGGTAATGGGTGAGTGAATGGGTGGGGGTGATGGGTGAGGGAATAGGTGGGAGGTGATGGGTAATGGGTGAGTGAATGGGTGTGTGGTGATGGGTAATGAGTGAGTGAATGGGTGGGGGGTGATGGGTAATGGGTGAGTGAATGGGTGGGGGTGATGGGTAATGGGTGAGTGAATGGGTTGGGGGTGATGTGAATGGGTTGGGGGTGATGTGAATGGGTTGGCGTTAATACATACATTTCTACATCCATGATTTCAAGAAAGTTAGAAGGGGCTATCTGGAGAGTCTGTGTGGCCCACCAAACACAGATGGTGGGCCGAAGGCCCACCAATAGCCCTCCGCAGGAGCTAGCCAAAAAGTCCGCCCGAAGGGCGGCTTTGCGGCTAGTATGTTATAAATCCATAAGATAGAATGCTATAAAAAGATATTGTTACATTTTAAATTTTAGCTGATATATAATTATCAAACTCCTGAAGTTTCTGAACTGAAGCAAAACAAACATAGTAGATCAAAAGTATGAATGTTAAAGTGTTAAAATGGTCAAGTTGTCACACGATAAACAAATATAGGAAAGCCTGAGCCAGGATGGTGAGGCCATCAATCGCCTCTATCCAAAGGCTGCCTTTTATTCATATTACGCACACTTCACTACCTGCTTCTTAAGTATTAAGGTCTCATTTATCTTTAATAATGTATAAATATTCAATTACGTCTTGATCTAAGAGAAAGTTTGCCCTGGATAAACTTTCAAAGTCAGCTTCCCTTATTATATGATGAATAAATCTCTTTGATGTTTCCTAATCAAAGACCGTGACGCTTGTCCTAAAATAAAACCTTTTCATGTTCAGATATTTTTATTTTTAGGTTTCTACATGCACAACCCACATGACTGCGTAAAAATATTACAAGGCATTAATTATCTCATCGAGAGAAAACTCTTCAGTTATCAGGCTCAATCAGTTATCAAGCAAAATTTGTTGATCGGTTGCTTGCTAAGTCAAATAGTTAACAGGAATATGTGGATACAAAAAAACATAAGCTATAGATATATATGCATGTAGTTTATGAATACATGTAGTGTTCCTGCCAGTGGCGTAGCTACGGAAGAATACATGAGAGTTCGGTGCCCCCCCACTGGCCATGGCTGCTGTATATATTCTGTATAATGCTCTAATACCCACCACTGATCTGATCTCAGAATATGCCCTTATACCCTTCTATGTGGCATCAGAATACCCCTAAGCTCCGCTTGCCTAGTGCCCTCCCATACTCAGCTGTGCCCCCCATTGATAGATACCTAACTATAGATGTACGCCACTGGTTCCCGCGTTCGAGCCCCACTTACTATTGCTGCTTGAGTTCATTCTGGCGTGGTGGTAATTTGTATCATCAATATCCTCGCTGTTGGGGCACTACATTTACATAGTATCCAAATATCTGATTTAATACCTATATAGGTCACCATAGAGCCTCGTCGGAGGGTGTAATACTTGGTGTTCCTATAGACACATACTCATCAT
>JACEEZ010019228.1:1015000-1050000 GCA_016584305.1 Chionoecetes opilio | reverse complement strand
GACCTAGGCCCCCTAGGCCCCCCTCTATCTACGCCAGTGCCCCCCCCCTCATTCTATGTAATCTCCCCCCTCCCTTTTCTTTAATAAACTTGTAATAATCTTGTAATCTTCGCTCCTCTCTCCAGCCCGTCGAGCATCAGCAATACAGTATTTTTTCTCTCATTTTTTGGTCGAGAATATGGAAGTCGTAAGCAGGGTTAAGCATGGCATAAAAGTGTTGTGTGCGAGATTGGTTTGCTGCTGTGTGGTGGAGATTATGTTCCTGTTTTGAGGCGTTACGAAGGTTTTTTCCAGCTCTGCATGTTGCTTTCTGATAAATGGCGATTCTCATTAGCACTTTTATCAGTTCAATAAATTAGACTAATGCAAATCAGATAATTATTAATGGAGACTTTTCTAATTAGTTCATTTCACTGATCTCTACGTCATGGATTAACGCATTGAAGACCTTTCCCCTGCCCTTCCCCGATCCTCCCTTCCTGCCCTCTCCTCTCCTTACCTCCCTCCTTACGCGGCCAGTCAGCCCCACACACTATAGTACATTTGCAAACACCCTCTCTCTCTCTCTCTCTCTGATTGCTAACATGTAAGGGATCACCTGAAGATCCGTCACCCCAGAGTTTGGCAGGGTGACGGATCTTCAGGTGGGATATCCTGGGGTGACGGATCTTCAAGTGGGGTCAAGACTTGAACTGACTTCACTTTCCAAATGAGGTCAGGTCAAATGGGTAAAAGAGAGGAGTCACGACCCTCCAGTCAGGTAGGAGGACTATATAAAAATAAGTTGACTAAAAAATATAAGTCATAGGAGTCAGTGGACCCTGGACACGCAATACCTTCCAAACCCTAGCGTCCTGCCACTGTTGTGTGATGATTCCACTAAGGTTATTGGTGGCTTCAACAAAACAGACTTTTAAAGCGTGAAATTAAGTGTGATACTTGTGATAACTGGATGAATTTGACAATATACTCCAGATCGAAGGATGGTTTTCTGTGGAAATGCCAAACAAAAGACAGCCTGAAGTATACAAATCACTACGGTAAGTCTATAAGAATTGGATCTTTTTTTGCCCGTTCTCGAATTTCAGAAGATGCATTTCTCCAAGATGCATAACACAAAGGAATATATTTGTTATCATCATTTTATAAATTATATTCACTGTGGGCTGGGGTGACGACGTGGGAATTGCTTCAGGTGGGAAATCCTGGGGTGACGGATCTTCAGGTGGGAAATCCTGGGGTGACGGATCTTCAGGTGGGAAATCCTGGGGTGACGGATCTTCAGGTGGGAAATCCTGGGATGACGGATCTTCAGGTGGGAAATCCTGGGGTGACGGATCTTCAGGTGGGAAATCCTGGGGTGACAGATCTTCAGGTGGACATTCTGGGGTGACGGATCTTCAGGTGATCCCATGTAAGAAATGCAAGACAAACATACCGTAATCAAGAATGAGATCTCACATTTAAAGACGTAATTAAAAGACGCTTATTAAAGTAACTATGGCTCCTTGATGAGACGCACGTACGAACAATAGACATGAGGTGCATTAAAAAGCTCCTTCAATCTGTTGCTCTCACAATTTTCCAGCAGCAAGTGAGGTCTGCTTCCCCACATATAATTCAGATCTACATTATCTATTCATAGGTGTCAGTATTTGCTTCTCTGCCCGTGCGCGCGTCTGTGTACTCAGCTACACAGAATGTCTCCCTCCACCATGGCGTCGTATATCCATTCCTCCACCCCACCCTCCACCCTCCCTCTTCCCTCACACCCACAGGCGCTATGCTGGGCCTGGCAAGTCAGCTTCACATATCACTTTACAAGAAGACACACCCTTCGCCTTGTGTCTGCCGCGTCGTCCATGCTGCCCGTTACCAAGGAGACGAATAGACGCCATGCTATACAAAGAACGCAGATAGGAAATGCATTTTAAGGGACTCTTTCATATATCTCGCCAACCAGTTGTTATTTTTTTCCGTTTGACTGTCTGTTACATTTTCAACCCAGATGCTACACCTTACCCGACAAAACTATTGTATTTGACATTGAACTACTTACCAGTGTTTTACTTCTATTCACTTACACTCAGTATGGTATTAGTGTTTAGCATTCTCAAGTAACATTATATTAGAATTACCACAACCACATCTCAAGTAATGCTAATTCAGAAGCAATTTCTCGCACCACTATTTACAACAAAAAGGAGTCTCCACCTACGGGAACAGCTGTAGTGGGGTGATCTTGATTGAAGTTGCCAACGTAGATAGTGTCATGTTTTTTAAGCATTTATCCGAGACAATAGAAACAGTCTAGTTATTTTATGCTTGCCAATTATTAAAGCTTTATGTAAACAGTATCTTACAATCCTACTACACCATGACGGCGAGTGTTTTGTCTACTCACTGGCGTATGAGTGAACGAGGCAAGAGAATGATTGATTGATTGATTTAATGCCCAAAAAAAGGGGGAAATGTGCCAGACATCAGAGGTGATATGGCAGGAAAAAGAAGAATGAGAGAATTAGAGCATGCAAGATGTAAAAACAGGAATAAATGGAACTTCTAATCCTCTATTCCTTTCTCAAGGGTATTAACACCATTTGGTATCTTTTCCATTTCTTTGACAAAATAACAATGTGTAACAAGTATGTAATTAATATTATTTGCAAGCCAAATTTACCACGCAGGCAGTCATGGTTGCAAATATAACACCCTATCAGTGCCACCAAAACTCCCTAAAACAGTGTCTTTTCTTACCTTACACATTTCATTGGGTGACTTAAACCATTTCTGATCTTTCATGGCGAGGGTCCACACTAAGTCTTTTTTCTATCTCTCTCTCTCTCACACACACACACACACACACACACACACCACACACACACCCACACACACACACACACACACACAACACACACATACATACATTAAGAACAGGCCATTAGGAACCTTACTCAACCCTGTAAATATACAAATAAGTAAACAAGTGAGTACACATCACATCCACACCTGCAGGAGTGAAGAACTACCACCCTCACTGATGTCTGGCACATTTCCTCCCCCTTTTTGGCATTAAACCAATCAATCAACCACCCTCAGCTCTTGCCAGGGTTTGGAAGGTCATAACTCCTTGGCTTATATCCCGTACCTATTCTCTGCTAGGTGAACAGGAGCTTTAGTATGAACATAACATAGGAAAATAAGGAAGCTACAAGAGACCGTGAGACCTATACGTGGTAGTTCATGTTCCTGAGAGAAGACAAGTCCATATTGAACAATAAAATCTCACCAAACAACCCCAAAATAAGGAACAATTCATATTATATCCTATGAACACATTATACTTCAGGCACTTACGACACACCACCAGTAGTCATGGTGCATGGCTGTCAATCCTTCCTGCACTTGTAATGTATGTCTGGCAGGTCCCTGAGGGTGCGTGCGGCCTGCTCCGGGGTCAGGTCACGTTGGGCCTGACTCAGCATCTCATAGCCAACCATGAACTTTTTGACGGTGGCCGAGCGCAGCAGCGGAGGGTAGTAGTGGGCATGCAACACCCAGTAGTCACCAACACCCACACCTTCCCCTTCCTTCTGCAGGTGACAGCCAGTGGGCGCGCCTGAAAGAAGTCAAGGTCAAAAAGGAAATAGGGAGATACTGGTTCACAAATAGGGTGGTAAATGATTGGAATGGACTCAGTCGTCAGGTGGTTAGTGCGGAGTCAATAGGGAGCTTTAAAAGGAGGCTGGATAAATTAATGGATGGGGATGAAAGATGGATATAGGTAGTGTTAAGTAACAGGAACTACCACGTGTAAGTCTCACGGCCTCATGTTTAAGTTTACACCTGAATTACAACTCCCATAGGCTATACGGTATACCTGATGTTTTATTCAGGCAATAGGCATAATTGTATTCAATATGTGGCGAGATCAAGCGTGACTAACTAATATTCATAGAAACCGAGAACAACAATTAATCTTCAGCCTGGACAAACAATACACAACTGGTCACTTCATATTTGTATGCAGTCTACCAATTTTTTTTTACTTATCTACACTGACACCTGTGCCTTAGAACTCCCTCAAGTGGATTAAAACATTATATAAGAGAAGAATAAAGAAAGAAGTAAAGAAACTCAGCTAAGCTTTTCAGACACAACATTTGATCAGTGAAACATGTTCTCGAGACAAGACGTTTGTGCTAATAGAATACTTGGCTAAATTAAGCATGATAATTGATTGATTTAATGCTAAAAAAAAGGGGGAAATCAAGCATGATAAAATAATATCAAAAGACATGAGTTATCATTGACTTAATCCTGTAACAACACATTTAACAACAAAAAATTAGGGAAGAAGAGTGTTGCACCTGTGAAAGACACCCTATATTTCACCCTCCCCAGTTCCCTATGACTCACCATGCCACCCCATGGAGTAAGGGAAGGAGCACTGGAACAGGTTGTCATACTTGGCTGTCAGGCGGCGGAGGAGGCGTGCCAAACCGTCTCTCTCGCTGGGTGTGAGGTGAGTGAGGCGGGAAACTGGTCGCGAGGCAGCACAAGTGTCTCATACGGCCACACTGCCCAATGGGGAACCACCACCAGCCACTCCTCCTCCTCCAACACTATACGTTCCTGTAGAGAAGACAAGCCCAAATTGAACTATAAAATCTCACCAAACAACCCCAAAATAAGGAACAATTCATATTATATCCTATGAACAATAATACTTCAGGCACTTACGACACACCAATAGTCATGGTGTATGGCTGTCAATCCTTCCTGCAGGTCCCTTCCCACCAGGACTCTTTAACCCCTTCACGTAATTTCCATTGTAATATGACTACCATTAGACGTTTTTGCAGTGAATATAAGCATTATTTTATAGATATGACCTGTTTATTATCCTTTTCCACTAACTAATTTGGTATACGTATTAAGTTATTTTTCGAAATTTTATGGCTAACAACAGACAATTTTCTATAGCAAAGGAAAGATCTGGGTGTGAAGGGGTTAATAGCGAGATAATTAACACAAGGACATCGATACACCATGTCCACGAGCAAGATGATTGAGGTAGGGGACTATAAGCAACATTATGCTACACTTTTAAAGCCAAAAACATATCTCTAATCAATTGATACAAGATCCAGGTGCTCTATTCCTCTCATATTCTCTACTATTGCCAACTTCAGTCTACCCAGTCACTTTCCATACATATTTTTCATTGGTAATTCTCTTTCAATGTGTTGTTTTTTCGTTTTAGAAGGAGCAAGTAGTATACCTTCTGCTGTAATTCCCTGGCAGTGTAGTCCTGTAGGAGGCGCGACCCGTGTTTCAAATAGTACTGTTTCTGATTCGCATCCTCCAGCATGGGTTCACTGGGCAGAAAAGAGGAGGCCCAGATCTGTATAAATATAAGAAAATATACACAATGGATATGCATGTGATAAAAATGGTAATAAAAAAGTCCAATGAGAAAGCTGAAGAGATCAAGAATATTGGCAGAGGAAGTTCAGAATCTAATGAACATAAGAACATAAGTGTGTTGTGAACCAAACAAATAGAAAAACTACCCAATAATTTATAAACAGGCAACTTAGATGGTCTGTCAGTTCTGTTTTAATACAAATAATTTCTTGACCAGCCTCCATTCTGTTTTAATTAATACAAATAATCTCTTGACCAGCCTCCATTCTGTTTTAATTAATACAAATAATTTCTTGACAAGCCTCTATTCTGTTTTAATTAATACAAATAATCTCTTGACCAGCCTCCATTCTGTTTTAATTAATACAAATAATTTCTTGACCAGCCTCCATTCTGTTTTAATTAATACAAATAATTTCTTGACCAGCCTCCATTCTGTTTTAATTAATACAAATAATTTCTTGACAAGCCTCTATTCTGTTTTAATTAATACAAATAATCTCTTGACAAGCCTCTATTCTGTTTTAATTAATACAAATAATTTCTTGACAAGCCTCTATTCTGTTTTAATTAATACAAATAATTTCTTGACAAGCCTCTATTCTGTTTTAATTAATACAAATAATCTCTTGACCAGCCTCTATTCTGTTTTAATTAATACAAATAATCTCTTGACAAGCCTCTATTCTGTTTTAATTAATACAAATAATTTCTTGACAAGCCTCTATTCTGTTTTAATACAAATAATTTCTTGACAAGCCTCTATTCTGTTTTAATTAATACAAATAATCTCTTGACCAGCCTCTATTCTGTTTTAATTAATACAAATAATTTCTTGACAAGCCTCTATTCTGTTTTAATACAAATAATTTCTTGACAAGCCTCTATTCTGTTTTAATACAAATAATTTCTTGACCAGCCTCCATTGTTTTAATTAATACAAATAATTTCTTGACAAGCCTCTATTCTGTTTTAATACAAATAATTTCTTGACCAGCCTCCATTCTGTTTTAATTAATAAAAATAATTTCTTGACAAGCCTCTATTCTGTTTTAATACAAATAATTTCTTGACCAGCCTCCATTCTGTTTTAATTAATACAAATAATTTCTTGACAAGCCTCTATTCTGTTTTAATTAATACAAATAATTTCTTGACAAGCCTCTATTCTGTTTTAATACAAATAAGCTCTTGACAAGCCTCCATTCAGTTTTAATACAAATAATTTCTTGACAAGCCTCCATTCTGTTTTAATACAAATAATTTCTTGACAAGCCTCTATTCTGTTTTAATACAAATAATTTCTTGACAAGCCTCTATTCAGTTTTAATACAAATAATTTCTTGACAAGCCTCTATTCTGTTTTAATACAAATAATTTCTTGACAAGCCTCTATTCAGTTTTAATACAAATAATTTCTTGACAAGCCTCTATTCAGTTTTAATACAAATAATTTCTTGACAAGCCTCTATTCTGTTTTAATACAAATAATTTCTTGACAAGCTTCTACACCTTACCTGACAGTGTGGATGAGGGTTAGAGCAGCCCATAGTAGCTCCTTTATTCTCAAATATCTGCACCCATTCATACTTCTGCCCAAGCTCCTCTGTTTCTGCCACCCACCTGAGGAGTAACGGACTCTTAGAATCCCTATCAAAGCTATGAGACATGCTGACAGGGACATGAGCAACAACAAGGGTTTATATGTTGTTAAGGATGGTAAGATGTATAGTGGGAAGTGACCGGTTGGGGTGTGAGAACAGGAATGAAATAATTTAAAGGTGGAAAGCAAGAAAATAAAGTTAACAAGATGGATAATAAATTGTTAAGGACTGTAAAATATGGAGGTATGTATAAGATATGGATTGGGTATGTGATTGCGAATGAAACAGTTGTGAGGTGGAAGGAGAGAAAAGAATGCCACATGACTGTCACAAAGGATAAAATAATAAAAAAAAAAATATATATATATACGTACTACATACATGGAGTTGAAATATACATGGTGTAAATATATATACATGTGAGGTATAGGAAAAATAATAAAGTTTATGCAACAATGGATAAAAAATAGCAGGAGAGCAGAGGAGAATAAACAGTTGTGAGAGGGTGACGAGGCCCTTAAACAAAAAGGTAACCTGCTCACAGAACTAAGTGCACTAAGGGGTGTGTCTATTTCCAAACACTTCTATGTATAAGTCAGCTTCAAAATAGAGTGTTAGACGCAAAACTGGCACGACTTATATACCGTACAATGGATATGCATGTGGTAAAAATGGTAAAAAAAAAAAAGTCAAATGAGAAAGCTGAAGAGATCAAGAATATTGGCAGAGGAAGTTCAGAATCTAATGATACAAGAAACTGTGCTATGATACAACAGACTAGATATGAAACAGCAAGGGTAATACAGCACAGACCAAGATAACAGGGAAAACAAGATTAGGGTATGAAAAGTCAAGATGAGTTAACTAATGCTATGAAGCAGTTAACCCCTCCTGGTTGACGGCCCCCGGCAATTGCTTGTGGCTGGGTGGGACATCTAGCCAATCTGCCCCTGTGGGGTTTGTTTCTAAACTTCTCTACGGGAACTAGCAAGGATGCATCAGACCTTGCCACCGTTGGAATGTACTTACCGTATATGGCTGCATATAAGACGACTCGGTGTATGAAGGAGCCCCCAAAATTTCTAGTAAAACGTAGGTTTTGGGCTTGGGCCGTATTAAGGACTAGCCTCAAGTAGACCACTGCAAGTTATACAAAGGTAGGTTACAAAGGCACCTCCTAAATAGCTCGGTTGAACATTACGAAGTGACATAGCACTCCTGATGGTTTTTTTATCTACAACTTTTATTTATTAAAAGAATGTGAATTACGGTAGTGATTCAGTAGAATATCTGTGTATAACCACCGTGTATAACACCCAAAATTCAGTAAAATAGTGTGCCATGGCGTATAAGTATCCAAGGTAGACCACTCAGCTTATACAAGGTTAGGTACAAAGGCACTCCTCAACACATAATTCTGGTTGCAACCATACACATAGTTACATTACACGTCCTGATCAGCTTACTCATCTAGCTACACTTACTATTTTATTAAAATAATGTGAATTACGGTAAGTGATTTCAGTAGAAAGTATCTGTGTTTTTACCAAGGCCGGGGTAAGCCTACCATCAATCATTACCCGCGCTAACAATGTCCCGTACACCACAGGATTTAAGGTTCACATTTTATACTGGGCGTATAAGACGACCCCCAATTTTCGTGGCTATTTTTTAAGGTTAAAAGGTCGTCTTATACGCAGCCATATACGGTACATAGACCCAGCCGATGAGTGATGTTATCTTCCTTGGATATACGCATAAGTAGCAGAGTTGGAGGGCTGCAGAAGTAGAGGACTGTACCACACGGGGGATTACTCACGACAGACGACCAGCGAGCCCACCCTAGCAAGTGTCATCATATACTAATGACAGCCGACAGGGAGGGGTTAATCATTATTGGTAACAAAAACCATTGAAATAAAACACTTTTCAAAATTAAGCTTTGAAATGAAAGAAAAGCAGTGTAAGAGGTATTGATAAAGGTGGCAAAGTAGAAAGATGGAATCATACAATAGTGGAGGCAGAAACCAAGTGGCTAGCGCCTGCCAGTGTTGAGCTCAGGGTCCTCAGTTTGTCATGCCGAAAGGTAAACTTTCTGCAATCAGTGAGGGGTTGAGAACTACGTACTCACATGCTGCTCTTCAATCCTCCCTTTGACGAGGAGTGAATCAGAGGACGCCAGGGGATGGCACGAGCCCTCTATTCATCACAAGTGTCACTACAAAAACCCTGCCTGTGCCACCATGGGCGGAGGACCAACCATCAAAACCCTCAAGTGAAAAAAGCTCACTAGGGATATATATAGGCTCAAACAGGAAACAAACACACAAATATATGTATACGTAAAGGCAAAAAAAAAAAAAAAACCACGAGTGGCTAAGATAAAAAAATAAGAAATATGGCAGATACAAGTAAAAATAATCCTTTAAGAAACAGATCAAACTCCCCAGTGATGACCTCTCCATGCTGACCTGTTGACCACATCCCTGACCTCGTCCTGGGTCATGGTGGGCAGCGTGGCCGAGGTCTTGGGGTGGAAGCACATCACCCGGCAGCAGCCCCGCGCCGGCTCCCACCTCAGCAGCTCCTCCCCGGGGGCCGAGGGGGGGGCGGGCACGTCCTCCAGGAGTGCCGGGAAGTCGTTGTTGAAGACGAAGGTCGATATGTAGTTTGGGTTCATCTAAGGAGTGATAGAGCTACCATTATAATTAAGTTCACTATAAATGCTAAGAATTATAGACTAATAATAACAAAACTGCAAACTGGGCTATATGGATGATTTGGTATGACTAGTCAGGAAGAGGGAGTGAACTGTAGGATGGTGGAAATGGTGAAGAGCAGCACTTTGAGATGGTTTGGAACTTTGGAGCTTTGGACAAATGCAGAGGATGAGTGAGAGTGAGATGACGAAGTTATAACATAAGAGTAGATGCTGGATGTATGAGAAGACAACACCCTGTTAAATAGAATGATAGAGAGCTGGAGTATATGAGTGAGAGAGGTTTAAGAGTGAGAGGATTAGAAGATGGGAGAATGAGGTGAATGTAGAGGTGCAAATGAAGATTATTCTGTGGTGGCCATCCCCCTTGAGGGAGATCCAAGGATCAGGTGCCAGGGTAGACTAGACTAGACTAAGATAAATACATTATCACCCTACAACCTGGAAAAACTAATGGGCTTCCAATACACTGAGAACACTACTTGGAAAAAATTCGAGCAACCATCCACATACAGACACATCTATCCCATACCACGCCATTAGGTCTTGCCGCCCCAGGACACAGGGGGTTGCTGGGGTCGTGGTCTGGGGGGTCGTCCTGGGCGGGGGGCTCCACTTGGCCTGCCCACGGTCGTTTCATGCGATGAGGCGACACCAACACCCAGTCAGCTCGCAGTGGGTTGAACCTCACATGCTGATGCTCTGTGAATCCAGAAAGCAATGTAAACCATTCAATGTAAGTTATGGTGAGTTACATGCACCTTACTGCATATAAATGTTCAAGTTATTTTCAGAGATACAAACAAAACTATCTGTAAATACAAATCGTGGTTTTCATAGATATATACGTAGCCTAATCATCCCAATATGTCTCAGAAGTATTGAGTGGAGCCAGTGGTGATGGTAATAGCAAGGACCATTGAACTACAGTATATCACTTAAGGCAGGTAAAATATACTGCTTAGAATTATTGGCTTATAGCTGTACCAAGGATAGTATATAGAGGGCTTGGTTATTATCCTTGAGCTGTACCGTGCAAACATATTCTTTACAATGCTGTGATACAGTATTCAGTATTGACATGATTAATGTTGGACTCACAAACATTTCAAGTAAAAAAAAAAAAAAAAAAAAATACGAACCAATTAGGTATATTTATAAGTAGAGGAAAGTGCGTACCGTATATTTTTGCCTACCTATAAATTCATAGACGCTATGATCATTTTTCATACATTTGTATTTAATGGTTAATGGACAAGGTCATTGCTACAAGTAGGCTACAAGTTAACAAAATATACTAAACAGTGTCTAAAGAAAACAAGTAATACCATAAAGATAGTGGTGGTGGTTAAATTTATTAATACTAACTCTATGGTAAAAATTGCAATGCAAATCAATAGCTATTTCTCACCTGTTGGATCAAAGCTTTCCTCTGTCCCGGTGTGTCCATGTTCCGTGGAGGGTGTGCAGCGCCTCCCAGCCTCACTCTGTACGCCTGCCTCTTATCGCAGATATTGGCCTTCAGGAAAGATAAGGAGATGAGATTATCTTCACTGCTCTGAAGATGTTAAATTTCATGACTAAACTTTTTTTTTTAAATATAGGGGTTGAGTCTCTGATGGGAAAAGTCGATCATATAGTTGAGGTTTAAAAGTTGGGGCTTAGGGTTTGACAGTTGGGGTTTGAAATCAATATTAATTTCAGCCAAGAATGATAAGATATAAGATACTTTGATCCTATCTAGACACTTTGCAAGTACCAACTACAAGGTTATTGACTATACAAAGCGCCACCACGCCAGGACGAACTTGGTGGACTCGAACCGCTGACCGAATGCAGGGACTCTGCACGCGAATCCGTGACTCTACCAACCGCGCCACCCTGGCGGGTCGCCAAGAATGAGTGCCAGATCATATCCACACGGTTAATATTTCGCAGGAGTTGGCGGGCTCCACAGGCCTTACAGCTTACTTTTCTCTATTATTTTCGACTCAGTATATTGTGCAGCAGTTATTCACTTGCGGAAACTAAAAATCTAACACTTATTTTTATATAATAATTGCTAAGTTAGGTTATGTTTAGGTTTGGATAGGTTAGTTCTCCTAACCTATCCCACTCCTAACGAGACCTAAGGGCGGGAAAGGACTAGAATTTTACCAGGTTAGGTTAGGTTAGTAATTTTTTTTATATCTTATAATCTCTCCCCCACTTTATAATTACGTTTTAGAGGCATCTGAAGGGATCTGTGAAGGTCTGGAGGAAAAAACTCCACTAATAAGGGCGGGAAAGGACTCTAGAATTTTACCGAAGCTTTGTCCTCGTAAAACTGTGGTGCCCAAAATTAATGTCAATTTACCCATTTCCCCCTTAAGGCCCTCAACAACGGCTTCTATGGCAATACACCTCACGGATAAGGCGAGACACTTTGACAAGGATGACATAGCACCGTTCTAAACCCTATGTCACCCTTTATTTCCTTCTAAAACCAAAAGGAATAGTAATAATTACTTCTTACGTCAAAAACGTCTGGTAATGTTTTGTTATTGTAAGGCCATCCTCGATTCCTCGCTTCCTCCACGTAGTACCTTAAAATCAGGATCAAGATCGCGACAGGTGTTATTATCTGGCTTACAATGAACAGCCAGCAGAACTATAGCCAATAATCAAGCTGACACCACCAAATAAAGCCACACACGGTAAGAGAACGAGCTAGGGACCCGTTGGACAGGCTGTTCACCCCTCAAGTGTCAGCTTATCTGGCGGCCATCTTTTATATTATCTCTTCTGTTACCTTCTATTTTTGCTTCAAATTACTGTTTGTCGGCGATGTCCAAAGCTCAAGAAGGGTAAGGAAGATTGCCTGGTTGTATTATGTTATAGTAGCTATGTGTTTATACAGTGTTATACCATGTTATGTGTGTGGTTGTGTTATTTGTTTATGTTATTCACATTCTAACAAAGTTATTCTAACATTTAAAGCTTATGTAGCATTGTAAATAGGTGAAACAGGAAAAGCTGTATCACTAGACACAAGGAAAGGTCATATACTGTATTATCATGTATTGTAAATACGGCAGTGCAGCTGGAAATACGGCGCCGTATCACTACCTAGCACGACCCGGTGCCGCTGCCGTACCTTTAGACTGTCAACTCACCATTTTTCTTCCTCTCGCTCAGATCTTCCTCTTTTGACTCCTTTGAGCATCCCATATAATCGCAATCACAACAGAATCTAATGAGTTCTTGTACTAAATATAAAATCATGCATACAGTCATTGCACGAATCTACACCTTTTCACTTTCAAATTAAAACAACTGAACTTCAAATTAAAACAACTGAACTTCAAATTAAAACAAGTGAATCTCAAATTAAAACAACTGAAGTTTAAATTAAAATAACTGAAGTTTAGATTAAAACAACTTAAGTTTAAATTAAAACAACTGAAGTTTATATTAAAACAACTGAAGTTTATATTTAAATAACTGAACTTCAAATTAAAATAACTGAACTTCAAATTGAAATAATTGAATTTCAAATTAAAAGAAAAAATTAATCTACTATATTTTGAAAATACTACGTAGTATCCCCAGGCTGTCACTCCTCCCTCACTCGCTAGCTATAAAATGGCAAAAAAAATTGAGCGCCAAAAATGTTTGAGTGCCAACAAATTTTGAGTGCCAGAAGTTTTTAGTGCCAAAAAAAATTGAGTGCCCAAAAAAATATTGAGTGCCAAAAAAAATTGAGGGACAATTTTTTTTAAGTGCCACAAATTTTTGATGCAAAAAATGTTACCTCTTAAGACAGCCAAATGGGAAAATCTGACATTAAACATAAAGATGACGATGATGTAGCTATTATGAAGGCATAAATGAAGGGACAGTCTCTCGAAACGTAAGAGAGAAGTGCATTTAAAAACTAAACCTAACCCTGCATTATAAGCTCCTAACTTGAGAGTAACCAAGCCCCTTATAATGGTCACCCAAAAAGACACCCACGAAGGGATGTCCTCAGCCGTAATAAAACCAAACTGTGAATCTTGTTTACTCACCCATTACCCTCAGCTCACATATCCCAGCTTGAAGGGACGATGGGTGTGGCTAAGGCAGCTCAGACACTAAGGGCACGCCAGTCCACCTGAAGAACAACCAGTCAGAACATAAGAACATTACCTACAATAAAGTGGCAGTGCCTACACATGCATAAACTAGATCCACCCATCATTCTTATTCATACATTTGTTTAGTGTTCTCTTAATAATTATAAATCAAACTGCTTGAATGACTTAATAACTGGTCTATTCCAGCCATCTACATATTTTACCACCCTATTTGTGAATCAATTTATGCCTATTTCTATTATGTTTGAATGTACATTTGTCCACCTTTCATCCCTATCCATGAGTTTGTCTAGTTGTATCTCAATTAAGACAATTGGACTCAGCTCTAACTCCTGATAATTATGTCTATTCCTTCCAATCATTTTCCAATTTGTGATCCAATTTATGCTTATTTCTATGTTTTTCAATAGTATATATTAGTCCCAGTTTGAAGGTGTGGTAATTATCTAGAGTCCATTCTCCACTTTTTAGATTTTGTATATTTCATCCAGATGATTGAAAATTGTTCCTTATTGAACGACCAGTGTTATTATGTGGCAGAACGACCCCCGAGACTTGTTGTTTCCTTGGTCAGCACTTCAAGGCTTATTTAGAACAATCTTATCTTCCCTTGACAGTCGTATCATGAAGGACGAATAAGACAAGTCATTCCCCGGGCCAAAGACACATTATCACAGGTTTCTTTGGCAACAACACAAACTTTGATTTCGAGCATGAACAGATAACAGATGATTAGATAAAACTTTGAAAATAAGATTGTTTAGAGGGACTTTTCATCATTAACTAACACTGCTCCTTTCACAGCTTCCCTCAGACTATTGGCAGTGAAACAGAGGGACCTCCTTCAACTAGAACAAGAAGAACAGAGGAGCACAGACAAGAACAACCCGCAGTTTAGGAACACGACGGCAAAGAGATATAACACATACCGTACTCTCTCTAGATCAGCTTCAAAGACTCTGACAAGACAAAGACAAAGAAATTCAGCTTCAAACATTCCTACAAGATTAAACTGAGAGGCGAGAGATAACACATAGTCTCTCTCACATCAACTAGGTAAAACGAGCAATTACATCACTAATAAAGCATGGAGGAGGAGCCAACGCTTAGCCCCTTTGTCTATTGGGCTCAAACAGATGCCACAATTACCTTACGAATAGAGCTGAGAAATGTACAGGTGAGTATCCCTTCTGTCTCTCTTATAGCGCCTCTCTCAGTACGTGTTTATGTGTGGTTTTACTACCCATACAATAGTGCACAATATTTCACTGCAACTCATAACTATGTATTAGACTTATATTTTTGCACGATTTGACTTAAATGTTAAAATAAATGTCATTGGTGTGTTGCCCTTTTTTCAGTCTCCTCAGGTGGAATTACAGACTGTCATTGATGTGTTGCCCTTTTTTCAGTCTCCTCAGGTGGAATTAGAGGAGCAGCAGCTGTCCTTCTTAGCCGTGGGTCATGGCGCGCAGGGAGAGAAGAAATACGCCTTCACTCTTTCCCTCCTCAGACCCATTGACACAGAGGTAATTTACTGTCTCACTTCAGGTAACGACTGAGGTACTGAAAGCCTCCTATGATATTAAAGTCGGGATGTTGCAGCTCTTTATCTTTCCCTCCCTCCCCAGACCAGCAGATTCCGGGTGCTGGAGCGTAACGTGGAGTTCAGTCTCAACAAGGCCCATGTAGAGTTCTGGCCCAGGTTACTAGAAGACACCAGGAAACCCGCTTGGCTCAAGGTAGTGTCAGCTTTTCTCGTCACATCAAGTCAATCAAGTATATCATGGGTTTTGACCTCCAAACTCTTTTATCTCATACTTGTTTAACTGAGAGCCCAAATTGTATGTGGCATTATATTCTCTACTGCACTTTAATGGTCACACATCAAAGTCTTTATATATTTCAGCCTTTTAGGGAATCATTATACTCAAGGGGTGACTAATTTGTGCCAGTTAGTTCATGAGGTAATGATTAAAACAGTCCATGGAAATTACTGTACCTACGTCTCATGGTTCAATTTACTACATAAAGACCTTTTTTATATGTGTTCAGTGAAAAAGTTGGCCCAATATCATGGAATCCAAACCATATCCTTACTTTGTACAGAAACCGTATTGACAAATTATAATCTCTGATATTACAGAGATGCAATGATCCAAAGAAATTAACATAACATGACTATCTCACTTATTGATGTATAGATTTATGATGTATCATTTGCTGTCCTCATACAACATTATGGGGTGCCTGTGGTTAAGCTTATCATGTAGCACCCCTCACATCCTCCCTAAACACGGTACTTACTTCTCTTACAGATGATTTGACTGCTGCACTTGCATTTTGATCAAGCTATTTCATGTTTACTGGTGATATCTATTCAATAAGATCATCCATCTTTTGTACATATTGTTAACTGTTTTCCTTCATATTGAATATGAAGGAAGGCAGCTTGTGTATGCAACCTAGAACACTTTTCCTTACCCTCAAACTCATATTTTGTTTCTGTATTTGGTTTCTGTACAAAGTAAGGATAAAGGAGGCTAGATAATTTCATGGATGGGGATGAAAGGTGGATGTAGGTAGTGTTAAAGTAATCGTCCAGACCTATTTTTTCTTTGCATGATTATGTTGAATGTTCATTCAAAATACCTAATCCACAAAAAATTATTCATTTCCACACCTTATTTCCCTAAAAACATGACTTTTGTAAAAAGCACAGGAAGAACTACAGCCCCATTCCAGCCGTGGCGCGAAACTTGCTGGTGACGTCACGGCAGGCAGCCTCCCAGCCCGGCCATGATACAAATACACGTAAACTCAGAAAAAAATACAGTACTTGAAGAATTTTGGGTTTTTTTTATATATATTTTTTGCGATATGGCATATACTTGCATCCTTTATGAGTACAGCAAGAAAGCTGTGCCTTTCCAGGAGCTTAGCACCCATTTCCGACCTATTTGGCCACGATATATGTGTGCAGCGCCGGGGAGTGGCGGGCGAGAGGCGCGCAGCGAGACAATCTGCTTCACACCGCCCGCCTCTCACCTGCCACTCCCCGGCGCTGCACACATATATCATGGCCAAATAGGTCGGAAATGGGTGCTAAGCTCTCTGGAAAGGCACAGTTTTCTTGCTGTACCCATAAAGGATGCAAGTATATGCCATATTCGCAAAAAAATATATATGAAACACCCAAAATTCTTCAAGTACTATATTTTTTCTGAGTTTACGTGTAGTATTTGTATGAGCACCGGGCTGGGAGGCTGCCTGCCGTGATGTCACCGAGCCGTGGTCCGTCGTCTGCTGGTCGTCAGTTGTGTTTTGAGAGCTCGGGGGATTTACAGATTTTGAATGCGGATCATTTAAAAACGGGTGACTGGATGCAAAAAGTGACAACATATTGTTGATATATGTACTCGATAATGGCTATATTTTGACTGCATTAAATCAGGAATGATGAAATGGTCTGGACGATTACTTTAAGTAACAGGAACTGCCACGTGTAGGTAATGCAGTCTCTTGTAGTTTCCTTATTTTCTTATGTTAAACTCACTCCCCAGATTGACTTTGACAAGTGGACACACGAGGAGGACCTTTCCGACGAGACCCGGGACATCAACGACGACTTTCCCGGCCTGTATGAGAAGATGCAGGCCGAGGAGCTGGGGTATCCCTCCAAGCGTGAGTGTAGAACATTAGAACATAAGAAAATAAGGAAGCTACAAGAGGCCGTGAGAACTTCATGTGGTAGTTCCTGTTCCTTAACCCCTTGAGGCCCAGAACTTAATTTCCATTGTAATTTGGGTACCATTAGATGATTTTTAGTGAATATAAGCAACATTTTATAGCTATGACCTGTTTAGTATCCTTCTCCACTAACTAATTTGGTATATTCAGTTACTTTTCGTAATTTTATGGCTCGACAACTTACAATTTTTTATAGCAAAGGAAAGATCTGGGCGTGAAGGGGTTAAAGTTATATTCAAAGTATAATAAGCCTGAGCTTGATAACATGGCCTTTAACATCCTTTCACAACTTTCATGAATGGGTGTTGGTCTGTGTTGCTGGTTGAATTTGACTTGCAATTAGCCACAGCAAAAACAAACATGGTCATGCTTACACGGCCTCCTCTGTTGTTTATGAGGGTTGAGGTGTGGGTTAACTCTAGAAACAAGACAGCCTTAGTATATAGTATTTTTCAACTGTGCTTGAATATCTCGCTTGTGTATCTCAGAATATTCCTGCTTCAGATTCCCTTGACTTCCCTTGACTCCTGTCTTCCCTTGAACTGTCAGGTGATGCATGTGTGTACGCCTCAAGGGGCCACCAAATGGCACATATGCAAGATAAGGATTCCAGTCTTGAATTAACAGTAAACATGCAAGGATTCTTTTTAGTATGAGTCGCCATCTCGTACAAAGCAGCTCTCTACCTAAGTAACCTCTCCAGTACACACAATGTTGGCTATATGGATGGAGGGTTTTCAGTGTCCTCCCGATCCTTAGCTAAATTATGTCCATCCGTGTCCACTCCTTGCAAGCACTGCAGATGCATTACTTATGTAGATACATTGACTGCGTCTAGTAAAAAAAAAAAAAAAAAAACTGCAGCATTGGTAGGACACAGAAAAACAATTTACATTTTGTGGTGTGGTGCAAGGGGCATCGGGTGGACAGAAGTGTGTGCTCTGCCTTAAGACAATGATTCTTACTATAGTACACACAACTACCATGGCATTGAGGGTATAGTTTTCATTGGTCTTCTTCCGTCACAGAACAAACTGGTTGAAAGAAACAGGAGTCTTGTTAGTCACTGTAATTAATGAATTTCCTATCTCATATGCTTTCGTCATCATCTCATCAAAGCCGCAGTAGTTACCACAGTGTATGTACAGCGACTGGAGACATACATTTGCTCCTACCCCTCAACACATTAATTTGGAACTTTGAATCTATAACAATACCCAGCAGTAGCCTCACTGCTCCAAGACCATGATACACGATAGAGTTAAACAATCACATGTGAAATGCACACCGTGAACTTGTTTTGGTCGATTTGTCTCCACTGTCCCTGTATCTACACTGTACTAGTTATATGTATCTGTAAAGCCCTAGAGCCACACCTCAGCTCCTTAGCTTAGTGTAATCCACCTTGAGTCGCTGTACACCTTCACTCCCTAACCAGCCCTCCTCCCTCTCTTCCTGCCTTTGATGCACAGGTGGTGTTTCAGGAGAGAACCTCAAGAAGGTGTACCTGTTCCTGTACAACCTGTGGCAGTTTGTGGGGTTCTTCTACCTCACGGTGGTTACCTGTACTCGCTACCTCAAGGAGGGACAAGGTGGGTCATCTGACATTAGTGAATTTTTACTGTATTAAGTGAAAAAATCTTTATTCCCACTACTGAGCTAATAAAGATACATACAGACTTGCTAAAAGGCGTAAGTCAGACAAAGCTGAGGTAAGTTGCAATGTCTATGGCCAATACTGTAAGTTGTTTTTCTATAAATTTTGCACATGTATCATTTGATTGGACTTTTATTGTATTGTCTGTTCCTCCCACAGACTCCATGGCAGGGACGTATGCAGCGGTGGGGTGGATGATGCGACTGTGCCTCCTGACACAGCTGCTGGAAGTGCTGCATCCCATAGTGGGGTACACGCGGGGCTCTGTCTTGCCCGCCCTTGTCCAGGTACTAAAGGACCGGGGATTTGCTTACCGTTTTTTTTACGAGGTGAAAAATCCTGACCCCTTGCTGCTTACTGACTAATATTTGATGCCAGGAGAAGGGAATACAACACTTCTTCTAAATTTCAGTTGTATTTTATCAAAGTTAACCATATTATCAGGTAAACATAGGCATAATTTTAAGCATGAGACCTTATGATAGAATGGAAACTTAGCCTCGCAAAAAAAAAAAAAACTATAGGCCAAGACTTGTATTGATGAGGCAACATAAGAGACTAGATTTGAAGCAACATGAGACAATACATGGATGAGACAACACATGGAGGTTGTAATACTAGTAGGCCAGGGGCAGGCAACCTTTTCAGAGCGAGGGCCAGATGAGACTTTCGGGAGCAGCCCGTGGGCCAGGGTGACAAACGAAAACCCCAAAGTGACTATATACAAGAATTTCCTTAAAAAACATACAAATCAGTGAGACGGCTGGTGCTGCTTGCCATGAAGACGTGTTAATATAAAGAGTTTCTAATAATTTTCACTTACTAGTGGCAGTTTATTTTTCCAAACTACGTACTGACCACAAAGTGTACCTAATCTCAATGCGAAAGTCCAATGGACACTGGCGTCTGGCAGGATCGCGGAGTGAGGCGAGGGGGAGCGCAGAGTTGCCAAACAATATCTGCCAGCAGATGCTGTTTGGCAGAATTATTATTTTGGGGGGGGGGGGGGGGGGGTTTCACGGGCCGCATTGCAATGTTAATGCCGAGCAGGGTGGCGGGCCGGACGCTAGGCCTTCTGGCCGGGTCTGGCCGCCGGGCCAGAGATTGCCCGCCCCTGTAGTAGACATATTATGTTAAATTGGCTTTGTAGAAAATTACAATGGAGAAAAATACTGTACTGTACTTAGAAATGAGTAATGTTTGTATATTTTCCTCATTACTATAGTAGTCATCCCTTTTTATTTAGTTTCATGCTGCTTTGTACGTTGTTGATGGTGCATTCCTTGACAGGTTTTTGGAAGAAGTGTGATCTTTTTCTGTCTCATTGAGAGTGAGGAGAGGATGCAGACCAAGCCCGCCATCTTCTACCTGTTCCTGGTGTGGTCCTTCATCGAGCTGGTCAGGTCAGTCTCACTCACTACTCATAACTCAGTAATGGATTTACATATCTATTATCCACAAACCTATTACAATTAAATTTCTTAGCCACATGATGAGTTTGACTTTTTGCTAATGCATTAATGCAGTCATTCGGGCATTTTTCTATATTTTGGATCCAAATATCCAAGAAAATATCTTTTGAACCAATCATTTTGGCTATAATATCCTTCGCAATTTTTTCTTATAATTACAGAACAGAGGAGATTATTACCTTTAACAAGCAGTGGGTGCGCCAGCTGGACAAAATTACAGGGTGGTCCAGGCTGGGACACATTACCGTAGTGTGCGGTGGCCATGGTCATACCTTAAATGAAATGTTGTAATCTATTTAATCCCCCCACCTCAGAGTCTACTGTGGCAGTGAATTTCAGGTACCTAGTACACCCTGGCCAACCCCTCCAGGTCGCCTGTTAACGGTTACTAGCTCTTAATCCCCCCCCCACCCCCAGGTACCCTTATTACATGCTGCAGGTGTACTAGCTCTTAACAAACAACCCCCCAGGTACCCTTATTACATGCTGCGGGTGTACTAGCTCTAACAACACAACCCCCCAGGTGCCCTTATTACATGCTGCGGGTAGTACTAGCTCTTAACAACAACAACCCCCCAGGTGCCCTTATTACATGCTGCGGGTGTACTAGCTCTTAACAAACAACCCCCCAGGTCCCTTATTACATGCTGCGGGTACTAGCTCTTAACAACAACAACCCCCCAGGTGCCCTTATTACATGCTGCGGGTGTACTAGCTCTTAACAAACAACCCCCCAGGTACCCTTATTACATGCTGCGGGTGTACTAGCTCTTAACAACAACAACCCCCCAGGTGCCCTTATTACATGCTGCGGGTGTACTAGCTCTTAACAAACAACCCCCCAGGTACCCTTATTACATGCTGCGGGGGTACTAGCTCTTAACAACAACAACCCCCCAGGTGCCCTTATTACATGCTGCGGGGGTACTAGCTCTTAACCCCAGGTACCCTTATTACATGCTGCGGGTGTACTAGCTCTTAACAACAACCTCCCCCAGGTACCCTTATTACATGCTGCGGGTGTACGAGGCGGACAACGGCTTCATCACCTGGCTGCGCTACACCCTGTGGATCCCTCTGTACCCCCTGGGCTTCATCCTGGAGGGTGCAGTCATCATAAGGTCAGGAAAATGTTGAGCTCTGTGTCTTTATGCAAGATTCTTAACCCCTTCAGGCCCATAACGTAATTTCCATTGTAATTTGGGTATACCATTAGAACAATTTTTAGTTAATTTAAGCAATATTTTATAGATATGACCTGTTTAGTATCCTTGTCGACTAACTAATTTGGTATATTCAGTTACTTTTCGTAATTTTATGGCTCGACAACAGACCATTTCTCATAGCAAAGGAAAGATATGGGCGTGAAGGGGTTAAATCCCAGTAATGGTTGGTATTCTCTTATTATCTTCTCTCCCCTAACAGAAGCATCCCATACTTTGAAGAGACGGGCAAGTTTTCGGTCTCGCTGCCCAACTCAATCAACTTTGGGTTTTACTTCCCCAACATCCTGCGCTCCTACATCCTCCTCTTCTTCTTCCCTGGTGAGTCTGATATCAGTAGCTCATCTTTATGCAGGGTTTTTTTCTTTTCTTTCTCACTCTCACCTCCAATAACAATTACCCCTCGTTTAACACACGAGTTACACGCCTGGAAAGTCGTGCGTTCAGCGAAAATCCGTGAAATATAGTCAACAAACATACAATGATTATATGAATGTTTGGGTTGAATAACTTAGTTCTAACCTTGATATCAACTTTTTCCTGCAGCCATGTACAAGATGATGAACCACATGTACCAGCAGAGGAAACAGAAATTGGGCCCCCACACCAAGACCAAAAAGCTACAGTAGTGCTCAGCCTGTGAACTGGTCTTGGTGGTGTCCTAGGCTGAGGGCCGCACTGGTACTGGGGTCTGCTGGAGTGCACCCCGCAATGCAAGGCAGCTGTATTGTCTTGAGGCTTCTGAGTTACTTAATCCAGAAATGCTCTTGAGGACAATATTAGATTTACAGAACTTGGGAATGTATCTAGATTTATTTGAGATAGGAAGAATTTTATTTATAATAGTCTGAGAACGGTTATATGGCAAGAGTTTCTGATATTTATGGTGACAGATACATCACCCCAGCACTTTATTGTATGGATATACAGTACTGATTTGAAAGTATTATATGAAATTTGAATCAGTAATACAAAGTTTTTCTATGCATTGCAGTGCAAAATCTTCTTAATCAAAGATATGCAGTACGTAGATTTTGTCTTTACTCGCCATAATTGAAATACCCTGTGACCAAAATGAAACAGTAATTTTCAGTCCGTAACAAGACCTCCACCAGGTATGAGCCAAGGTAGTCCTGTTAACTTTCCTGTCAGCCAACACAACACTAGTCATCTCTCAAGTCACTCCTCAGCCCTCATCACCTCCTCAGGCAGACCACTAAGCCGTGTGGTACTGTGTGTGGCAACAAGTTTGTAAATTTAAGAAAATGCTTGCCACTTTATCTGAAAAGACTTAAACACTACAGTGGGGGAGGCAGTTCCAGTCAAGGGCTTGGAAACTCCTTAACCCCTTCACGCCCAGATCTTTCCTTTGCTATATGAAATCGTCTGTTATTAGCCATAAAACTAAGAAAAAGTAACTAAATAAACCAAATTAGCTCATGGACAAGGATATTAAACAGGTCATATCTATATAATATTGCTTATGTTCATCAAAATTGTCGAATGGTGGTTATATTGCAATGAAAATTACGTTCTGGGCCTGAAGGGGTTCATAATCTCATGTAATGACTTAACCTCTTGTCTCATCAACACTGTCCATCTTATAATGCACATTATTTAACTCTTAATTTTATATCATATTTCCAAGTGTGCGTGTATGTACATATGCATATACTCGGCTGTGCATCGGAATTCATGTATGTATGTATGTGTACTAGATTATATACTATTAATATTCATAGACTGTTATGGAAGTTGAATTCATGAATGACTTCACATCTATCTGTGGATTGAGTGAGAAAGTCACATTCAAATGGAGAATTATTGTGACAGCTACTCGTGTATTACCAAACCCGAAAAGACACTGTAGTTTACAGCCCCGAATACAATATAGAAGATTAAATGTGGACGTCTCATTTACCATCTTAGCATCAGAATTCTTAGCATGGTAACAATGGCATACAAATTTGAATGCATAGAATGAGGTTTTCTTTTATTAGAAAATATACCACCACACACGTATTTTATAAACTTATACTGGATGTAAATACAAATGGTGGTGGGTTGAGCTGCTACAATAAACCAAAGTGAATAAAAGCTTACATGCTATATAGGTTCAAAAGTATATACGTATAGAAAAAGAATCTTCAATGCATGCAGGTTGAAGGCTTTGAGAAAACTTAGCAACAAGTACCATACGAGTGCCTGTAATACCTGCATGGCCTTGTCTAGGCGTGGGTAGTATAGCATTGGCACCTATTTGTCCTTTATGGCACCGGGACGTCACTTAGGGCCGGTGTCTCAGGCGGGATCGGGCAAGGTGTCGTAGTAGCACTGAAGGAATACCTTGGCCGCCTCGCCCACCATTGTCTTGTCTGGAATGGATGCTGCTGTGCCATACACTTTGCCCTGTGAAGGTGGTGGTGGTGGTGGTTGAGGTAGAGGGTTTTGGTCAGGGATGAAGGTATACAATGGTGATGATAGTGGTGGTGGTGGTAGTACTAGTAGTGATGATAGTGGTGGTGGTAATACTAGTGGTGATGATCGTACAAGAATAAAAGGACGACAATACTATTTATATTTGTATATGGGATGTAATTGCCCTAAAAGCACTGGTAAAATTTGGTTAATGTTGTATGGTCACAAATAGAGCAATAAGTTAAAGAGAGAGAGAGAGAAATACTGATAGCCTGTAGGAGAGAGACTGAGACTTGATTAGAGAGAGAGAGAGAGAGAGAAAGGGACTTGAGGAGAAGGAGACAAATTGAGAAACTTACAATGCCTTCGCTAGTAGCTGAATTAGTTCCAACCTCCATCATCGCCTCCTTCAGATCGCACACCAAACCATCTACGAAATCATCAGTGGCCTGCAGGCTGGTCAGGCAGACGTGCAGGCTGGCAGGGAAGGTCAAGGAGGAAAACAATGAATCATCACCACACACTTACTTGTTAGGTATTAAATTTATAGTGTTGTAGATTGATAAAAAGGTGATTTACCTCATTGCCATTGTGTGATACTCGAATTTCACTTGCATTGTTGTGGTTTGAAATATGTGCAGTGTTAACCCTTTGAGGCCCGGAACGTAATTTCCACCGTAATTTGGTTACGATTTGACGATTTTTAGTGAATATAAGCAATATTTTATAGATATGACTTGTTTAGTATCCCTGTCCACTAACTAATTTGGTACATTCAGTTACTTTTCGTAATTTTATGGCTAGCAACATGCATTTATTTTATAGCAAAGGAAATATCTGGTCGTGAAAGGGTTAAGTCTGAGCACCCATTTGGATACCATAGGAGGGAGGGAAGGATACTCAGCAGGAGGTTGATGAGTAAGTAAGGGATTGATTGATTGTAATGCCAAAAAGGGGGGAAATGTGCCAGACATCAGAGGTCATTTGGCACTATGGCAAAGCATAAAAAAGGGAGGGGCTAGAGAGAAAGAGTGAAACGGTGAGAGATGAGGATCGGAGAAAGGAAAGATGTTAAGAGTAGGATGACTTACTAGACTTTTTACTATATTCAAGGCAAAGTAATGGAATTTATCATTATTTCTAATATTGTTATCATTATTATTTTTTATCATAACAGCTATCATTATACTTATATACAACCTGATACACCGGGCTACAGTGAGAAAGAATATGTTTTTACTTGACAACCTTGAATTTTTACAAGATTGAGTCAGGTTCGTGAGATCTCATTCCTACTACGTACTATTTGTCATTTCAATTTTTGTGTGTGTATGTGTGTTGTATCTCACCCCGGCGG
Source organism: Chionoecetes opilio (assembly GCA_016584305.1). Taxonomy (NCBI): domain Eukaryota; kingdom Metazoa; phylum Arthropoda; class Malacostraca; order Decapoda; family Majidae; genus Chionoecetes; species Chionoecetes opilio. The sequence goes on along the minus strand of JACEEZ010019228.1, from coordinate 1,024,252 downwards.
GTACTGCAGGAAGGTGAGATGCCAGCCTTTAGTTGAAAGCACGTCCCCAACCTTGAGAATATCTACTTCGGTTGTGTGGAAAGCGACGATTGAGGTGAGGGGGTCGCCGTACACCTTCACCCCGGGCACCTGTCCCAGCCTGGGGTGCGGGGGAGGAGGGGAAGACCCGAGAGAGAAAGAACGATAATAGAATATAAGATTACATTACATAACAAGTAGGGTGGTAAATGATTGGAATGGACTCAGTCATCAGGTGGTCAGTGCAGAGTCAATAGGGAGCTTTAAAAGTTGGCTGGATAAATTAATGGATAGGGATGAAAGGTGGATGTAGGTATAGTGTTAACTTTTAAGTAAAAGGAACTGCCACGTGTAGGTGTCACGGCCTCTTGCAGCTTCCTTATTTTCTTATGTTCTTATGTTCACAAACAAACAAGGTACCACTTGGACTGTTGAGTATACCCACCGTTGTTTGAGGTTCCTGGCGGTGGCTATGATGCCCTTGGTGACTTTGGTGTACCCCTGGAAGCCGTGGTACATCAGAGAGGCCCAACACACCGCTATCAGTCCTGTAGAGGCAACCCTTACAAGTCACTATATAACCTCTCAAATACCCGCTTAGAATCCTGCACTACCTACAGGGGCGTAGCTAGACATTTGGGGGCCCGGGGGGCTTAATTCCTGGAGGGACCCCCTCTAAAGTTTGCAGGTGTTGTGGGGGGGTGCGAGCGAAGCGAGCCCAACCAGCTGGGGGTTTCGGTTGGGGGCTGTAAGCCCCCCAACATGGGGGGCTTTTGTAAATAAACATATTTCATGGGGGGCCTTTATACAATACTTAAATCACTTGCTAATGTTAAGACAACTTAAAAACACATTTGTGACATTTATTTTATATTACTATATGATAATAATGCTTGGTCTACCTTAGCAATGTGCCCTGAGAATGGAGCGAGTGGGAGGTGCAATATTTTCCCTTGCACCGTCAACGCAGCACTGATTGAGTGATGCATTTGGAGGCGCCCCTCTCTTGGGGGCCCGGGGGGCGATTTCAAACAGCCACCCCCACCCCCCTTTAGCTACGCCACTGAGTACCTATATCGATGCAGAGCTTGATATATAGATTCCTAGACACTGAACAAAACACAGACCTGTACAGACAGCTAGGTAGGGAGATAGATAGATAGACATATAAATAGACAGATATTACACAAACAGACATATAGAATAGTGAAAAAGGTACAGACCAAAAATATTTTACGAAATCAGTGTTAACAGTGAAACAGGCCGCCATGTGTCGAGGACTTGTCAGTTGCGCTTTTCCAGTCTGCACCAAGGGTCTACACTTTGGTCAATTCTACTGTCTCTACACTCTACAGCAAGGATAATACAAGACATTATCCTTTGTCTATAAATACTCACCGCCTGCCCTCGATCCTGGCACGGTGTGAGTTGCATAGATACCGCCAGGCCAGTTCGGGGTCACGAAGTACTGGTAGTGGAGGTAGTGGTGACTTCGGTACATCAACACACTGGATCCCTTGGGCGCCTGACCGTACTGGTGAAGGGGACGGGGCACGATATATTACACTAGAGCACAGTTATCTAGCTGCAGCTGCATAGTATTATCATTATCTTGTGAAATTAAGTATATGTGCAATTTTCATTCCCAGAAGATTAAACAAGCATTGGCTTCCGGTAGAGCATGGTTCTTAACCTGGGTTCGGTGAGCCAGTCTCAGGGGTTCGGCGGAGGCCCTCGAAAACACATTGCAATTTTGCTATTTTTGTAATGCCGGATTATTCACCAGAGTAAATTATACACGCAATTAAAGTAGATTCAAGCAGCGCAGTGGAGGGAGAGTTATGTGGATGGTAGTATGTGTGTGTTCGTCTGCCTCCCTTCCTTTCGAGTCTTTCCTTCCTTTTTATTATCCAAATGTTATACTCTTCCATTTCGTAGCAATTTTTCAAAAAAAAAATATTTATCACTTTTTTTTCTTTTCTTTTTTATAAATGAGGGGTTCGGCACGTGTGTGGAGATTTTTGTTAGGATTCGGCGACTCTGAAAAGGTTACGAACCACTGCGCAAGAGGATAAGCAGAGGTTTTCCCCACTGGTGTCTCGCGCGGCATTGCTTCACCTTATGAGTGTCGGCCGAGATGCTGGTTACCCCTGGCACCTGGAAGTCAAAGGCAGGCACCGCATACCCAGCAGCCTTCATGAACGGCAGGATAAAGCCGCCCATGCAGCAGTCCACGTGTACGGGAATGCTCCGAGCCTCCCCCAGCGAGCCTACACCCTCCACGTCGTCAACGATGCCATGAGGAAACTGCGGGGCTGAAGCGACCAGCTGAGTGGAGAAAGATGGGGAAGAACCGTCATTAGTATACCTTATTACCTATTAGAACAACTTTATCGTCCCTATCTAATTTTTGATACAGTGAGTAATTAAATTTTTCCTGATATTCTTTTTTCCTTCATATTTTTTTTTGGTTTGAAAGGTTTGAAAGGTTTATTTTACTCCAGCGACCCCGAGACGGGGTATACAGAGTAATCACTAAACAAAGAAAATAGACACCACTTAAACCTAAACTCAAACATATATCATATATCTATTCCTACTACGTTATATTTTCAAAACACTTCAAAATACAACAAACAAACTTGGCTAAATTGTACATAGTACGCGTATTTGTATAGTGTCAAACAACTGTTGCATTTTCAGAACATTTGGGTTATCATGATAATATTTCTTGAGGTATAATCTCCTCTTCTCCTCAAAGTGCTTACACCTAAATAAATAATGAAATTCATCACCAATCTCATTTGCAGTACATATAACACATAACCTTTCATCTATACTAACATTATTGTGTACCTTCCAACTACAATTGGTAATTTGCTGTTTCCACATTTAAATTTACTTATATTAATAGCATACTGTTTAGGCAATTTCAATAAGTAGTAGTTCTTGAGTTCTGTACACGTAGTCATTAGTTTGTAGTTAACACAGACTAATTGTGTTTTTGTTTTTATATACGTCAGATTCTAATGGTATATGACTTTTTTTCAATAATTTTGCTCTTCTTTCTATTTTCGGTTCCAATTTTGAAGAGTATCTACACACATATACACAGACATAGAAGGCCTGCTACTAAGATGACAAAAAGGCATGATATTGAAGGGAACCCAAGGAACAATTGAGAAAAGGAAGATGCTTGAATAACATAGAGAAATACAGCTTTCCCCATGAAACTATAGATGCCTGGAATAGACTAAACTAAGGAGAGGTGATAGCGGCAAGAAGGGTGTATCAATCTTAAAGAGAGAAAAACCTGGATAAATATAGATACGAAAGGACCACATGATTATAACTAATTTCCTGTATATTAAAACTAGGTAAACACACACACAGTCACACACACACACACACACACACACAGTCACACACACACACACACACACACAGACACACACACACACACACACACTCACCATAACAGTGTTGGAAGTAATAGCCCCTCGCATGGCCTTCAAATCCACCTTACACGTCAAGGGGTCCATTTTCACCTGCAAAAAAGAGTGACCGAACCCTCCACTCCCTTTCAACATTACATACTTCAATATATAACTCCCACCCTCAAGACAAGACTCTCCTCACCAACCTTCCTCAGCTTAACCCCGAGTATGCTGGCAGCCTTATCGAAACCAGCATGAGCCGTATAACACATGATGATCTCAGGCTGTGTGATGCCCTTAGTGTCTCGACCCAAATCTCGAGCCGCCTTCAGAGCCAGCAGTAGGCTCTCAGATCCTCCTGTCGTCATCTAGGGAATAAAACAGAGGGTCTACGTTAGTTTTACATGACGTGCATTTATAATACTTCATTACCGTAGATAACGCAATAGTCGCCAGTTACTTGCCACTGCACTAATGTCGCCTGGCACAATATATTATGAATTTTAGCATCACTACAGACTTTTATGTGCCACTGAACAGGCATGCACAGTAGTTTATATTATGTACATCACACTACATGTCTTCAGTGGCACATAAAAGTCTGTAGTGATGCTAAATTTCGTAATATATTGTGCCTGGCGACAATAGTGCAGTGGCAAGTGACTGGCGACTATAGTGTTATCTACAGTAGGGCCGCCTCATACGCTATTTATATATATTTTATTCTAAACGTAGCCTATTTCTTACTCGCTAACCGTGTCTACCATTGTATTATCATTACTATAACACCCACTCGACAGCCACAACCTACATATTATTCTAAGAAATGTCTCATGGATCATTACGTCCATTTTTTTTATTCATGCATAAGATCTCTGCATGCTTCCCGCTTTTCTTTTCCCTTCCCCATTAACAACAACAATAACTACTATTTCTATTTTAACAACAGCAAGACCACTCACACAGCCGCAAGCATCTGAGTCCCCTTGGAAGAGATCGAGCGTCATTCTCACGATCTCAGCTTCCATCTTACGCGCTCCCGGAAAGATATCGGAGTGGAGGGGGTTGGAAAGGGCGTAGCGTCCGTACATCTCCGTCAGTAGTTGCGTGAAGGCCTCGTCCTTACCGCTGAAGGCTCCCCCGGATATACGACCTTCCCTCCAGTCATATTTACCTGATGGAGATAACACAATATTTACGGAGTCACAGCGAGAAGTGATGCAGGGGGATAGCATGATTATAGGAAGGGAAGAGAACAATAAGAAAATGTATTATAATATCCTTAAATGAACACCACCACCACCACCAAGACCAAAGTATAATAACTACAGTGAACTTATTGATAACAAATAACATCGAATTCACGTGTTCTATCAATAAAAACGTCAGTCAAATGGTCATAGAATAGATAGCTACAAGAGAAAAATGATGATACCCAAGCTGAAGTTTGTTTATCATCATTATGTCATCACTACTCTTAACCAGCAGGTGTTCAGCTCAGGTAAGTACAACACAGGTGACAACATCCGGACGTACCCATGGCCAACACCTTGGTGGCGGCGGCGACCACCTCCCCGCCAGACCACCCGACGGGGGGGAGAGCATGCAGGGGTGCTATCGCCTCTGTCTCAGACGCAAACATACTCGTCTCGATGTCTGCAAATAGGGAGTGTGCATGAGAAACTGGGAAGAAGAGAAGAATTAAGTCACGTATTGTCACACACACACACGAGGGACATGGAAAAATACAGCTCTCCTTACAGAAGCATATAAATTTGGAATAACTTTGACTCAACCGCAAACATACTGGTCTCGTTGTCTTCAAATAGAGTGTGGATGAGGAACTGAAAGAAGAGAAGAAGGCATGCACGTATCGTCTCACACACACACGAGGGACACATAAAGATTCATCTCTCCTTACAGAACCATGAAATTTAGAATAACTTTGATCTACAAGTGGTACAAGGAATATTCATGAAATTAAAAGCAAAGCAGTATAAGAAGCGATAAAAAGACGAGATATTACGAGTGTAGATCTTTTCCTGTATGTCATGACTAGGTAAATACAAGCAGGCGGCTACTATACCCAATGAAATAACACGCATACAAACTATCATTTTGACACCATCAAGCCTTACTCATGTGTTTTATTAGTAATAGAACAATTTGTAGATGGTAATATTAGTAATGCTTGGTCATTAGTGCCTCGTGTCAGCACAGGTTGTCATCAGGAACATCACCAAACAGTCAGCAGCAGAAAAAGCCAGAAAAGTGACTCACCAGCTTCCCCGCTGAGTCACCGTTCCTCCTGACTCACCAACATTTTACCGAAGTATTAACAATGCAGAAAAGTAGTGATGATACAAAATATTCATCATAATGTTAGATATACTTAAGATGATTGTAGAAAGCATATTGAGCTTCGAATCAGTATAGTGAGTTATAACTAAAATCGAGCGTTTAGTAAGATCCTTTAATTAAAAGAGGAAGATTTTAAGGGTATTATGTATGTATGAGAGAATGGAAAGCTTTTCTTTACCGAACATTATCAAATACCTCATATTGTTGTAGAGGAAAAACAATGAAAGGTTTATCAAGTAAGAGCCTTTATAAGGGAATTATCAAAGATATGTGTGGATATAGGTGAGAAGAAAGCTTTTTTGCGCCTATAAGGATACCCAACAGCAAGTATATATGACATTACTGAGTACGTCAGTCCACTATGAAGAAAGTGCATTTCAAGGTGTATATAGGTGTATAATATAGCCTTCGTGGTGTTGAATTAAGCCTTAGCGGGACTCACCTTTCCTTGCTTGCGCCATGTGGTCTTTCATCCTCCTGTTGACGGCTGGAATACCCCGAATGAGACGGTACACCCATGCACGGATCGCCTCGTACATATCTGTTGGAGGAGCAAGGAGTCAAAAGCATATATTAGTGTGTGTGTGAGAATGTAATCTGATTTTATGCATCTTAAATGCGTTGTAAGTTTTTTTATTTTTGCTTTTATTAGTGTTGTTGAATTTTTAGATCGAGCTGATAGGAACTGCCATATATTTAGATTACATGGATGTATAATTTTAATGTGAAAATAATACTAACCGGGTAAGGCGCCACAACGTTTCGCACATAAAAAAAATTATAGCCACTTGATACTTTTGTTAATTAGATACTGATTAGAGTGAATTTCTGGTCCATGAGTGATTTGGTATTTTATGTAATTTCTTTTTATGCATTTTTAAGGACAATAAAATATCTATCTATCTATCTGTGTGTGTGTGTGTGTGTGTGTGTGTGTGTGTGTGTTACCTCGTCTGGTTCGGTACAAGTTCAGCAGCGTTATGGAGGCCAGCGTTACCGTCACCGTCACCACAATCAGCAGCCAGGCTTCCACATCCTCCACCGCCTCCTCCACCACCTCACCAGCACCTGTAAACCAATACCAGTGACATATAATAATAATAATTATATTTCGCCCAAAGGCATAGACAGCAGAAATAAAAGTGACGTATATTATCTCTCTCTCTCTCTCTCTCTCTCTCCTCTCTCTCTCTCTCTCTCTCTCTCTCTCTCTCTCTCTCTCTCTCTCTCTCTCTCTCTCTCTCTCTCTTAGGTCATGCGATTATAGGAACATTTGACCACCTCTGCAAGTTTTTTAGAAAGACTTTTTGGTCATCATATATATTATTATCTACTAAAAAAAGAAAAAAATCAAGTGTGTTGGTCTCAAAAAATACCTTGCTTATTATGTATTGCGATAAGAGTCAAGGTTATCCACACACACACACACACACACACACACACACACACACACACACACACGTAAAACCACCAAATATAATAATGATAACAATAAACTAAACTTAAACTTACATCACATAATCATAATATCCAAATAAAAAGAAAACATATCTCTTAATTAATTACAACAACAACAACAATATCAACACCCACTACTGAAACACTGCCACACTCCTTCCATGTTCAAATTTCTCGATCCAAAATTCCACACTTGATAAACTTCGCTCAAGAGGAAGAGATCGAAACACGTGAAGAAAAACAATCCAGCTCCTGACGCTCCAATAGATGCTGACACCGCCCGGCTGATGCTAAGGGCGAGGGGCAACTGTTTTAATCTGTTATCCTTCCCTCCTTGCCCCTCCCCTCCCCCTGTATTGTAATAGTCCTCTTACCTCAGTCCCCCATCGATAACTACTCCCGCTCTTCATCCCGCCCCTCTATCCCTCCTTGCCAAGCTGATAAGAGTAAAAATAGTCGGTGATAGCGAGAGAACATACGAACATAGGTACTCAAGCCAGCCCCCCCTTCCCCCTCTACACCTAAACTATCATCTACTCTAAATATATCTAACCTGCTATTAACCCCTTCACGCCCAGATCTTTCCTTTGCTATATAAAATTGTATGTTGTTTAGCCATATAATTACGAAAAGTAACTGAATATACCAAATTAGTTAGTCGACAAGGATACTAAACAGGTCAAATCTATTAAATATTGCTTATATTCACTAAAAATCGTCTAATGGTAGCCAAATTACAATGGAAATTACGTTATGGGTCTCAAGGGGATAATTAACTATTTTTCCTGTCCTAACTCATCCCTTCCTTTCTGATATCTAATACAGACCAATCTAAACTCACTTCCATGTATTTCCTCTTTCTCTATATCTCCTTTATCACAATTAGTATAAGCATTGAAGTAACTGTAGTCTCGCACCTTCCTCTTCCACAAATTAAATGAACCTATATGTATATTTTTCATTTCTATATAACATGTTTAATATTCAAGTCCGCACGATTCCACGACTGTTGTAATATAAAAAAATCTAAGGCATCAGGTCCATAAAAAGTCTCGGCTCAATGGACCGCGGCTCGTATAAGTAATGTATAATTAACTTTATGTATGTTATGTTAAGCCTAATAAAGCAATCAATCAATCAAATCTTTACCTCTAAGGCAATCAACCATACAGAGAACTTAGCTTCTCATCATTTCCTAACAAACTAAGACGTCTGTTAATAGTATGTAGTTCAAAACAGTAACGAGACTAACGAACACCCGCTTTTTGTTTAGGGAGTTCTGCAAGGTGCGTTTTGGAGCCACTAATATTTGATTTTCCCCTATAGTAAGTGTAGCCATGTCGTAGTTACCGAGGAAAAATTGAAAATGCAAGGAGGCTGTATAATTCCTACTCTTCTGCTACAAGGCCTAAAATTACTTGTGGTTAGATAGCTGAGCTGATAAACAGAGAGAGAGAGAGAGAGAGAGAGAGAGAGAGAGAGAGAGAGAGAGAGAGAGAGAGAGAGAGAGAGAGAGAGAGAGAGAGAAAGAGAGAGAGAGAGAGAGAGAGAGAATATAATTACATACTACAACCTCCTTCCCTTTTTCTCTTATCTCCTTCATTCCTTCCTTCCTCCTTCCTACACTTCCATTCAATTCTACTAATTATTCTCCTATTCGTCTATTATTTCTTCTTCCTCTTCTTCCTTTCTTCCTGTTTCCTTCCTTCGTTCATGTTAGACAGTTAGAGGGAAGAGAAGATGAGAGAAAAAGGGAAGAAAGGAGGATACAAAGGAAGAAAAATGAAGGAAGAAGAGAAGTAAAGAAGGAAGGAGGGAAGAGAGAGGGGGAGGGAGAAAAAAGGGGGTCACTCTCTCACCCTCCCCCCTTCCCCCCTGGTCGTTAGTTAGTCTGGCTATCAGTGTTAGCTGCCAAAGTGAACTTATAATATAGGAGTTAACAGAGACTAAGAATTCGACTGCCGTTACTAAGTCAAGT
>JACEEZ010019228.1:960000-1010000 GCA_016584305.1 Chionoecetes opilio | reverse complement strand
TGAAAATATGAAATGAGTGAGGCCTTGAATGATATGTTACTTATATGAAAAAAATGCTTTGATCCACAACGGCCTTTTGCCTCTGATAGTTTCATAAGAACATAATAAAAACTTAAGAAAAAAAAAAATCTACAAGAGGCCGTGAGACCTATGCGGTAGTTCCTGTTACTTAACACTACCTACATCCACCTTTCATCTCCATCCATGAAATTCTCTAGCCTCCTTTTAAAACTCCCTCTTGACTCTGCACTAACTACCTGACGACTGAGTCCATTCCAATCATTTACCACCCTATTTGTGAACCAGTTTCTCCCTATTTCTTTTTTAAATATACGTTTCCCTTGGTAAGTATCTCCGAAAGTAAGCACAACACACGAAATTACCATCTAACATACATTTACTCAAGATCGACGGACCATCTATATCCATTAAAAGTCTATTGATATAGCATTTCCTAATTCATCTTATGTCATGGCACGAAAATAATCCACACTGAGTCTCTCCTTTACTTTCCCCTCAATGAATGGAGGCAACACATTAGAATGAAAGCAAGCTGAACGAGGTGTGACACTGATCGCTATTCTCAGTGCCAACAGCTGGTACTAAATCCTGCCGCTAACACACCCTCGCGCCTTCATCGCCCCGCTATAAAGACTACCTAGCGCAACATACACACACCTGGGGCAGAAAAACGGGTTGGCAGAGACAAATTGCTTAAAAAAACACGACAAGTGTAAAAATTAGAAACAGGAGAGCAATGGCCGAGTGTGCGAGTGTGGAAAGAATGATATTTTTGTTTTGTTTGGACAAATGATAGATTTGAATTGTTTTTTGTATAATATTTTGTGTTTTGTATTCTTTTGTATTTTGCATTATGTATTAATTGGAAATTCTTTGTCAATAAATTAACTAACTAACTGTGACAGAGAGAGAGAGAGAGAGAGAGAGAGAGAGAGAGAGAGAGAGAGAGAGAGAGAGAGAGAGAGAGAGTATGTGTGTGTGTGTGTGTGTGATAGAGAGAGGGAGAGTGTGTATGTGTGTGTGACAGAGAGAGAGAGAGAGAGAGAGAGAGAGAGAGAGAGAGAGAGAGAGAGAGAGAGAGAGAGAGAGAGAGAGAGAGAGCGCCAAGTTCTCAGTTGAGATTCGTTGCTACACACATACGTACACACACTTGATAATTATAGATATAGAGACAGAACCACACAAATTTAACTCAAACCCTCTATGCTACAACTAGGTAAATATAGCCATGGGTAAACACACCCACACCTTCACCCTCCCCCCCACAGACCATGCCCTAAGCAGGCTAAGCTGTCCGCCTCTTATCTATTCCTTGGCCGCACCTTACCACAGGCTACGTCTCGGCGAGGGTGGGGGAAAGGGCGCTGAAGATAAGGTAGGTTTTCTTAGAAGTTACAGACACACACACACACATACACACAGACGGACAGAAAGGTAGCCAACCGCACCTTTTTCCCTTCTTCTCAGACCGTATACATTCCTTAAGTCTCCTCTTACTTGTGTGTGGTGGTGTGTGTGTGTGTTTATTAACTTGACGAGGCCATGCAATCCTCCACCCATCAAGCCAGCCAGGTGACTCGCCTCTCTATCTTATCACAAAACACTCACTTTATGTATGCTATGTATTCTGATTTCTTTGTCTTCCTTTGTGTGTGTGTGTGTGTGTGTGTGTGTTACCTTGTCAAGCAGCGTGGTGAAAAAACAGTTGGGAGGAAAACGGGAGAGAGAAACGGAGAAAGGGGGAGAGAAATGGTGAGATACAGACGTGGTACTTACAGACAGACAGACAAACAGACAGACAGGTATAAGTATTGAGAGTGGAGATGTGCCAACCAAGGTATATTTATGGATTTCACACACCTGGTGATACGAGAGTAGTAGCAGTAGTAGTAGTAGTAGTAGTAGTATAGTAGTAGTAGTAGTAGTATAGTAGAAGTAGTAGTAGTATAGTAGAAGTGGTAGTAGTAGCTAGTAGTGTGATAACGTAGAGATGGTTATACGTATTTCACGTTGCCAGTTTCACACACACACACACACACACACACACACACACACACACACACACATTATCCGACGTCCACAGAGATAGAACATGTGAACCAAGCTGAAATATTAGCAGGAGAGAGAGAGAGAGAGAGAGAGAGAGAGAGAGAGAGAGAGAGAGAGAGAGAGAGAGAGAGAGAGAGAGAGAGAGAGAGAATTAAGACGCAGTAGTATTTAACATTTGCTATCTCTAAGTAGTTTGTCACAACCATGTGCACCACCACCACCATTACTACCACTACCATCACCACAATTACCAATACGAACAGAACAACAAAAGCGAAAGGCAATGGGAAACAACACAAAGAAATGGGGAAAAATATATGGAATAGTTACGTGTATGTATGTATCTATGTCTTTAATAAATTTCAACAAAAAGCAATCCTACAAAAAATCCAATGGCGTATTAAGCTTGCCAAAAATGCTATAGAGATCCTGTTACCTTGCTCGCTTTCTACGACTTCCATTCACTTCCAATCCATATATCGTATAAGAAGTCTATAAGAGAATCACATTTTATCTTTATCCAATTGTTGATCTAATATTTGTTTCTCCCATTCAGTTATCAATATTATTACCGAAGAATAAGTTTAAGTCACCCATTGTCATAATATCTCTGCCGTATATTCAGCACGCTACATTGATTTCTATGGTACGATTATCTTACATTTATGACGTCATATAGGTTTTCTCACGCTCTCAGCCAATAAGAGGTTGGTGACGTCATGAGCCTTCTCTCTCTCTCTCTCTCTCTCTCAGTAACAGCCGACTTGATAAGATTTGTTGACCGAGATCCCTAGCAAGTTTACATCCGGCCAAGTTATGTTATATTCTGCCTTTTCACGTCTCTTACAACTTCCACCTATTATATAAATGCCCTTACTTGTATTATTATAAAGGATGGCGTATCAAATAAATATTCTTGCTTCGGCCTTTTGGGTAATGGCTTCTCCGCTACCTTGCAGAAACAGGATTGTCGATAAATTGTGTAAATGAGGAAGATAACAGTAGTAATGGTTGTAGTAGAAATAGTAGTGGTGGTGTAGTAGTAGTATATGGGGATAGTAACAGAGGTAGAGGAAGTGGGGACGTCTGCAGCGGTTATAGGGACATTGCTCTCTTGAATGTTATATGGTCCAAATATAATGACGAACTTATGGCAATATGGCGACATTTGATCACAGCCCCTCACTCTCTCTCTCTCTCTCTCCTCTCTCTCTCTCTCTCATTACAGATTTTCTCCTCTCTACCCCAAGCTTCCGGCACAATAGAATACCCTCCCTCCCTCATTCTCTCCCTCCCTTCTTTTTCCCGTCCCTCCCTCCCTACTCCCCCCTCTCCCTCCCTCCCTCTCATCCCTCCCAACACACCATACCTTGTCCTCAGCGAAGCCACCGCCGTGCAGACATTATATTAAGGACGGGGACAGACAGCAGATAGAACATTGCAATCACCACACTGCCAACCCCGCTACACCAACATCCTGAAATATAAACCACTGCGTATAATAATAATAATATGATTGGTACAGTTAAGGCTCTGTTCCTGCACTATATAATGGTTACAAAGGGAAGGGAACGGAGGGTTAGTTATGTAATAAGCTGTTTGAGTAGCCAGTGTGGTGTCTGATTCTATGTATATATTCCCATATAGCATTAGAATAATTTCTGCCCTAAGGCGAAGGAAGGCAAGGGATGAGGAGGAAGGAAGAAACGGGGAAGGAGGAAGAGGAACAGAAGGCGAGTTTTAGCTTTGTAGGGACGTGGGACCCAGGAAGGAGGAGGAGGGTCTGGAGGGGGTGGTGAGGGAGGGTATCTAGAGTAAAGAGGGAGGAAGGGAAGGTGAGAAGGGGGGAAGGAGGAACAGTGAAGAGCAGAAGGTAGGAAGATAGAATAACCCAGTACTCGAATACATACATACATACATACACACGTCTTATTTATACCTAACACTTGGCAACACAGGCACAGCAACACACACACACACACCACATATCATCACCACTACCACTACCACTACCTCGCTAAACGTCCCGTCACAGTACTATAGTAGGATAGGACAACACACACACACACACCTCGCTACTTGTCACCAGCCATCTCCTGCCTCCTACCCCTCCTTCCTACCTCCTCTACCTATCCAGGTCCCCTTCACGCTCTACTACTACTACTTCTTCCACCACCACCACTACTACTACTAATACTTCTACTACCACTACCACTACTACTACTACTATTACTACTACTACTACTATTACTACTACTACTACTTCTTCCACTACTACTACTTCTACTACTACTACTACTACTACTACTACTACTACTACTGCTACTACTACTACTACTACTACTGCTACTACTACTACTACTACTTCCAAGTTGACAAAGGTGGCTTGGAGTCCTTAGCGGTCCTTGGGTTCACCGTTCACACGCGCTGTGGTTGTCTTGAAGAGGAACAGAGGCAGAGGAGGAAGGGGCAGAGAGGGGGAGGAAGGGACACAGACAGGGAATGGAACGGGCAGAGACAGGGAGAATGAAAAAGACAGGGGGAATGAGAGAGCAGAGATAGAAAGAGGAGGAAGGGACACAAACAAGAGAAGGAAGGAAGGGAAAAATGACAGTTTGAGTGAATTTAAAACCATTCCAAAAATATTCAAAATCCACTAGAAACAAGAAAGGCGTAAAAAGCATAAGCAAACACCTTTAACTAGTTATTTAGGAAGAGAAGTACTACAGATTGATGACTCCCTATGAAGGATTAGTTAAATAAAGGGCATGATGGGTCGAGATGCTAAGAAAAGTGTGTTGTTGTCATAGAGTAATCCTGCGTGTAGTATTTCAGTGCGAATCGCCTGCTGTTGGGGCCGAACGCACGTCCAGAAAGGGGCCCATAGGGGTGGTAGGGGGGCACTGAACGGGGACTCGGCACGTGTCTGTCAAGGGTGTGTGTGTGTACGTACGTGTATGTGTGTGTGTGTAGTGTGTGTGTATGTACTAGTACGTGTGTTGTGTACGGCCGCATCTCCAAGATAAGTTAGTTGTCTGTAGGTGCAGGAGGAGAGATCAATAAATACTTGATTTGGTTTCAGCGATTTGGTGATGTATTCAAATGGGATGTCCAACAAAATAGTTTCTTATCTTATCTATTGGTCTTCCTTGTTATCTGAGTACCTGGCTGGTCATCATGTATTGGCGTTTTATTCCATCTTCTACAGAACTCCGGGCAATGGGGCGAGGAAGGGGGGGGGGGTACTTTAATTAGCGGGCGTTACTTATAGAAATCCTGGCATCACAACTTACAGATTTGTCTTAATTAATACTATAATTTAACTTATTTTTAGAATATAATGTACTTGACATCAATGGCGACCACGATTTTATTACTATATACAGCTGAATATTTCTTCGTTACAACGTGAAGATATGTAAGAAAGATGCAAGCCTACTGTCATTTCCTCCTTCCCTCCCTTCTTCTCTCCACCTTTCCTCCTCCTCTCCCTTCTCCTCCACCTTTCCTCCTCCTCCTCTCCCTTCTTCTCTCCACCTTTCCTCCTCCTCCTCTCCCTTCTCCTCCCACCTTTCCTCCTCCTCTCCCTTCTTCTCTCCACCTTTCCTCCTCCTCCTCTCCCTTCTTCCCTCCACCTTTTCTCCTTTTCTTCCATCTCTCCACCTTTCCTTCTTATTCCTGGACGCCTCTATGCCTGTTACTCACTCATCTGTGGACCTCTTTCCTCTTAGCACCTCACCGCCTTTATATAGAAGAGGATTTCACAGATCAGTCCTCAGTCCTCACCTCTGGAATTCCTCTCCCCCGGGCACGTGAGCGGCGCCTTGTTAGCAAAAGGCGTTCATTTTAATTTGATGTCAGGTCAGGTCTCAGGAGGGCGCAGGAACAGGGTTTATTGGACACTTTTTTGCTTTTTTTGTAGCAATAGCCTACTCTATCTAGTATGTCGAAGTTGTCTTGGTCTGAACAACGGGGTTAATACCTTAGACTATAATAATCTTCCTTCTACCAAGCGTTACTTTATCTCTTTACCCATATGTCTGTGTAGCCTCTCTCGTGTAGCAAAGCAATACCTACACAAGCTAACAGGACAAATTATGCTTTTTTCCTAATGACCTCGCTAATAACCTATTGCATACTCGACAAGGACGGTTGGAATATTTTTTTTTTCTCCGGTTGAATTAAATCTTGAATGCCAGTTAACTTTCATTATGTCACGTTCGAGAGTTTCATTAAGTGAAGTGTGCAATACGTAATTTAGCTTTACATTATTTGAGGTTTACTCCTCTGTGAACACTAGAAATGTCTAAAATAACAAATTAAGTATCCATTTGTTACGTAAATCGACCAAGACGTACAACATATGCAGTTTTTCTAGGAATACGAAATCTAGCATGAGAACACGATCTTACATTAAAGTTTACCCATCGTAATTGGCACATAGCGAATGTTTTTATCAACACACGGTCAAAGTTTCCATGCTATAGTCATGCTGCTATAAGTTACATATCGCGCGTCCTGATCATAATCCTGTGTGGCGCGGGTATGATGGTGTAAGCATGGTGACTGCAGTAGTGGCGATGGCGAAGGTGATGAATGAATAATAATGGTACACACGGAGGGACTAGTAGCATGTGGTGTGACTTAAAACCGGTGATGCGATGCAGCTGTATCAAGGGTGGTTGTGCGCGGCGGTGGCAAGCAGCGGGTAGGGACTGTAGGGAAAGGGTAGAGGAGGTGGGAAGAGTAGTGACGTTATCAAGTGAACAGAAGGGATAGATAGAGGGGCGATCATGAGCTAACTAACTGACCAAACGTGAAGTAATGCTCAGAACATTATAATAGGATTTACGACACCCACGAGAGAGAGAGAGAGAGAGAGAGAGAGAGAGAGAGAGAGAGAGAGAGAGAGAGAGAGAGAGAGAGAGAGAGAGAGAAGAAGAAAAAAAAAATGGAAAAATTACGTATTTGTACAAATTGCTGAGTTTGCATGTGAATAAAATCATGGCTTAGCTCTCTCTCTCTCTCTCTCTCTCTCTCTCTCTCTCTCTCTCTCTCTCTCTCTCTCTCTCTCTCTCTCCTTTCTTTCTCTCCATGATCTACAGATGGACAACAGGAGTCTCTCTCTCTCTCTCTCTCTCTCTCTCTCTCTCTCTCCATGAACCACAAATGGACAGCAGGAGAGTCCTATATAATGGTGGTAATGGTAAGCACAGAAGCCCAAGTGAAGCAATCCCCGCAGACACCATTCCTTGCGTTCACCAACAATCTTTCAACAGTCTCATGAAGCCATCCAAATCAAGACCTCTAGACCCGTAATTACTACAGTGCCTATTGACGCCACCATCACCCCAACCCCAGCACAATCATTCAAGCTGTCTCAGTTGTCGTCACCATACATACATACAGGCATACTAGAACAAACCAGACTTTCCAGAGAGAGAGAGAGAGAGAGAGAGAGAGATCCAAAACAATCCAGTATTGAAGCCGACCGTTGCCTTACAGTGTTGCCAATTATGAAGACAACAAAGAATGTCAACGAATTGGTAATGATGATGAGGAGGAGGAACATAATGAAAACAATAATGATAAAAACAATACTACTACTATTTCTACTACTACTACCAGAGCTTCAACTTTGGTATTATTATTGTTATCATTATTATCATTAACAGTCACCATCATTATCATTTCTTGCTCCCATAATATTAATCAATCATCAGAAATCAGGGCAAAGGGACAAAAGGTGATAGCAGCGAACAATGACAAGATGAAAGAAAAGTTATCCGGCGACGTATTTCTACTTCATTACTACTCTAGATACAGCTTGACCCACCTTGCTATACGTGGACAGCAGGCCGTATGTGAGACTGTCAGCCGCAAAGCAAACCCACGACAGTTCAGACTAGCTACAGAGAAGACGCCGTGGGAATTCGAGTACCTAATGAGTAACTGGGGGGACCAAAGGACTACTTGCGAGACTAACACACATACACACACACACACACACACACGAGAGAGAGAGAGAGAGAGAGAGAGAGAGAGAGAGAGAGAGAGAGAGAGAGAGAGAGAGAGAGAGAGAGAGAGAGAGAGCATAGTTGATCTATAAGTGCTTTGGAAGTATTGTTATTGCTTCTGCTGGTTCTGCTTTTGTTACCTCCGCAACGAAGTTGGAGGGGTTATGTTTTCACCCCGATCTGCCTGTCTGTCTGTCTGTTTGTTAGTGTACAGGATTTCTCGAAAAGTTACGCATAGATTTGGACCAAACTCGGTATACCAAGTCTATTTGGTATAAGGAAGAACTGATTTAATTTTGGATAAGATCTATTAACAACTGTTGCCATGGCAACCAATTAATGAAATATTCGGCCGGAGGTATGCGCTCATACTGAGTGCATATATATATATATATATATATATATATATATATATATATTTGATTAGATATTCGGGCGGAGGTATGCGCTCTACTGAGTGCCCCCCCCCCCCCCCCCTAGTTACTACTGCTATTATTTACTATTACCATTCATACTACCTCTACTACTACTGCTACTACACTAATAAGAATAACATTACTACTATTACTGTCACCACCGCTATTGCTACCACTACTACTGCTACTTCTACTACCACTATCACTTCTACACCACTACACTACCACTATAAATACTACTACTAACTACACTACCACTACTTATGTTACTACTTCACCCCCCCCCTCACTCCCTCCCCCACACTTTCAGACAAGGAGAGGAAACATAATACATGGAGTTGGTAAGAAGTAAGGTGGGTTGGTAGCAAGCAATGTTGGAATGACTCATTGGGAAAAGTGTGTTGATTCAGAGGTTTCTTCTTCATGACTAAACCTTAAACCTTTTCTTCTAATTTTGACTCCCTAGATCCATTCTTGGATTATCATGTTTTCACCATACCTACTGGAAGCAAAAGCAGATGAAGTAGAAAATGAAAAGAAATAATAAGGAAGAGGAGGAGAAAGAGGAGCCAGAGGAGGAGGAAGATAAAGAGGGAGATGGAGAGGGAGAGAGATAAAAAACAATAACATCAACAACAACTACTACTATACTACCACTACTACTGCCACCTCCATCACTTCCACAACCACCAACACAACAACGCAGTAAATGGAGGGGAGGAAAGGCATGGAAAGCGAAGTAAGAAACACATACACAAATAAGAACACAACCCAGGAATATAAAAACAAGTTGAGGTCGGTTGGGAAGGGTGTGAGGAGAGGGGGAGAAGGGTGGAAAAAGAAGGGTTTGGGGGCTCCACCGTACAGAAAATAGTCTCTAAGTACAAGAGGATTAAGGTTCCATTTTGGTGGTCGTGATATTCTCTTGGGATCTTGGGGAGCGAGAGCGAGAGAGGCTGAGAGGACTTGAATCAATATGTCTTGTTTCCAGTGAGCGGTGATGAGCCTGAGGAGGCCTTCCGACTTTCGCCTTCACGCCAGCACAAATACTGCTAAATTATGTGCTTGCCCTGTCCAATAATGATGATTTATAGCGCACAGTGAGTCTTCGAGCAATCTATAATGCACATAATACAACTCAAACTTAACGTTATTGTTGCAAAAAAGATATTTCCACACCAGAAATAGCTGACACACATAGGCCTATCCTAAATCAAACCTTTGTAAGCTAAACAATTGATTTATTTTCGCCCAAAGGCCATAATGCAGTAGCTGTACTATCGTTTCTTCTCACCAGCATAATAGAGTATTCGCGAAAGGTGATAAAGTATCTTTCATCATCGACTACCACAACGGCTTACGGTATAAACGTTATATATATCATCGCTGGTAATATGCAAGAATTCCGTGAGGTTGGTAACGCCGGAGGGGAATAATTTAGCGAGAAAAATACGGCGTTCGATTGATGTGGTGCGATCTGGCAGGCATTTTATGGATATACAGCATCCACAACGCACATCCGATTGCCATTATCTTTCTTTCCGTACATTAGATGCTTAAAACGATGAGGAAAAGGAAGGAAAAAGTAAAGAAACTTATGGAAAAGGAAAGTATAGGAAGAATGTCGAGCAGGGCAAGGGAATTTGTGAGCTGCTGATTTGTGAGGTTCAAGTCTGTAGCAGAAACTTCAATATGGCTTTTTGGCTTTTATAATCTATTATGGAATTTTCTTGTTATTGTTATGCCTCGAGTTCCAACAGCATGGCGTGATGATTGGGACTAGTGTGGCGAGGGAAGATGTAATGCGCTGTGTGGAGGATTGTAGTAGAGGTGGTGGTGTTGGTAATGGCTGGTGGCTAGGCTACGAGTGATATTCTACAAAGACACTGACTGGTTGGCCAAATGGCTCCCCTACAGGTATGCAAGAAGTGATAGTGTTCAAACCACTATGACGTCTGAAATGGAGGGCCGCAAGGACGATAATTCTCCCCCATACAGACCCTTGCGCCCTTTGCTCTCATATATTTAAAGTACGTGGGGCATTTCCTACATCTCTTGCGTCATAAAGCCATAATGAGCTCTGTCATAAGGCCGAAAACCAGGTGCAAAACTTACACACACGCCTTTACTAGGCAGCGTACGGCGGCCGCCAATGAAAATACAGCATTTTCCCGCGAACACAGTACAAAGCCACAGCCTGAGAAGGTGAGGCGTTGCTTCCGCTCGTCGCCGCACCAATGAGAATCAAGCTTTTGGCGGTGTAGAATTATGGTTGGCAGAACGGAGGAAGGCAGGGAGGCGGGGCTGGACGGGACGGGGCCGCTAACGGTTAGACAGCGTCACTCACAGGCAGGATTGTGAGAGAGAGAGTAATCGCTCGACAACTACCTCAGTCAGAGTGCCGCGTCCAAGTGCCATCATGCCGCGTGGACGTTCAAAGGCCGCCGGGTTGGCGGTAGAGAATCCTAAGCCTAAGGGAAGGATGTCAGCTTACGCCTTCTTCGTGCAGACCTGCCGCTCGGAACACAAAAAGCTTCACCCTGACGAGAACGTGCAGCTCTCCGAGTTCTCCCGCCAGTGTTCTGAGCGCTGGAAGACCATGTCCGAGGCTGAAAAGAGGAAGTTCTTCGATTTAGCAGACCAGGATAAGGAGCGCTATGTTGCACAGATGAAGGACTTCGTGCCACCACCAGGCGCCACGGGGCGTCGCGGCCGCCGAGCGCGAGGCAACAAGCCGCCGAAGGATCCTAACAAGCCCAAGCGCGCCCTAACCGCCTTCTTCTTTTACGCCAACGACGAGCGGTCTAATGTGCGTGCTGTCAACCCGGACTTCACTGTGGGTGAGGTGGCCAAGGAGCTGGGGAGACAATGGAACGAAATGACATCGAACGCAAAGATCAAGTACGAGAAGCAATCCGAGGAGGACCGCGCCAGGTACGACAGGGAGATGACGGCGTATCGTGCCGGCGAGGATCCCCCTGTCAAGAAGCTGAAGGCTACCAATGGTCACGCTGCCCCCGCACCCCGCACTGACGACGACAATGACGAAAACGGCGCTGCTCCTGACGATGACGAAGATGACGAAAGCGATTAGTTGTGTTGGTGACGATGGTGATGGTGGTGACTGTGGTGATGTGGTTATGATGATATGATGTACAAACTTATTTTTATACGGCTAAGCTATGTACATTTTAGTGTAAGGCAAGCCTCCCGGGGCCTCCCACTCAAGGATCTTCACTCACCACAGCAACGTGTATCAGGACTATGTACTTATTTACCTCGTTTTTTTTGAAAAGTTAAGTTTAGTTTTTATATTTTGTATCAATAAACTGGAAAAGGAAGTTAGAGTGTGTCTTTCCCGTAAGTTGAGAGGAGCCCAGATAACGCTCCCAGGCTGCCAGGAATCCACGGTGGACCAAATTTACATAACCAAGTACGACTCAGCACTATTATGAAGTCAGAAAATTAAGTAAAAATAATGTCCTTGTCATCATTACACCGGGGTGGAGGTGGCTGGCTGGGGGCGTTATCTGGCCTGATGGGGGAGAAGGGGGAGGGACGTTAGTGATGAAGTAACAATAATCATCAAACATTTAGTTTACAGACGCTAAAATACCAACCTGCAAAATGTATGAAGTGTGACAATGCTAGGTTGGCAGTTACTGTTATTACTGAAGAGATGGTTGGGTTGCAGGTTAATTAATACAATAACCGGTGTGCTCCATGGAAAAGTGACATACCAGTTACTAGTTAGGCTTGTTAAGATAATACCAGTATGTAGGCAAGGAAGGAAGGGTATTACATATCGCGGCTTTCACATGACCGCAGAGCTCTAGTTTCAGGAGGAAGACAGATAGGTGATTGGGGTTGGTCATGGAATAAATAAAGGCATGATAGATTACCTGAGACTAACTTCAATCACTACTTTATTCAATTAATTCTTACCTGCCAACGCTAATTACCGATATACAGTATAGCTGTTGCAAATATTAGAAAGCCGCCTTGTTAAATATCAGCTATTGAGCGACGAAGGGCATCGGTGCTTTCTACTATAATAAATATAATAGGTTAGTCATTATCTCGCTTAAATCTGTCATAAATAAGGATACCGGTGTCTTAACTGGCAACTGAGCAAATGATAAGGGAGGAAGGTAAGAGGTCGAGAGGAGGAAGAGGAAGAGGTAAAAAAAGTTAATAATTGTGGTTGCGTGCACTGGAGGGAAGAGGAATGAAGAGAGAACGGGAAGGAAATGAGAGAATATGTGAGTTTTAATGTATACAGGAGAGTTAAAACTTTTATAATGAGCCAGAGACGGGGTTTGTGAGGAAGTCGGTTGTAAGGGCGGAAATTTAAGATAAGGAAGATATGTTGAGCGATATATACGCTCTTAATTGACTAAAGAAACATGTTAAAATGCGGAAGAAGAGAAAAACGGAAAGGAAAGATGGAAAAATTATCATGCATCCTTTGATTATAATGGCAACCAGTGGTCTATGCGGTAACGTATCTGTATCTCTCTCTCTCTTCTCTCTCTCTCTCTCTCTCTCTCTCTCTCTGTAAAAAGGCGCTCTAATAAGTCATGGAATAAGGAGCTCTACGGTAGTATGAGGCATATCTCTAGAATAAAAAAAGCTTTGGAGCAGGATGCCCCTATAAATTTTTTATTTTTTTATTAGGGTCAAAATGCACTAAGGAAGCCACGCCCCCTGCCTCCCCTTCTATTCTACGGGGCAGCTGATTGGTGCACTCCTCGTATCATCACTACCAATCACAATATCTTCACTACTTAACAACGCGTGACCACTGGACAGAGCAATCTTCACTACAGAGGGTGAAAAATCAAAAATCCCTCTGTAGTGAAGATTGCTGTCCAGTGGTCACGCCGCTGTTAAGTAGTGAAGATATTGTGATTGGTAGTGATGATACGAGGAAAGCACCAATCAGCTGCCCCGTAGAATAGAAGGGGAGGCAGGGGGCGTGGCTTCCTTAGTGCATTTTGACCATAATAAAAAAAATAGACTTATAGTATAGAACCCTGAAAAAGTGCATAAAAAAACATTCCACATACGAGGAAATTCAAGTAGCTATTGATCTATGTGATCAATTAAAAAATATGTTATGAGAGGGGGAAGCTATAGTAGTTCCTGTTATACTTATATATTACCTGCATCCACCTTTCATCCCTATCCATGTATCTGTCGAGTTTTTCTTTCCTATAACTTCCTCTTGTTGTCACTGCACTGAAGACCAAACCTGAGTCACTTGATATCCAAACACTGAAAATACTGAAACTAAAACCACGAACAGCATCTTTTTATAATTCTAACATTTTGTTGTAATGAAATATAAGACTCATTTCTATTGTATTTCTAGTTAAAGAAATACACGAATAAGTTATTCAATAGATAAAAAAAAAGTAAGACCTTCGGACGCGGGACTCTTGTTTACGTGCCGCCATTGAAGCCTCAACACAACCTTTCCGGGTCCTCATTCCTTCAGGTCCAGTAAACCACTATAGGTAAGGCTTTGCAAATGTTTGATATAGTAAATAAGGCTGTATTGTAGCTTGGGAAAGTGTTGAGATAGGTAAGGTGAGGTATGGAAGGCTCTGTGTTAGCCTGTTGTGACATGGTGCCTGCCTCCCCGTGTCCAGCCACAACCACGCGGGACAAGGGCCAGGGGACAGGCTGTTGGGTGCACACGTGTCCATGTATTACAGTGACGATTAGGTTCAATAGGAATTTCATTGGGGTATGTTGCTGTATTTCCTTAGAAAAGCCTATTAGGGAAAGGTACCTGCAACTCGCCGATAGAAGTTCTCACTGACGTCGGTG
Organism: Chionoecetes opilio; assembly: GCA_016584305.1. Lineage (NCBI taxonomy): Eukaryota > Metazoa > Arthropoda > Malacostraca > Decapoda > Majidae > Chionoecetes > Chionoecetes opilio. The sequence continues at coordinate 995,662 of JACEEZ010019228.1, read as the reverse complement.
AGTTTTCCACTTTTTCACGTCGGCGAGTGTTCCTATTTTCGGCGACAGTTCCAGTTCTTGATCTTGATATTACAGTACCCAATATGGAAAATCTTAAGAACAAGGGCTCCACGCTAAGCTGACCCAAATGTTGGCTATGTATTATACTCACTGTTTTAACACATCTGTTTAGATTTTAATGAGTGTCGATCCTTACTTTGCCTACACGGCTGATATTAAATTTCAGGTTCTTGAGAAAAACTAAGTCCAGCGAGATGCGCAATGGACGACGAGTTTGTGAAAGTAGGGTAAATTTCTAGTGTTTGCCCATACTGTCCCACTTCCACCAAACAAGTTTGGGGACTTGTGGGAATGCGCGGTGTTCGGGTGGGGAACAAATCATGCGTCGGAAACGTAATTTAAGAGTTGTGTAGGGGGGTAAAATTCCCTAGATCTAGGGTAATTTCCTTATATCTAGAGAAATTTGCCTAATTAAATCTAACCTAAGCAAATCTAACCTAAGCTAACCTACCCAAATATAACCTACCCTAACCTAACCAAATATAACCTACCCTAACCTAACCAAATCTAACCTAACCTAAACAAATTTAACCTAACCTCCTAGCGGGGGTTTGGGGGGGTTCTCGACACTTCGGTCATCATTCTGTGAGGATCGTCAGGTTCACACGTCTCTGGACTTAGAAGAAATCCAATGAATTTTCCATAGATCTAGGGAATTTTTTCAACACCCCTAAATCAAAAACTGTGGTTGTGACGCATATTTTGTACCCCAGCCAAATATCCCGCATTCCCCCAGGTCCCTAAGCTTGTTTTGTGGGAGGGGGAGTATGGGCAAACACTAGAATAATACCGAAAGGAGTGCGTATCTAAGTAGTAGGTATAACCTAGGGGAGGTCGAGTTGGGGCGGAGCCCCAATGTTAGGTTAGAGTAGGTTATGTCAGGTTAGGTTAGGAGGAGGAGGGGTGCTAGGTTAGGTCTGCAGAGTTTTGTCATCTTTAGAATAAAGGCTCAACCTCCTATCTTCTTCTTCTTGTAGCCAACAAGCTTGGAGACATGGTGGAAACCGGGGTCTTTGGATGGAGGAGCACACACATAAGGGAAATATGGCCCCCCACACAAAAAATCCCTAAACTAGGGAAATCTCCCTAGTTCATAGTTTATCGGGGCCATATTTCCCTTATGTGTGCTCCCCCGCACACTCATAAGGGAAATATGGCCCCCCACCAAAAAATCCCTAAACTAGGGAAATTTTCCTAGTTCATAGACGATCGGAGTCATATTTCCCCGATAAAGTCTATGAACTAGGGAAATTTCCCTAGTTGTGGGATTTTTGTGGTGGGCCATATTTTTTTTATGTGTGCTCCCCCACCCAAAAACATCGGTTTCTCACCATGTCCCCAAGCTTGTTGGCTATAAGAAGAAGATAGGGGGTGGAGCTTTTGTTCTTAAGATTTACCCCCAATATATACATTTCATCCACTTTTACCAGTGTTTGTACATTCAGGTCAGGGATTAAATATCAGCAATAGCTTTAAGATTTAGGTTAGGTCATGTTGGTCGGTTATAATGGACGAGGACTTCGCGGTTGTTTTCAGAGACGCCGACTATTTTTTCCTGGCCTACAATAGGTGCTTTTTCTAATGGAGATAGTTTTATTTTGCGCTAAAAGTTTATAAAAAAAAAAAAAAAAAAAAAAAATCACCGAATTTTATGGTACCGTTTCCATTAAAAACACTACCTCCATCAGAAAAAACACTAAAACTTGGCCGGGAAAAATAAGTCAGGGTCTTATAGGTTTTAATGAAACCTATAAGGTTAGGTTAGGTATACTTTGTGGTTAAGGTTAGGTTAGGTTTCATTAAAACCTTTAAGGTTAGGTTTGGTTTCATTAAAACTTATAAGGTTAGGTTAGGTTTCATTAAAACCTATAAGGTTAGGTTAGGTTTCATTAAAACCTATAAGGTTAGGTTAGGTTTCATTAAAACCTATAAGGTTAGGTTAGGTTACATTAAAACCTATAAGACCCTGACAAATTTTTCCCGGCCAAGTTTTAGTGTTTTTTCTGACAGAGATACAGTGCTTTTAATGGAAACGGTACCATAAAATTCGGTGATGATTTATTATTATTTTTTTTATGGGTTTGCGCAAAGTAAAACTATCTCCATTAGAAAAAACACCTATTACAGGCCAGGAAAAAATAGTCGGTGTCTCTGAAAACGACCGCGAAGTCCTCGTCTATTATTACCCAAGTGACTTTACCAGCTGGGGCGGGCATCCCCCCACACCTGTAAACAAACATTTATTTCTGACCAAAACGAATGCCAGATTCATTCAAAACACATCCAAGCTATTCAGGAAAACTAAATTTCAGCCTCGAAATCGGTGAATGCCCACTACCGAAATTTTACCCCATTTCTGGTCTTATACTACAAGGGTCCACACACAGGGGGAGGTGGCGGCCGAGTGGTTAGTGTCTGGAAGTGGCCGGGGTATTATTCCAGATGAACACCGAATTCACTTTGGTGGACAAAACTATTTTTTTCTGGTGAGTTTTGATGTGTTTTGAATTAGTCTGCTAACCGTTTCTGTCGCAATTTTTTATTTTTTATATATAGTTAGATAAAGGTTATTTTTTTTATTTGTTAGGCATAGGTTCAATTTGTTTATTTTTTTTGTCATTTTTGCATAAAAATGAATATTTTTTAAAATTTGCGACAGAAACAGTTAGCAGATTAATTCAAAACTCACCAGAAAAAAATAGTTTCGTCCACGAAAGGAAGTTCGGTGTTCATCTGGAAATTTACCGTGGCCTAATTTCACAGTACCGAATTAGAATCCCGCCAGGGGCCAAAATCTTTCGGCAGTCATCGAGTGGCTGGTAAAAATTTACAATGTGACTGGGTTTTCAGACAAGTCTGATTTTTTAAGTTTGATATTTGATGCTTACCAAATGGAGATAATTTTTTCTGTGCAAACTTCTACAATTTTTTTCTTCAAATCGAGAAAGTGATGACAATTTTTGAAAAACACTTTTTAGACGTTTTCACTGAAAATGATACTATCTCCATTTGAAAAAGTATAAAAAAATAACATTATATAGCCCTAAAATTAACCTAACCTAACATATTATTATTATTATTATTAAAATTATTATTATTATTATAACATAACATAAGAAAAGATTTTTGTTTGCACAATATTTCATTGTTACTTTCACACTTGTTCTGACCTGTAGAAACAGTAGAAAGGTGAAAAATACTGCTCACTGCTGCTCTATATAGATTTATTGTTTTGCACAAGCTCAAGCCATTAATTTTTATTTGGGAGAAAGAAGTATTGGATTCAATCTTCACCAGGACCCTTGTGAGAATAATTTCTAAGCTCCCACCTCTAGATAACATAATGTCTTTCACATGACCTGACAGGATGCCTCCCAGCACACCCTTAACCTTGTTTCTCCCACAGTCAGCATGGAGCAGGAGGAGCTACAGCTACAGTACGAGGAGGTGGTGGACGCAGGGGAAGGGGGGGAAGAAAGCTTTGTGGGCGCTGCAGAGGAGGACCACCAACTCAACGACACTGACCAGTCCATTGAGACAGAACTGGAAGCCATTAAGGGTGAGGCGTGGACATCCATAGCATGATCTTCATAGTATATGCTTGATGACTACATTTTTTAGTGTTTAAGGACTTGTGAAGTGATGCCTAACCTTACCTTGTGGATATGATTTCAGTACAGTCAGTTAATGAATTATGTCTGCATTCGCCTTAATTTATATAAGCTGTTAATGTCAAGACAACTGACGCTGTTGACAGATATTTTTCTTTTGATTGCATATTGTTGTTCTGAGTCAACATTGCCTTTAATGCAGCAAATCCTATCTTACTATTTGCTCACCACCTCGGTGATGGTTGATTATTAACACCAGAAGGGTAGGGATTAATAATAATGATAATAATAATAATGATTTTATTATCGCCCGGAGGCATACAGATAAAAAAGCAACAACAACAAGACAATGAGTTAACTTAAGTACTTGAGCAAAACAAAGGGGATTAAGGGGCCTTCATTTTGCTACCTTTAGATTTGTACATAGATTTTGTTTATTATCTGAAGTATGTAAGTTTTCAGTGATACATACAGTTTGGAAATTTTATTGACATCCAATGGTATTCATTTGAAGGTTAGATGTTTTTCATACAATTATCATACAGATATCACAGTGATACAAGTGTGCGTGGAGGCTTCAGTACTGTGTGGATCTTTTTGGTGAAATATTTTGATAAATGCTAAGATGTAGAACTAAGGAGGGATTATTTAGGGCTTTTGCTGTATATAACGAGAAGCATTAAAATTGAGTGCATGATGCATATAATTTAACATTCACTGCACAAGTAACCATGGAGAGATGACTGTCTTTTTTTCTGATGTTAAAATGATGAACTCACTGTGAAAGGAAGAAAACCAGTGTTGTTAACCTGGTCAGCTCAGTGCTATTGTTGCAGGTCATCCATTATGATATGTAAGATTAAAATAAATGCTGGAAGTGTGAAAGAATAGCCCCTTGTTAAACACACACACGCATACACCCACAACCCTGTCAGCAACCATCATTACTGGAAATCTAAAGCGTTTAAATACATAATACACCCATACACACATACATAAACGTGTACGGTTACCTTTAATTAAACAGGAGTATGTAGTGTTGGAGTATGTGAGTGAGAGGGGATTTAAGAGAGATGAATGGAAGATAGGATAATGAGGTGCATGGACAGGTGCAAACGAAGACTTCTGCCGTGGTCACCCCCTTGAGGGAGCTACAAGGGACAGGGGGGTCTGTAAACTAGCCTACACATTCCCTATGCCTTAACTTGCCCCAACCATCACCCCACAGCACGTGTTAGAGAGATGGAAGAGGAAGCCGAGAAGATCCGCCAGATCCAGTCGGAGGTGGATAAGCAGATGAGTCTTGGTTCCCCTCCAGGGGCGGCGGGGGCCACCTCTCCCCTCAACATGTCCATAGAGGAGAAAATGGAGGTGGATGCTCGGTCAATCTACGTGGGCAATGTGAGTGTTGAAGAGATTTCTTTCCAGTGTTGGGGGAGGTTTGGGTGCCAGACAGGAGTGTGAGGCGGGGAATGGGATGAGGGACAGCTAGAATAAAGCCTGTAAAACTAGGTCTGTTTGATAATATGACCATTATAGCTGCTGCATTTGCTTAGGGGTGATTTAAGTCTGGGCCTGTGGTATGGGAGGGGCAAGGAGGTGTGATGATGAGGAAGCAAAGCTGTAGGGAGGGTGGCTCGTCATCCTGAGGGAAGCAGCCATCGCTCCTGATTGATGAGTAATCTTCTCCCTGAGCACCTCCGACCCTTCCTCATACACTCACTCATGAAATTAATGTCTTGATATTTGTTGATTTCAGGAAACACAAACAGAAATACATAAAGAACACTATGAAATAATGGCAAAAACTATGAATTACATGATAAGTCGAGTCATAGATAACAGTAGACCTGGATGTGACACTCGCCAACGAAGCGCGCTGGACGCTGCAGTACTGGCCCCATGGCCAGTCTGCTGGCCCATTCATTTGCTGCATATGACTATCATGTAGACTGGTTTATCAGTATATAATTTTTATGATATACTGTAATCTTCGTAAATGTTTGTTCTATAATATTATCAAATAAAAAACAGTAAAACACACTAAAGAAAAGCCATTACGAGACTCAGAAGAAATATGCATGAACTTAATAAGCCATTAATATTCACTGAAACTCTTCGCCATTTAAAACTTTGCGAGTCAATTTTTAACATGAAACATATCAATAGAAGTGCAATTTTATTAGCTTTCCATTGATATATTTAGTTTTCTGATTAATGAATTACCACCATGCATAAATTAGCATTAACTAAATAAATACAATCATCAATCGGGTAATTTTCCCGATTGATGATGTTATTTATTTACTTATATATTTCGTTTTCTGATAAATGAATTAGCACCATGCATAAATTAGCGTTAACTAAATAAATGTTTTAAATAATAACTATAAAAAATTAAATCACTGGTAAACTCTGGAACTCTCTTCCTGTTTCTATTTTTCCACTTTCCTATGACTTAAATCTTTTCAAAAGAAGAGTAACAAGACACCTCCCGAACTAAATTGGCTCACCCCTCTTTTTTATTTTATTCTCTTACTTTCTTCTTTATAGGGACTGGCAACTAAGCGGGCTTTGTGTTACCCATTTTTGTTGTGCCCTTGGCCAGTTCTTTGTGATGTTAAAAAAAACAAAAAAAACATCAATCCGGAAAATTACCCGATTGATGATTTTATTTATTTATTTAACGCTAATTTATGCATGGTTCTAATTTATTTATCAGAAAACGAAATATATCAATGGAAAGCTAATAAAATTGCGCTCCTATTGATATGTTTCATGTTAAAAGTTGACTCGCAAAGTTTTAAATGGCGAAGAGTTTAAGTGAATATTAAGTTAATGCATATTTCTTCTGAGCCTCGTAATGGCATTTCTTTAGCGTGTTTTACTGTTTTTTATTTGATAATATTATAGAACAAACATTTACGAAGATAACAGTATATCATATATACTGATAAACCAGTCTATATGATAGTCATATGCAGCAAGTCAATGGGCCAGCAGACTGGCCATGGGGCCAGTATTGCAGCGTCCAGCGCGCTTCGTTGGCGAGTGTCACATCCAGGTCTACTGTTATCTATGGTCGAGTGCAAAGAATGTATGACATCTCTTGCTAAAACAGCTTCTATGAAGTCAGGTGCCCTGTGGCGTCTGCGTCCTTTTTTTTCTCCCTCCCAGTTGCTTGCTCTGTACAGGGGCCTTATCCGCCTATGTATGGAGTATGTCTCACATGTTTTGGGGGGATCCACTCGTACAGCTCTCCTAAACAGGGTTGAGTCAAAAGCTTTTCGTCTCAAGTCCCCTCCTCTGACTGACTTGTCTTCAATCTCTTTAAATCACCGCCGGAATGTTGCTTCTCTTGCTATCTTCTAACGTTTTTTTCATGCTCACTGCTCTTCTGAACTTGCTAACTGCATTGCCTCCCCCCCCTCCCGCGGCCTCGCTGCACAAGACTTTCTACTCATTCTCATCCCTATTCTGTCCATCTCCCTAATGCAAGAGATAACCAATACCTTTACTCTTTCATCCCCTTCACTGGTAAACTGGAAGTCTCTTCCTGTTTCTATTTTTCCACCTTCCTACGACTTAAATCTTTTCAAGAGAGGAGAGACAAGACACCTCCCGAACTAAATTGGCCCACCCCTCTTTTTATATTCTCTCGCTTTCTCCTTTATTGGTACTGGCAATTAAATGGGCTTTTTGTTACTTCTCTTTTTTTTTGCCCTTAGCCAGTCCTTAGAGGTGTATTAAAAAAAAAAAAAAAAAAAAAAAGCATTACAAGCACATAGGATTAGTATCATTGAAGTGGACATTGAGCACTGTGAAAGCAGCTTGCAGGTTTCATCTTCTCATGAGTACATATTTTCTCTTGCAGGTAAGTTGGTGCTTGTGGGGTAATAAGTGGAGCTTCAGAATCTTGTTAATTTCTTATTTCTGGAAACCTAGAATTATTAAACTAGTCTATATGAAGTATGATGAAGAACAGGAATAGTAATGCAGTATGTAATTGCCACTACGTAGTTCCTGGTTTCTATCATTTTGAAGTGAGTTTTTAAGTAAAGTTGAGACATTTGTGTGTCATGATAATAGTGAAGAGACAGTTAGTGTAAGGGGAGCAGATATCTGATGTGACTCTCAAAGGGAACCTGAATCAAGTACTGCGTGTGTATTAACTATTAAGTGTCACATATACCGTAGGTCAAACTAATGTTAGAATTTGTATCATGTGTCATGCTGTACCTTGAATTGTAAAGAATATATTTTACTTAATCTGAATATCCTGATTTATCATCTCATCATCCTATGTTTACAACTAATGTTAGGGAAAATTGGCTTTAACTCATTAAATAAATTAGTCACATCACCTGCACCTATAATATCCAGTCACTAATAATGCCTCCTGGGGCGGCTGGGGGGGGCGGCACAGGTGGATTATGGGGCCACGGCAGAGGAGCTGGAGCAACACTTCCACGGGTGCGGCGCCGTCAACCGCGTCACTATCCTGTGCAACAAGTACGACGGCCATCCCAAGGGTTTTGCGTACATTGAGTTTGCCGAGAAAGACTCCGTGCAGATGGCCATGGCCCTGGATGAGTCACTGTTCAGGGGCAGACAACTCAAGGTAAGGGTGTCGGGGTTCATGGAATGTTTTTTTCTTCTTTCTGTTTAACGTATGAGGTTAGACGGCCGATGATACGCTTCTAACTATCTGTATCCGTTGCCTCGACTTCTTCAATGCCTAATGCTGCCAGATCCTCTTCAACACACTGCCTCCATGTCTTCCTTGGCCTGCCCGATGGACGGCGACCTGGAACTTCCACTCTATCAGCTCTCCCCAATGCCTCACCACCTTCTCTTCACGTGCCCAAACCACCTCAATTGCCTTACTCTCAGCACTGTAATGGAATGCTAATATGTACTTGGAGCTCATGTTTTTATATACAATACAGCCTGATGGTGTAGTGGTTAGCATACTTGGCTCACAAACGAGAGGTCCGAAATGACACAAGTTAGATTCCCTTGCAAAAGGGCACCTCTCTTTTCAAGCCACACCCCCATTCATCAAGCAGAGAATAGGTATGGGTTGTAGTCCAAGGAGTTGTGACTTCAAGATCCTGGCAGGAGGTGAGGGTGGCAATCCTTCACTCCTGTAGGTGATGTGGAGTGTGTGTGTGTGGATCCTTGTCATGAAAAATCAGAAAATGTAATAGTCTACACCACTCTGGCAAAGATGGTCAACAGGCGTTAGGTCTAAAGAAAATAAATGCTTAATCATTTTATTATTTATATGCCACTGTACGTACTTGTTTAGAAGAAGACCATTTTGTTTTTTATATAGAAAAAGTTATTTTAAAGAGAGAGCGAGAGAATGTTTGTTTGAGTGCCTCCCTTACAACAGGTGATGCCAAAAAGGACCAACAAGCCCGGCATCTCGACCAGCAACCGACCGCCGCGGGGAGCGAGGCCGACGCGAGGTCGCGGCAGATTCTACTCCGGCTACCGCCCCACCCGACGGCCCTCCAGGTACTCCCCCTCCATGATGGTGTTGTTGTAAGAGGGAGTGAGGTAGTGAGTGAAGAGTTCTTTCTTTACTCCCTTCTTTTTGTCTTTCTCTCACCCCTTTCTGTCCTTTTCTCACACAGTGGTCCCCAAAAAGCACAGATAGAGCTTGTCACCAAAGTGGAAGTATTAACCTTGACCTTAACTCAGATTATTCTTTTCTATTAAAGGCTCTGTTATCATGTCGCTGAAAAAATTGTAAAGCTGTGTATTATTAAGATTATTTCATTATTTTACAACATTAGAAATCTGGTGATGGTATGTTAGGGAAACAACAGTATTCTCTCCACCACAGTCCATCCAGGCTTTCCCTCATAGTACCTACGTGTGACTCCATGTAGCTTTTATATATTCGGAGTCTCCTGGTTACCTTGTAAGCTAAATAAGCCAGGGCAGTGTATACTTATGTTTATAGTTGATTTATGCACATGGCAGGAGACATATTTTACACAATATGGCATGTCATGTACTGGCATATCCATATTCCTTTTTATAACTAAACCTCTCTCAAGCTGACAGTTCTTGTTGCATGTTAATTAGATTTTATTGCTATCACTACTTTAAGAATTATCGCTTCAAAATTGTGGGTACATCATACAATCCATCAAACATGGTCTGTCCTGTACCCTGTTTCATGTCTCCAGTGTGAAACAAGACAAGCCAAAGTTGTCAGTGCCTGGCCAAGGCTTGTCATCTCAGTTCTCTTGGTTGTGAACACTAACCACTATACCTCTGTGCCCCTTGACATTGAAGTGGCAATTGTTTTGTGACTGACAACCCATCATGATGTCATTATATACTACTCTAGTCAGGCATCTCGGCCAGTGCCTCATCAAGACTCTATAAGCCTACAGGCGCTATAGGCTACAACGTGTAAAAAAAAAAAAAAAAAAAAAAATAAAAAAAAAATAAATTAATAATAAAAAAAAAAAAAAACAATAGCAGGGTTGATGAGGTCACCTTGGCACCGTGAATGCAATATCCTTGGCAGTACAAAATAATTGTTATAGACGCAATACATCTGCATGGAGCCGTATACATATGGAAAGACTCGTGTCCTTATCCTGCTGTGCTGTGAGGAAGTTGTCTCATGATTGCTTGTGATGAACCACTGTAAAGCCTGTGGGGGTCTGGCTTTCGAAGTTTTGGTGCAATATATAAAAAGTAATACAATTTTTTTACATTTTAGAAAGAAATATATAGATTATAATATATTTGAGGTATAAGTATAGGTATTGGAGAGGCGGTAGCAGAGTAGTTAGCGTCTCCGAGTGGCGTGCTCGATGACCCGAGTTCGATCCCCGATGAGGACAAATATCCGTTTAAGATCTCAGTATTGAACCCCAGGGGTCAGTCGATAAATGCCTTAGGGAACAAAAGGGGGTCAAATGAATGCCTGGGTGGTCGAAACGGGTGGTCGTACTTTTGATATTACTGTTCCCACGTTTTTATGTTTTTTCTTTTCTTGGTAGTAGTACCGGTAGTAGTAGTAGTATGGGTGTCAAACCTAGCCATTGGTGGGGCCAATGGATTGCATTTGTGAAAGACGAATTTACATTTTCACCACAGACTACACACCTCAATAATATTTTTTATATTTATTTATTTATTTTTTACATATATGCCTATAGCGCCTGTAGGCAGTATGACCTCCAGGGGTGGGATGGTAGGCCCTGGAGGTTTATTTGAGGGCTGTGATTGTTGGTCCTCTCTCGTGATGGTGCAGGCAGGATTTTTGTACTGGCTCCTGTGATTAGAGGCTCATGCCGACCCCTGTGTCCTCCGATGCACTCGCCGTGGAAGGTTGATTTAATGGGCAGCAAGTGGGTGTTCTTTGGGCACTCAAGGATTGCAGAAAGGTTTTGACATCCCTCGGGGATCAAACTCGACACACTTGAGCACGCCACTTGCAGGCGCTAGCCACTCTGCCACCGCCTGAATGGATGCAGGTCTATTGAAAACTTTAAAAATTGTACTGTATTTATTTACTTGTTTATTCATTAATGTAGTAAATGCCTTGGGGTCTATAATCATACAGAGATTCCCTGAAGGTGTCGATGAACTGAAAAGTTTTGGAACCCGTGTCTTAAATATGTGGAGGACCAGGAGTTGGGTGATCTATAGAACTATACGTACAACTTGTGTACGAATTTTTTTCATATGTAAGGCATACGTATGTTCCAAAGTGTGGGGTAAAACAAAACACTGAGTAGTTAGTTCACAATATTCAATACAGTTTGCAGTTTATCCTGAATATTCCATAGATATACCTGTTCTCCAGGTCGTTGGTGCATTCAAGGTGGGGACATTGAATGTGGGAACAATGGAAGGTAGCAGTAGCGAAGTTGTGGAGATGCTGGTCAGGAGAAGTGTTATATGTTGCATGCATGAGGTGAGGTGTGAAGGACAGGGATTGGGATGCACAACATGGGGAAGTGGCGAGGCAAAGTATAAGTTTTGGTACAGCGGGGATGACAGTGGTCTCCATGGGGTAGGAATTATGGTTGCACATGAGCTGGCAGAGAATGTAGTGGGAGTGGAAAGCTACATTAACGGGGTGATGAAGCTTAAGTATGTGGTTGGAGAAATAGTACTGCATATATATTCAGTTTATGCACCACAAGTTGGAGAAACAGCACAGGAGAAGAAGAAATTTTGGCAAGAGTTGGAAGATGAAGTAGAATGAATTCATGGAATAGATCAGGTGACATTTGCAGGAAACTTTATAACGGGCATGTTGGGAGCGATAGAACAGGTTATGAGGGGGTTGTGGGAAGTTATGGTTATGGTGACAGAGATGATGAGGGAGAGAGAGTGTTGGAGTTTTGTAAGATACGTGAATTTATGGTACCAACCACCTATTTCGAGGAGGACGAAGAAAAGCTAAGTATACATGCAAAAGTGGTGGAGCAGAGACACAGGATGTCTTGTTTCTGATGAGAAAAACACCAGGTGTGGAAGTCACAAATTGTAAGGCTTTCCCTGTAGAGGCTGGTTTGACGGAGCACAGGTTGGTATGTGCAGACCTCGAAATAACGATCATATAAATAAATATAAAGAGAAAAGGTGTAAAGAGGATGAAACTGTGCCATTTGAAAGAGCCAAGAAGAGACGGGAGTTAGAAGAAAACTACAACAAAGCTAGAAGGAGGAGAGGGAGACTGCCACCACTTACAGGAAAGCATACTGAGAGCTGGAGAAGAGGTGTGTGGACTAACATGTGGAAGAAGATGTAAGGAAAGGTAGACTTGTGATGGAATGTAGAGGTGCAACAGAAAATTATAAAGAAAATCTCATTTAAACAGTGGCAGCAATCAAGATATGAGCTGGATAGAGGAGTGTATAGAGAAAAGACGAAGGAAGTTCAGAGGCGAGGGGCAATAGCAAAGAAACAAACATCGGAGAAGTGGAGGTCGAACTTGAATGCAGCAGAAGGAAGGCCGATGTTCAGAGTAGCTAAGCAGATGAGAAAAGACAAGAAGGATAAGGATGAAAATGGAGAAATCAAGGTGTGAAGAGGGAAGTGACAGGAGATTTTTTGAGAGACCGCTGAATGTGGAAAATAACTGAGGTGGAGGAGGTTGAAATGGTGGAAGGTCCAATTGAAAATGTAGTAGAAGAAGAGGTATAAAGAGCATTGAAGGGATGAAAGATGGAAAGGCACCAGGTCCATCGAGTGTAAGCAGTGATATGCTGAAACTAACAGGATGGACAGTTAATAAAAAAAATACTGACAGGAGTTTTTGAAAAGATTATGAGGAAGGAGAAAGGTCCAGAAGAATAATCCAGCCGTGGAATCTTCTCACAGTTGCCAGGATTACTTGTTAGATTGGCTAGATTCTCGGGTGATGGTTTTGTATCCTCTTAATATGCTCATCATTACTGTATATTTTTGTACTCAAGGAGCGATTCTGCCAGATAGTATTCGATAAGACTGTATTGCAACAGTGCTTGGCCAGATAGTACTCGATAAGACTGTATTGCAACACTATGCTTGGCCAGATAGTACTCGATAAGACTGTATTGCAACACTGCTTGGCCAGATAGTACTCGATAAGACTATTGCAACACTGCTTGGCCAGATAGTACTTGATAAGACTGTATTGCAACACTATGCTTGGCCAGATGAGTACCATAAGACTGTATTGCAACACTGCTGGACAGATAGTACTCGATTAGACTGTATGCAGCAAACTGCTTGGCCAGATAGACTCGATAAGCTGTATTTCAACATGCTTGGCCGATAGTACTCGATAAGACTGTATTGCAAAACTGCTTGCCAGATAGTACTCAATAAGACTATTGCAACACTATGCTTGGCCAAATTGAAAGACTGTATTGACACTCTGTGGCCAGATAGTATGAAAGACTTATTGCAAAAGTTGGCCAGATAGTACTATAAAACTGATGCAACACTGCTTGGCCAGATAGTACTCAATAAGACTATTTAACCTTTTGGCCCGAGTAACCCATAGACTGATTGACACTGCTTGGCCATATAGTCTAATAGCTATGAAACACTGTTGGCCAGATAGTACTCGATAAGACTGTATTGCAAACTGTTGGCCAGATAGTACCGATAAGACTGTATTGCAACACTGCTTGCCAGATAGTACTCGATAAGACTGATTTCAACACTGCTTGGCCACATAGTACTGATAATGTATTGCAACACTATTGCTTGCCAAAGTACTCGATAAGACTGTATTGCAACACTGCTTGGCCAGATTACTCGATAAGACTGTATTGCAACCTTGCAGAGTACTCGATAGATGTATCGATAAACTTGCTTGCAACACTGCTTGGCCAGATAGTACTCTTAGACGTATTGCAACCTGCTTGCAGATAGTACGATGACTGTATATCAAAACGATGCTTTGGCCAATAGTACTCGATAAGACTGTATTGAACACTGCTTGGCCAGATAGCTATAAGAGTATTGCAACACTGCTTGGCCAGATAGTACTGATAAGACTTATTGCAACTATGCTTGGCCAATAGTACTCGATAAGACGTATTGCAACACATGCTTGGCCAGATATACTCGATAAGACTGTATTGCAACACTGCTTGGCCAGATAGTACTGATAAGACTGTATTGCAACATATGCTTGGCCAGATAGTACTCGATAAGTGTTTGACAACTGCTTGGCCAGATAGGTACTATTGAAAACTATGCTAACCATGTTCTGATAGTATTGCAACATACTGAGATGCAACACTAGCTTGCAGATAGTACTTAAGACTGTTGCAAAACTTATGCTTGGCAAATTACTGATAAGACTGTATTGCAACACTGCTTGGCCAGATAGTACTGATAAGACTGTATTGCAACACTATGCTTGGCCAGATAGTATCGATAAGACTGTATTGCAACAGCTTGGCCTAGATCATAACTATTCAAACTGTTGGCCAACTATGCTTGCCAGAGTTATACCTGATAGATGATATTGCAACACTGCTTGGCCAAAGTACTCATAACTGTATAACACTGCTTGGCCAGATAGTACTGATAAGACTATTGCAAACTGCTTGCCAAGATAGCTTGAAGACTGTATTGCAACATTGCACTGTGGCCAATAGTATCGATAAGACTGTATTGCAACACTATGCTTGGCCGAGATGATAACTGATTAGACTAGTTGGCCATCATGCTATAGGCGTGTAATCTTCATAATAGACTGTATTGCAACACTTGGCCAGATAGTACTCGTAAGACTGATTGCAACACATGCTTGGCCATAGTACTGATAAGATGTATTGCAAACCTGCCTTGCCAGATAAACTTGATAAACTTATTGCATGACACTAGCTTGGCCAGATGTACTCGATAAGACTGTATTGCAACACTATGCTTGGCCGATAGTACTTGATAAGACTGTATTGCAACACTATGCATATGGCCTGATAAAACTATAACACGTTGCAACACTATAGCTGGCTGAAAGTACTGGCCATAAGAACTGTATTGCAACACTGCTTGGCCAGATAGTACTTGTAAGACTGATGAATTGCCACTATCTTGAAGATAGTAACTCGTAAGACTCGATAGTCATAAGCTGCATGCAGTACTGTGCAGACTGTATTGCAAAACTTGTTGCCAGATGTAAGTACTCGAAAACTGATTGAACACTATGCTTGGCGATAGTACTACATAGTGTATTGCAACCTTGCTTGGCCAGTAGTACTCGATAGACGTATTGCAACATGACCTGCCAGATAGTACTCATAACTTTTGCATGCATTTGCCAGATTAAACGATTAAGACTGTTTGACCTTGCTGCAGAATGATCATAAGGACCTTAAATTGCAACACTATGCTTGGAGATAGTACTGATAACTGTATTGCAACACTGCTTGGCCAGTAGTACCCTATAAGACTGTATTGCAACTTGCTTGGTCAATATACTTGATAAGACTGATTGCAACACTGCTGGCCAATAGTACTGATAAACTGTATTGCAACACTATGCTTGGCCAGATAGTACTCGATAAAACTGTATTGTAACACTATGCTTGGTGGGCCTGGATGGAAACACCTGTGGTTTTAGGCGGTAGGTTATGATGCTCGACGGCAATGACCTTATTTGTTCACATACTTTTCTATTATTGTCATTTTCCTAATCTTGAAAAACAGATTTTACGTCCTGCTTGGGTCAACATGAGTCATTGGATGCCTAATTGTACTGATAGAAGTAACTTTATATCTGTCAAGTCCTTCAGTTTCTATTTTGCCACCCACTACCTCATCTCTTGTTTGGTGTGCACTGTCACTCCCTCTCCTGCCTTTGAATGGAATACTAAACACACGTCATCCAGGAAGTCTCGGTTTATGGAACTGTCGCCGATGAGAATTCTCGCCGAAACACCCACCGAGAACTCTCGCCGACGTGGAAATGTTAACCTAACCTGGACATTGGGACCTAACTTAACCTAACTGATCAAGATATTGCTTGTATTCATCCCTGAATGAAGAAATATGGGTAAAACCTGATTAAATGTATATATTAGTTCCTGTAATATCAAGAATTGGAACACTGGATGACGGCGGAGAGAATTCCTATCGGCGACAGTTCCAGGTACCGCAGTCTCACCCACTCACGCCTCATGGTCTTATAACCTCAACTCAGTCTTGATTCTTCTCATCTTCACACTTGCACAGTAACATTCATTTTCTCATTGTTATTTTTTTCTTTACATTTCATCTCTTGGCATCACTATCTAAAAGTCAATTTGATATTATTGTACTCTTTAGAAGTCCATCAAAATACTTTTTCGGTGAATTTCCACCCTGTGACACTTATGATCATCTCTGGCAATGAATTTTCGTTGTGACCATTGTACTTGAAATTGCTTACTTTTAGAATAACTAATTTATTTGACAACAATGTTTCGATGTTTTCTCTCTCCCACCTAATCTTAGACTGAAGAATAATTTTAGGGTGACAGATTTCAAAAGTAAAACATGTTTTATCATATGACCAAAATCACTTAGATATGTGTATGCGCATATGTGCGTGTGTGTATGAGTATATCACTCTAGATATCAATATGCGTGCATACGGGCACAGATGTACAGACACATTATGAGAAGGTGGAAAATTTCAGTTAGAAAATAATAATCACAAAATGGAATAAGGGGATGAATGTGACTTAAGATTCTTCAAAGTTCCATTGTAATCAAAAATTTTGTAAAAGTTTAGGTTTACAAAATTGTTAAAGCTTTTCAAGCAGTCTGGCAAGTTACGTGTTGAATTATACAGATTATCTATTGGATGTAGCATTAATTTTACTGCACACCCACTTCATATAAATCCTGAAACTCTTCCGACAGCACTTGTCGTAAATTATTGTGACATCATATGCTGAATGCATCATATTTTTATTGGTATTTGATTTTGTTATTTAAACCTTCTATTAAGATTAGCTTTTGTCAGGGATGTTTGCTTATTTACTTAGGTAATATATGTTTATGTGTGTTGAATTATATTGCTATATATTGTACAAAGCTACAAAAAAAGGGGCTCATGTAAATGTGGTTTGAAGCAACATGATGAGATGGAATTGAAAGTCTTTTTTTTGTCTTTCTACCCACTCATGAAGGGAAAACTTGCGCCAAGCAGTAGTGCATAATTTATAGCTGCCAAAAGTATACTCACAGAGGTGCGACGGTGTTGAGGTTATTGCACCGAGCTCACAACTGAGAGAATCCTTGGTCGGGCTAAGACAATTTGGGCTTATCTTCTTTCTTGCTGTATTCATGTCTTGCTTGCCTGTTCACCTAGCAGATACTAGGTACAGGATGTAAGCCAAGGAGTTGTGACCTCTTAATCCTGGCAGGAGCTGAGGGTGGCAATCCTTCACTCCTGTAGCTGTGGATGTGGAATGTGTTGCCAGGAAAGACTAAAAATTATATCAAGCACACCATGAAGGGTGGCAAATAGGGGTAAGCTATTAATCCCTTCACACAGATTTTTCCTTTGCAATAAAAAATTGTCTTAGCCATAAATTTACGAAGTGACTTAATATACCAAATTAGTTAGTGGAGAAGGATATTAAACAGGTCATATCTATAAAACATTGCTTATATTTGCTAAAAATCGTCTAATGGTACCCAAACTACAATGGAAATTACGTTCTGGGTCTCAAGGGGTTAAACTAAAATTTAAGTATATTAAGAACTGCCAAGTGAGGGAGATTTTTGGGCTAAAGATATCATGCATGTTTTAGTGTGTGTGGTAGTTATGCCTCTTTGTTATCTAAGGATACGTAGCATTTGGAAGGTTCAGGTGCATACTAAGTAAGGTAATGTAGATACTGCCAAGGCATAGTAGGCTCTGAGGTGACTAAAGTATTGCCCTTGTAAGTTACTTTGTGGGTGATGCAGGCTTGTGTTCGTGAGATAGTGTAGGAAAGTGGATAGTGATAGGTAGATTGTGGATTAATTAATGGCTGAGACTGGTGCAGCATTCTATTATGGAGAAAAGAAAAAAAATATAAATGCTCACTTCAGCATTAGAAAGTAAAAGTAATGCTGCTGTTATGGGGGACCACTGTACTTTGACACTTGATTTTGATCACTTGCTTCTCTACTCTCTATTATTTGCATACTTATGTTTGTTTTGTGTTTGTATCATCTTGTGTACTTTGCTTTTCTCTTTCCCTACAAAGTTCTTGAATTTATTTGTTTCCGTATTTTGATATTTTTGTCATTCTCTAGTACTCAGACTTTCAAGCTTCACACCTTCATGTGTTTGCATACATCAGCTCAGCTTGTTTTGTATATTGTGTCAACACAGATTCTCTGCTTTATTCTATTGAGTTATTGCATTTATTTGTTACTGTATTTTGATATTATTACGGTTCTCTCTCACTCCAGTTTCCAATCTTCCTACGACCTTCACCATTCTTTCTCTGTTTACTTGTTTGTTCATTTATCCTAATTTTTCCCATATTTTTTCATATATTAGGATAAAAGATATACCAATGTATAGTTACTATTATCTTTCCATATTGTGTTACAGTTGCAACGGCAATTTCTGAAGCACTGTGGAGACATTTGTTATCACATCCGGTATTGAGCACCAATCACTGCCGATCTGCGATGTTCATAAGAACATAGGAAATATATTATAAAGGGCGAGATTAAACATCCTAAAACATTATTTGCTGATGCTCCCTCTGTATCTTAAGTGTGGTGGTGTTTTGCTGTTGGTGATCTAGGCATTATGCCATGAGAGGTGTTACTGGTTGCCAGATAGTGGTGCACGTCCTTAGGGAGAAGCAAGGGGCCTCATCTGCATTGCCAGTTCGTGCAGAAACAGTTTTTGAAATAATAGATGAAGAGGATGGTGGTGAGGAAGCACGGAATGAAGCAGAAGCACAGCATTTCTCTTATGTTTCAATTACTGCATTCTTCAGATAGAAGAAGGCAATAGTCAAAAGATGAGACAAATACAGTATGTACTTCTGCTTCATTCTGTGTTTTTTTTACCACCATCCCCACTTATTTGTCCCATTTATTCATGATAGATTATGTTAAGTTTTCAAGTGGATCCCAAAGCACTGGTCAGTTTATGATGCACAGAACATCACAAGATCACCTGATGCAAATATAAAAGAATAGTAGCTGTGATGGCAAGAGATTCACTATTATTGCTTCCCACTCGCATGTTGCCATAGAGTGAATATATAGTTTGATTAGCATTATTTTTGTCCTGATCGATAGGGTACATGGGGTTGTCAGTTGGCCTAAAACCATCTACGTGCGTCACCCAGTCATCCTGCCTGCGATTGAATGTTGAGCAGCCATAGTGACACTGGCCCTGACTAGGTGCTACTCATGTCTTTCTAAAGCAATCCCGTAGGTGGCATTGCCTTTATGTGGGACAAGTGTTATCAAGTATATCATAAGTAGAGCCAGATTAACAGTGTAAGGAATGGGGTACATCCCTAGGTGATGAAAGATGCTGTGAATGGCAACATGATAGTTTTGTATGTTAGTAGCACTGACAAACTCACCGATTGTAAGAAAGTGGTAAATGTTGTATTTTTACTAATCACACGTTCATCTTTATAAGGTGGTTAAGACAAAGCAGTAATGGATACATACAGTGACGGTCTTGAGTAGTGAGTGGTTGATCGGCAGCTGTGATTTCTGTGGTGTCATGTTATTGTTGACTTAGAGTGAAGAATGGTCATATGGTGTCATGAATAATTGAAGTGCTTGATACAATAGTACTTGTATCCAGTGATTGAAGAAACCAACGTCAGTTAAAGAAAGTCTAGTGCACTCTCTACAACTAACGTTCTATTGAAATAAATATACGTACAGTAGAAGCACGATATAACGTAATAATTCAGCCAAGGCCGATTCCGGTGAATCATATTTTCGAATAATCTAATTTCTAAATCAAACTTCCGTTATCGGCTCCTCATATACATAGCTTGACATAACGGAATTTTCCGTAAAATCGAGAGCATTTCCGATAAATCATGTTTTTAGTGGTCTGTATTGACCCCAAGTTTTCCCAAACTCTTGGGTCAGCGGCCATAAACGGAACCGCACAAAATATAGCTACATATAGCAGAATTTTCTGTTATATCTAGCATTGAAAAATGTAATAGAGGAATTTTTACTTTTCCACTAAATTGAGTTCCGTTAAGTCAAACTTCTACTCTACGTATATCCAAAAGATTAGTGACTAGAATTGCATTAAAAAAAATTAGATAGAGGAAAAGTCCCAGCTATGCCCTTCCTCTCCCACTCTGGCTTAGTTCTTGCTTAGGCTTGAAGCTTTCTTAAGACCTGTAGTGGAGTCCGACTCGCTATTCTAATGCACTGGTAATAGTTTGTAGTATTCACTCACCTATGAAAGAACCAACTAGTAGACTATTGTAGTATTATTGCACCTGAAGCTGAGCTATTTTCATGTGTTCCCTTTCCCTAAAACAGTGAGAAAAAGAATACATAGGTAAAATGAGGCTTGAACCAATGTTATGTAATCTATGGTTAAAAACTGAAAAGTGATCTCATAGACACATATTATTGGAACTTAGGAGTACTTAGGTCTCAATGGGTACCTACTTTGCTGGAGGGAAAACAATGGATAGAGTAGCGGACATCAGGGTTAAATTGTATGTACAGTTTTCACAAAGGAAGTAAAGTTTAAATTTAATCTTATGTTAAGAATAAATTTTTCTTTAACACTGGCACTCGCTCTGGTGGGAGTGTGCGTGGTGGTTAAGAATTCCTACGTATGTATAAGATATTTCAGTGTTTTATGTTATTGCAGTAGTTCAGTGTTGGTGTGTTAGCAATGCAGGATGGGGTGGCAGATGCCTTCACTCTGTTTTGGGATTGAGTGCAACAGTACCATCTCTGGAGACAAACATTTCACCTCACTTGTCATTTCAGGGGCCGGAGGTTCTTCTACAGTCCATATTAAGTGACCGGAGGCAGGCAGGGAGAGGGAGTGAGAGAGAGGGAGTGTGTGAGGCAGGTGGAGGTGGTAACATAGAGGTGGTAGAGGAAGTATTGTCTTTAAAACTTCCAATTCATTTTTTTATAATAATTTATTTTATTTTTTGCAATTCATGTTTTAGATTTTCTCTCCAGTTTCTCCATAATTACTATAGTGCTATAGTGTTGATGATTAGCACCACATATGCTAGGTTTGTAGTGGGGAGTCACTTAAGGGGATAGGTATTATTTTTATATACAGCCTGCATGTGTGTGTGTGGGTACAAGCATGTGTGCGTGTTAACGAGTGGGCAAAAGAGAGAGTCTGGAGTCATTGTGTGTGTGTGTGGATGAGAGACCTATCCTCCCCCCTACTCCCTCCCTCCCTCACACATCCTTCTCCGCCCTGGATGACAGTAGCAGCCAACGCCACATGCAAAGCTCAGTATTACATATTGGCTGATGCAACACCAAAAAAAAAGAAAAGAAAAAGTTCAAAATTATAACCTTTTGAATAATTTTTGGGGGGATCACAAGATATCTTTAGGTAACAGTTGAGGCTTTTTTTTGGAGGTAGCCTACATTAGAATGGTGGCCACTCGAGTCTGCTGCGGGAGACACAGACTGGGCGACCAGCTGCTCCAGTGGTAAGATGTCCTAACCCTTCCTTTTCAGCAACATCTCTACCAAGGCAGTCACACGCCACATTTTTTTTACATCCTCCTCGTATCCTTTTTTAGAGAATGAATATTGCCTTGAGGTATAACATCAATAAGGTATTTTATTGTTCAATTTAAAAAAGTTCAGGAGAGTCACAACAAACATTTTATTAGATTTTATTTATGTACGTTGGTAATATTGATCTTAGTGCTGCGACTGTTTGAGTGATTCTGGGAGGCAATGACTGTTCACCTTTGAAGCAAGATAACTTAGAATAGTTAACAACTCTTGATCGTACCTGAAAATGTTTCCTAGATATAGTTCAATCCTGATACATAACCATAGGAAAGTACAATAGTTAGCATCATGAATTTTTGCATCATTAGGTACTGATGATAGAGTAGTAAGATGATGATAGTAAAGAATTTGAGTATATTTTGAGGTGTGTGTATGTGTGTGTCTTTATCTTTGTTTGTGAGTACTTACTGTTGGGAAGATGTAACATAATACAAACCTCATATCCTCTATAGGTGGCGTAGGATTTATATATTTAAGAACTATGTAGTACCTATTTATACAGTAGAGAATAATTTTGAACAGATAGCATAATTACTACCGTCAATAACACTACAGTCACCACTGCACTAATGTCGCCAGGTGCCATATATTACAAATTTTAGCATCACTACATATTTGTATGTGCCACTGAAGAGAGGTACATGATATAAACTACTGTGCATGCCTCTTCAGTTGCACATACAAGTCGGTAGTGATGCTAAAATTCGTAATATATGGCACCTGGCGACATTAGTGCAGTGGTGACTATAGTGTTACTGATGGTAGCATCATATTGGGATAAAGTAACTATGCATAATTGGTGAGGGAGTTAGGTAAGGGATGATAGAGCAGTGGTGACTCCCTTCTTTCCATCTACCTTCTACCTTCTACGTTGTGACACTCCTGACACAAGCATTGAATTAACTCTCCCCACTTGTGTGTGACTGTCTTGCCTGGCCGAGACCACTTTAAAAAAAATATTAAGCAAAAAAAAACAGGTGAAAAAAATTGTCCGAGAATAAAAAATAAAAATTCAGGGAACTCGTAAAAAAAAAAATGTTAAAATAAGAAAAAAAGGAAGGTTGTAACAAAATAAAGAAATGTAAGCAATGTTTTCTTTGGCCTTCCCTTGTTTGGAGTTGGAGTGACCAGGAGATACAGCTTATAAGAACATCACTAATAAGTCCGGCAGTGATCAGTTGGGATTATATGAATATATTATAGGAATATATATATGCCTTGTGCCTGACATCATCATCATCATCTTTCTGTTTAACGTCAGACCTTCCCATAATGTCTTCTGAGGTTAGAGGGTCGATGATACGTTTCCAATTCTATTGTCGGCGTTCATAATTTAAATTAGCAGCATGATTTTTATGCCCTGGATGCTCTCCCTGACAGGCAACCCCAGTTTTCGGCTGAGGGCCTAGGTGGATTGCCTACCATGGCTAACGAGCACCACCTGCCCGGGTTTATTGTTGAGTGCCTGACAGGAGAAGAAAAAGCTGTCTTCCTTCCCATGTTAAGAATGACTTCCATGATAGTTGTTAGAACATTACTGAAAGAAATTAAGAGGCATCTCACCTGTTAATCATCTTATTCATATGTCTGATTCAAAGAAAGACCTATCAAGGCTGGATGGGGTAAGAGAATGATTGAACTCGGCCTACAATACAGAGGCTCAGTAAGGGAAAGGCTAAGACAGGCGGCAAAGGTACAGGCATGTGCGAGTGCACTGAAGTGGTCTGTGTTACGGAAAGACGCTCGGGATCCGCTGTAGTAAATATGGACCATCGTAGTCCTTATAACCCGCCTGTAGTGGCTCCTCTCAAATAATGTCTGTTCAGCAAGACAAAGCAGAAGGATCTCGCTATAATGATATGATATAATAATAATAATGTCTGTTCAGCAAGACAGCAGAAGGATCTCGCTATAATAATAATAATAATAATAATGTCTGTTCAGCAAGACAAAGCAGAAGGATGTTGCTATGTTGAGACTGCATTTAATCTTTATACCAGATCTTGTGCCTCAAGCTAATTTGGTATTTCACATGTTTTAATTGTGTCTTTCTTATCCACTACAGTTTAGGTATTTAACATTACCATGTGACTTCAGTAAGACTGGGATCACATGGAGAGATGAAATGTCCAGTGAAGAGGTGGCAAGAAAATGTGGATTACAGGAGCTGAGTACAGTGCTGAGAGTAAGGAGATTGAGATGGTTTGGGCACGTGAAGAGGAGAGAAGGGGGTGAGGCATTGGGGAAAGCTGAGAGTGGAAGTTCCAGGTCGCCGTCCACCGGGCAGGCCAAGGAAGACATGGAGGCAGTGTGTTGAAGTGGATTTGGCAGCGTTGGGCATTGGAAGAAGTTGAGGTAGCGGATAGAGATAGTTGGAAGCGTATCATCGGCCGTCTAACCTCTAAAATGTTATGGGGAAAACTGACATTAAACAGAAAGAAGAAGAAGAATGGGACTTCAGTGTGGTAAGTGTTTGAGCCTCGGGTGCTTCCTCTTCAACAATACTTAAACCAGTTTCTGAATGTTATAAAACCAAAGGTGTCACACATTAGTTACATCATCAATACACTATAATTTTTCTCATAAAACACACGTGCTGTCAAATTAGTATGTTAATAACACTTAGGGTTCATCTGTATTAGCATATCAACGTTTAATCCCATATATAGGTGGGCCAGATACCTTTAACTCAGATGACTCATTTTAATGGGTATCATTTGCATTAGAAGAGGATTATGGTTATGTATATAGTACACAGAGCTTATTAACATGAGAGGGTACGATGCTTTTTGCCTATTTGTCATTCATAGATCCCAAAAATACTCAGAATCATGACATAGCTACTCATCTTTTTTTCTTCCTTATCTCTTGTGTCAAACGTAATGCACTACTGTGTCTGGGAAGCACTCTCAGGGGCAGGATGTATGGTTCTAGTCTTCCCTTTTGTCATTTTAGAGTCTTAGTGTCAGTATAGTTTGAGATGGGAAGTTTTATTGGCAGTATGTATGGATCGAGGCTATTTTATTGTCATTTTAGTTTAGCTAGTAAGGTTACTTTTAGCTAGTATACCTTGCAAGGACGAGTCAATTGAGCATTAATAGATGTAGTACAATTATTACTCTTAAATATAATTAACACATCAAAATAAAGAAATAGATAGCAAATATTGATGGTTATGTAAGATTTCAGACTTAAGGTGGATATAGGCTTTCTTGGATCTATTTTCAAGGCATTTTCTCTTTTAAAATTGATAAACCTTAACTTTCTCATTCGTGTTTGTCTGTTCTTTATCATCTGGGAAGAAAATACACATGTACATTAAGTATTTAGATAAGGAAGCAAGGAATTTGGAGATCATATCACTCCTTTATCAAACTCCTTAACAATAGAGAACTGCCATTACATAAGAAGGTGAATTTGACATGTATAGTTAAAAGGAACACTGCACATGTGAAAAATAGATGAGAATTTGTCCGCAATAATAAAAGAATATAGAGATCATTTTCAAATATCGCGGTCAAATTGATGCCACCATAGCGCATTTGTAAACTCTTATAATTAAGTAAATTTACTTATACTACCATGAAACATTGTGACCAGAAGATATATTGTAATCTTAAATAATGTACTATCAAAGTATGGAGCCAAATTGATACATAGTCAAATAAAAGGAACAATGTGGAGTGGTCGACGGGAAATGAATGCGCCCTCGGATGAGTCATCGCGACAGATACCAGAGGCTTCAATAGCGAGGAATACAACCTTGTTGAACTAATACTGCATTAAACAATATAGCCAAATGTAGTCATTAATAACTAAATACGAGGAGCTAGATGGAGTGCGTGACATAGGCTGCATGAGCTGGGAACATACGATATCGCTGGGACCTTGACTGGGACATATGGGAGGATGGGAGTGGGACTGAGAAAGTGGGAAGATGGACTCAGTTGTCAGGCTGCAGTGAAGGGAGGGTGTTGCCGTGCGCGTACGTGTGTTATCAGTGTCGTGCCGTGCCGTGCCTCAACATGTCAGCCCATGATTCAGGCATTAATTTGGGGTTTGACGTGGTGGAGCTTTCTGAAGGGGACTTTGAAGCTCTCCTGAGGGATGGAGGAGATGATAATGGCTTCTACACGATCAAGTCTAAACCTCCTGTGGCTTGCAGGTGGGTGTGTCATGAGTGTCAAGGGGGTGTCATGAATGTTAAGGGGGTGTCATGAGTGTCAAGGGGGTGTCATGAATGTTAAGGGGGTGTCATGAGTCAAGGATGTCATGAGTGTCAAGGGGGTGTCATGAGTGGCAAGGGGGTGTCATTACTAGTGTCATGAGTGTAAAGGGGGTGTCATGAGTGGCAAGGGGGTGTCATTACTAGTGTCATGAGTGTAAAGGGGGTGTCATGAGTGGCAAGGGGGTGTCATTACTAGTGTCATGAGTGTCAAGGGGGTGTCATGAGTGGCAAGGGGGTGTCATATGAGTGGCAAGGGGGTGTCATGAGTGTCAAGGGGGTGTCATGAGTGGCAAGGGGGTGTCATTACTAGTGTCATGGGTGAGTAATAATGGACGAGAGTTTCGCGGTCGTTTTCAGAGACACCGACTATATTTTCTTGGCCTACAATAGGTGCTTGTTCTAATGGAGATAGTTTTATTTTGCGCAAAAAAAAGAAGAAGAAAAAAAAAATGAAACAACCTAACCTTATAGGTTTTAATGAAACCTAACCTAACCTTAACCACAAAGAATATATATATATATATATTTTTTTTTTTATGGGTTTGCGCAAAATAAAACTATCTCCATTAGAACAAGCACCTATTGTAGGCCAAGAAAAAATAGTCGGTGTCTCTGAAAACGACCGCGAAACTCTCGTCCATTATAACCATGAGGGTCAAGGGGGTGTCATGAGTGTCAAGGGGGTGTCATGAGTGTCAAAGGGGTGTCATGAGTGTCAAGGGGGTGTCATGAGTGTCAAGGGGGTGTCATGAGTGTCAAGGGGATGTCATGAGTGTCAAGGGGGTGTCATGAGTGTCAAAGGGGTGTCATGAGTGTCAAGGGGGTGTCATGAGTGGCAAGGGGGTGTCATTACTAGTGTCATTAGTGTCAAGGGTGTCATGAGTGTCAAGGGGGTGTCAGGAGTGTCAAGGGCCTGTCATTAGGGTCAAGGGTTGGGTAGTCATGAGTGTTCTATTCCATTATGTGCGATTTTTTGTTTAACTAATAATTGTTCGCTTTTATTATAGCTAAATTTCTAGCTAGACTAGTGTTTATTTAAGTTTATATATTTTTTTAAATTACTGTTTTATGATGTATTTGTTTTAATCTATGTAAGCTAAGTACACATATCTGGTTTTATATCTTTCACTGATTGCTTAGAGGATCATGATTACCGATCTTTGGGTAATTCTGGGACCTCACACACCACACACCCCATCCCCTTGCTCAAGGGGGACAGTAACCGCCCGAATTTCTCAGTGGAAAAATCCCCGGGAATGAGCGGGGCCGGGGATCAAACATCGGACCACATAATGGTGCCTGACGCTCAAACCCACCGAGCCGTTCAGGCGGTTTGTGTGTTATGCATTATTACAGCTTCTCTTCCAGGAACACACGCCACACACACACACACACACACACACACACACACACACACACACACACACACACACACACACACACACTAGGAAGTTCCTGGCAGGAGCGCCCCTTTAGTGCTTGACAAAACGTATAAGAAAATTAGAGGTGGCAACAGATGACGTGGAAATCTCGGGAGATATACGTATGAGAGAGAGAGAGAGAGAGAGAGAGAGAGCATGTTTGTTTGTATTCTTGATAACATGGTATTTCCGGAGCTAGCGCATAACCTTTGACATTACACATCTTCCCATCGTTCTGTCCAACCTGGCGCCACTGTGACCGCCTAGACTAGCTGTTTCTGCCGCAGCCGCCCGCTATCCCCCCTACCCCCGCCCGCCTAGCATGACGCAACATGGTGCAAGACGCGCGGAGGCGGAGAACCTGTCTTTTCTTCCATTGTATCTCTTTCTTTCCTCTCTGATTCCTCCATTTGTTATATCATTACTTCTTATTTATCTTCTTTGTTTCATATTTTCTTTTTTATAAATATTTTTCTTTGTTTTCATTTGTTTCTCATCCTTTCTTCATTTTTTTTCTCTGCTTGTTATCATAATTTTGTCCCTTGGAAACTGCATTTTTCTAACACGCTAGAAAACAATTTTTTTCTTTCTTCTAGGCATGAGTAGTAATTAAGAGGTGGCCTAGTCTCTCTCTCTCTCTCTCTCTCTCTCTCTCTCTCTCTCTCTCTCTGACGTCAAACATGAGTCACCCAGCGTAGAACTGACGTCAAAAGGTACTATAGGTGAAACGCTTGATCTTTATCTATATTTGGCCTATATCATTGAACGAAGGCATCAGAGAGAGAGAGAGAGAGAGAAGAGAGAGAGAGAGAGAGAGAGAGAGAGAGATAGTGGAGATAAGCAAAGGCTTTAACAGTGGTGCCACTTACATAGTTTCCTGCGTTGCCAGTTGTAATAAATAAAAATAATGGTGGGAATATCCGATGCATTGTCAATAATTATTATCTACGGAAACCTTTTTATATTGTTATTATTATCATATGCTGTGGATACGTGTTCACCTAATCGATCGCACCTTGACCTACGCAATGTTGTACCCAATGACCACCTTAGAATAGGAGGATTCTTGGATAGATAAATTAAGTCGGCCCTTGGAAATTAATCTCCCCTTCTCGTTCTCAGCCAGCATCAAGTATAGTACCCATTTATTGTTGCCCTGTAAGCTAGCTGTTAAAAGACCGACTCGTTCCCTAAATCTAAGCATGACGCATCTTTATTTATGTCTTGGCCTAGAGAGACACATAGTAACAAAGGGATGGTATCATGGGCTAATTAACCCCTTCACACCCAGTTCTTTCCTTTGCTATAAAAAAATTGTGTTGTTAGCTATAAAATTACGAAAAGTAACTGAATATACCAAATTAGTTAGTTGTCAATGATACTAAATAGGTCATATCTATAAAATATTGCTTGTAGTTATTCACTAAAAATCGTCTAATGGTACCCAAATCACAATGGAAATTACGCTCTGGGCCTCAAGGGGTTAATCAATCAATCAATCATTAGGGGCATACGCCGGGGGGCGCGTCGCCTCGCCCACCCTACGACGCCACTCCCGGGGGTCACCACGCGCGAGTCCCCATGCAGGCTCCTTTTCCATACCAAGCAGCTCTCGACAAGAAACATCAACTTGCCCCAGCCACGAGCCTTGTGGGCGTCCCCTTGGCCTCCTCCACGCCGGATTGTCTCTTACAGATACAACCCGATGGGAAGGATCGGTTTCAGGGTAGCGTGCCACATGCCCATATAGCCGAAGTTGGCGCTGACGGACTATGCAGGTAATAGGCCTCGATTCAGTCTCAAGGTGCAATCGCTGATTTGACACGTAATCATCCCAGCGATACCCCATGATTCTGCGAAGACACTTATTACCAAAGGCATTGATTCGTCTCTTCAAGTCACTATTTAGTGTCCATGTCTCACAACCATAGAGTAAGACAGGGATCACAAGCGACTTGAAGATCCGGATCTTTGTCCTCCTGCACAGGTACCGACAACGCCAAATACTCCCGCTGGTTAAGCTAGCTGTTAAAAGACCGACTCGTCCCCTAAATCTAAGCATGACTCATCTTTAGTTATGTCATGGCCTGGCCCTAGAGACACATAACAAAGGGATAGCAACATGGGCGAGAGGATAATGCATGGGAATACTGAGAAAGGGTGGGTGTGATGACATAGAAACGGGAGATATGATGAGCGGGTGGATAGAACCATTGCGTGTATAGAATAAAGAGTATATAAATGAGATGCTGACAAAGGACAAGAAGAGAATGAAGAGACTGAAGAGACTGAGAAGAGAATGAAGAGACAAGAAGAGACTGAGAGACAAGAGACTGAAGATGAAAAGGAACAAATGACTTCAGAAGATGGAATGTATGAAAAAAAGGACAATGCAAGAGAATAGGGTTAAGGCGGGAACTATTATGGGGGCAGTAATTAGAGAAAGGGTAGAGAGGAAAAGGGGAATAATGAGTATATAAATGAGATTCCGAGGGTGAAAAGGAACAATTAAAAGACTTCAGAAGAGGGAATATATAAAGAAAAGGACAATGAAAGAGAATAGGGTTAAGGAGGGAAGTGGAACCGTTATGGGGGTAGTAATTAGATAAAGGGTAGAGGGGAATTTGAGGGTGGAGAAAGGGGAATTTGAGGGTAGAGAAAGGGGAGAAGGGAATTTGAGGGTGGAGAAAGGGGAACTTGAGGGTGGAGAAAGGGTAGAGAGAAAGGGGAATTTGAGGGTGGATAAAGGGTAGGGAGGAGAGGGGAATTTGAGGGTGGATAAAGGGTAGGGAGGAGAGGGGAATTTGAGGGTGGATAAAGGGGAATTTGAGGGTAGAGAAAGGGGAGAAGGGAATTTGAGGGTGGATAAAGGGGAATTTGAGGGTAGAGAAAGGGGAGAAGGGAATTTGAGGGTGGAGTAAGGGGAGAAGGGAATTTGAGGGTGGAGAAAGGGGAGAAGGGAATTTGAGGGTAGAGAAAGGGGAGAAGGGAATTTAAGGGTTGAGCTAGTGAAGGGTGGTAACTCCTAACTCGTAGTGGTAACATTTTGTCCTCAATGCGTGAGCGGCCAGCCGTGAATCATGTCGGACCTCACAGCTGCTACACGCGATGCTAGGTGCCATGTAGCAGATGGAGGGATATGGCACAGTGCTCCTATATTGACGCCAGCAGTAAGGTGAACTATGACAGTACTTTAATTCTATAGCCTAAGCCAGATCTTATTATTTTACATCATCCAGCTTAGAAAAGAAAATAATGATACTAAAAGCCCTAAGTTAAACAATCGAATTAATGTTACTCATATTTCTGAGGAACATAATTACCTTTGTGGTGCACAAAGGTAATTATGTTCCTCAGAAATATGAGTAACATTAATTACTCACTGCTTCATTCATTCCCTTTAAATTACAGCCATTTTCTTTTCCCCGTGCAAATATCTTATTGTCTCTTTTCCCTCTATCCTTCAACACTTCCTAACTTGATGTAATATGCTTCTGTGCTGCCTGGCACTAACACACACACACACACACACACACACACACACACACACACACACACACACACACACACACACACACACACACACTTAGGGGTACTCCGTGGTGTAAGGGAAGCACGCTCGGTTCACAACCGAGAAGTCCCGGGTTCGATCCCCGGGCGGAGCGGAAACAGATGGGTTGTTTCCTTAAAACCCGAGCCCCTGTCCACCCAGCAGTGAATGGGTACCGGGTGTTAGCCGGGGTTTGTGACCTGCTCTCCGGGGTGGTGGCTTCGGCCAACACAAAGCAGTAAGGATGAATGATAAAAATGTTGATATGGAGACGGGGCCACACGAGCATTGCTCTGGCCCTGTAAAATACAACTAGATGAATACACACACACACACACACACACACACGCACATAGGTATATATATAACTATTAGACTCATCAACTAATTCTTACTCCCAGAAGGTGATACTTATCCCTAATTGATTATATTCATGAGTTTCTCAGGTGATAAGTTATCTATAATGGTTACCCCCTAAAGCCTTTTTATACTTTTGGTCGATTATATGTATTCATTATAATTTACATTGGATACCTTAGTGTTACTCTATCATTGCCCTTACGGTCTTACCCATTTCCATCACCCTATAGTTCTTTGTAACAGCCTTTATTAGAAACCCTGAGTGAATAATATCTCATAGAATTAATATGTTGTCAGGACATAGAAACGGGAGATATGATGAGCGGGTGGATAGAAGTTATAGAACCATTGCGTGCATAGAATAAAGAGTATATAAATGAGATTCTGACAAAGGACAAGAAGAGAAGAAGAGACTGAAGAGACAAAGAGACTGAAGGTGAAAAGGAACAAATGACGTTGAAAGCCAGTTAAAAGACGTGTCAGTGAGATTAACAAACTAAGCAGAGAGCCTTCCACCTCCTATCCCCGAGAAGCAAGAATCTCACGCCACTTCTCTTTGTCCTAAGCCGGCCCAGTAACCCCTCTCACGCAGGGCACAGATGCGATAAAGCCAGTGCCACACACAGGGACAAAGCGGGCGGTACAGAGTGAGGATGTGATGATGATTTGGGTACAAAGTGGCGCGGTAGGCCTTTACGAGACAATCCGGGAAGTCATATCAAACTTTACACTACGATATTTTTTTTGCTCTCGTACTTAACTCTTTGTCTTGTTGTTGCTTTTTTGCCTGTATGCCTCTGGGTGATATAAAACTTATTATTATTATTATTATTATATTATTATTATTATTATTATTATTATTATTATTATAGAGGTATATACTATATAGCTATTATCAATTATTTGCTTTAGTACTTACAAGTGCTTGTGGGTCCTTCGGACCCATGTATTGATGTTTGTAGTAGGAGTATATTTTAAACAACAATGTGAATGCAAATTCCAATCGTGTTGTTGCTGTCGTTGGTCACTGGTCAAAGTGCCTCGGGGTAGACCACCTACCACCACCGTAGCCTGCCTCGCCCCAGCCCCACGCTTGTCTCACCCCAACCCCACGCCTGCCCCACCCCAGCCCCACGCCTGTCTCACCCCAGCCCCACGCCTGTCCTGCAAGCACACACACACACACACACACACACACACACACACACACACACACACACACACACACACACACACACACACACACACACACACACACACACACACACACACACGCACACAAACGGTAAGTCCATGAGTCTACGGAATTAGTGAAATGCGGCAAGACGTTACCGCAGAGTTCATTCCTGTACTCTAATCTCTGAAAAGTGTTTTTAGCCCAAAACCCCCCTTCAAAATTATTCAATCATCGTGGGACCAAGCCGTTTACCACCTACAATTTATTTGCGATTTTTTGAGCCTACTCTCATCAAAATTGAATTTACAGTTTCGGCTACCCAAAACAGACAGACAGACAGACAGACACACACACAGACAGACAGACACACGGCTACTCCTATAGTATATTAGATGTTCATTCCCTCGTCTATATATTATGTTGCTGTTTTTCTTGTATGCCTTCGGGTGAGTAAATTATTATTATTATTATTATTATTATTATTATTATTATATTATAAAGGTATATAGCTATTATCAATTATTTGCTTTAGTACTTATGTTCATTCCCTCGTTTATGTATTATGTTGTTGTGTTTCTTGTATGCCTTCGGGTGAGAGTAAAATTATTATTATTATTATTATTATTATTTCAGGTTGTGTATTTCAGGTTTCGTATTTCAGGTTGTGGTTTAGCTTGACCTGATATTGGATAGGGTAGTTTGGGTT
This sequence comes from Chionoecetes opilio, assembly GCA_016584305.1. NCBI lineage: Eukaryota > Metazoa > Arthropoda > Malacostraca > Decapoda > Majidae > Chionoecetes > Chionoecetes opilio. Next base: position 962,291 of record JACEEZ010019228.1, on the reverse strand, counting down.
ACTCTACGCGACCATCCCCCCCCCCCCACCCACGACCACTAGTAATGATAGTGATAGTGATGATAGTGTTAATGTATAGGTTAATCTTTTTAATGTGTATTTTATTGTTGTAAAGTTTTCTTGTTAGGTGTAGATTGGAATGGCAATGGTGGTTGTGTGTGCGTGCGTGCGGAGGGGGCGACGGGATGAGAGAGAGAGAGAGAGAGAGAGAGAGAGAGAGAGAGAGAGAGAGAGAGAGAGAGAGGCGGATATCATAGCAAGCAGTGTAGCGTAGTACGTTTGTCAGCACCCAACCAGCAAGGAATGGGTACAGAAGTGACATACTGCTGAGTGTGACTGTATATGTGTGTGTGTGTGTGTGTGTGTGTGTGTGTGTGTGTGTGTGTGTGTGTGTGTGTGTGTGTGTGGTATTCATCTAGTTGTATTTTACAGGGCCAGAGCAATGCTCGTATGGCCCCGTCTCCATATCAACATTTTTATCATTCATTCTTAGTGCTGTGTGTGTGTGTGTGTGTGTGTGTGTGTGTGTGTGTGTGTGTGTGTGTGTGTGTGTGCGTGCATGTGTGTGCATGTAATTCATACAACACATTAACCGTTGATGATTAACGCTTTGCCTACCATTACTGACAGTCGCAGATGTACACAAAAATAAAATGAGTAAATATAAAAGATGAGTAAATAAAAGTCGAGTAAATAGATAAAAGTAAACATAAGATGAGTAAAAGATGAGTAAGAAGATAAGAAGTAAACATAAGATGAGTAAAAGATGAGTAAGAAGATAAGAAGTAAACATAAGATGAGTAAAAGATGAGTAAGAAGATAAGAAGTAAACAAGATGAGTAAAAGATGAGTAAGAATATAAGTAAACATAAGATGAGTAAGAAGATAAGAAGTAAACATAAGATGAGTAAAAGATGAGTAAGAAGATAAGAAGTAAACATAAGATGAGTAAGAAGATAAGAAGTAAACATAAGATGAGTAAGAAGATAAGAAGTAAACATAAGATGAGTAAAAGATGAGTAAGAAGATAAGAAGTAAACATAAGATGAGTAAAAGATGAGTAAGAAGATAAGAAGTAAACATAAGATGAGTAAAAGATGAGTAAGAAGATAAGAAGTAAACATAAGATGAGTAAAAGATGAGTAAGAAGATAAGAAGTAAACATAAGATGAGTAAAAGATGAGTAAGAAGATAAAGTAAACTAAGATGAGTAAAGATGAGTAAGAAGATAAGAAGTAAACATAGATGAGTAAAAGATGAGTAAGAAGATAAGAAGTAAACATAGATGAGTAAAAGATGAGTAAGAAGATAAGAAGTAAACATAAGATGAGTAAAAGATGAGTAAGAAGATAAGAAGTAAACATAAGATGAGTAAAAATGAGTAAGAAGATAAGAAGTAACTAAGATGAGTAAAAGATGAGTAAGAAGATAAGAAGTAAACATAGAGATGAGTAAAAGATGAGTAAGAAGATAAGAAGTAAACAAGATGAGTAAAAGATGAGTAAGAAGATAAGAAGTAAACATAAGATGAGTAAAAGATGAGTAAGAAGATAAGAAGTAAACAAGATGAGTAAAAGATGAGTAAGAAGATAAGAAGTAAACATAAGATGAGTAAAAGATGAGTAAGAAGATAAGAAGTAAACAAGGTGAGTAAATACAAAAGAATCAAACGAGCGGGCGGCGAGGTGACATGACAAGACGTGCTCAGGCATCACCTAGCGACAACACTGCAGGCAAAGCAAACCTCTTGTGCTGCTGCAGGAAATTCCTTGCTGGAAAATACGACGTTGAATCATGCATGACTTGTATTGCATTTTTTATTCGCTCTCTTTTTTTTTCTCTTTGTCTCTTTTTTTTCTTCTCTCTCTCTCCTCTCGTCACTCCTCATCATCCTAGCTCTCTCTCTCGTCTGCTCTCTCTCTCTTCTCTCTTCTCTCATCTCTCTCTCTCTCATCCTCCTTCTTTCTCTCTCTCTCTCTCTCTCTCTCTCTCTCTCTCTCTCTCTCTCTCTCTCTCTCTCTCTCTCTCTCTCTTTCCTTTTCTTCTTTGTTTTTCTTTTTTATTTCTCTCTCTTCTCTCTTTCTCTCTCTCTCTCTCTCTCTCTCTTCTCTCTCTCTCTCTCTCTCTCTCTCCTCTCTCTTCTCTCTCTCCTCTCTCTCTCTCTCTCTCTCTCTCTCTCTCTCTCCGTTGATCATTACTTGTTTTGCTTTCTTTCTTCTCTCTCTCTCTCTCTTCTCTCTTTCTCTCTTCTCTCTCTCTCTCTCTCTCTCTCTCTCTCTCTCTCTCTCTCT